>JAVSCE010018074.1:0-21967 GCA_032199065.1 Smutsia gigantea | reverse complement strand
CACATACACAGACTGAAAGTAAATGGATGGAAAAAGATATTTCATGCAACTAATATGGAGAAAACATCAGGAGCTGCAGTACTCGAATCAGACAAAATAAACTTCAATACAAAGAAAGTAACATGAGACAAAGAAGGACATTACATAAAACATTAAAGGGGTCAGTTCAACAAGCTGATATAACTGTTATAAATATCTATGAACCAAACACAGGATCACTTACATATGTGAAACAGATACTAACAGAATTCAAAGGGGAAATAGAATACAATGCATTCATGTTAAGAGACTTCAACACACCACATACTCCAAAGGAGACATCAACCAGACAGAAAATAAGTAAGGAGACAGAGGCACTGAGCAATGTATTGCAACAGATGGACCTAACGGTCATGTACAGACACTTCATGTGAAAGCAACAGGACACACATTCTTCTCAAGTGCACATGGAACATTTTCCAGAATAGATCATATACTAGGCCACAAAAAGAGCCTCAGCAAATTCAAAAGGACTGAAATTGCACCAAGCAGCTTCTTAGACCACAAAGGTATGAAACTGGAAAAAGCACACAAACACATGGAGGCTTAATAACACGCTCCTAAATAATCAATGGATCAATAACCAAATAAGGACGGAGATCAAGCAATATATGGAGACAAATGACAGCAATGATTCAACACCACAAAATCTGTGGGATGCAGCAAAGGCCGTGCTCAGAGGGAAGTACACTGCAATATAGGCCTACCTCAGGAAAGAAGAACAATCCCATATGAACACTCTAAACTCAAAATTAATGAAACTAGAAAAGGAAAAACAAAGTAGGCCCAACGTCAGTAGAAGGAGGGACATAACAAAGATTAGAGCAGAAGAAAATAAAACCGAAAAGAATAAAACAACAGAAAAGGATCAATGAAAGCAAGAGCTGGATCTTGGAAAAAATAAACAAAACAGGTAAAAACCCCTAGAGAGACTTCTCAAGAAGAAAAGAGAGTCTATTCACATAAACAGAACCAGAAATGAGAAAGAAAACGATCACTACAGGCTGCACAGAAATACAAAGAACTATTAGAGAATACTATGAAAAATTATGTGCTAACAAACTGGATAACGGAGAAGAAATGGACAACGTTCTGGAAACATACAACCTTCCAAGGCTGACCCAGAAAGAAACAGAAAATCTCAACAGTCCAATTACCAGCAACGAAATTGAACTGGTAATCAAAAACCTACCTAAGAAGAAAACGCCTGGAACAGATGGCTTCACCATGGAACTTTATCAAACATTCAGTGAAGACCTAATACCCATCCTCCTTAAAGTTTTCCAAGGAGTAGAAGAAGGGGCAATTCTTCCAAACACATTCTATGAGGCCAGCATCACTCTAATACCAAAACAGGGCAAAGACACCACAGAAAAAGAAAACTACAGACCAATATCCCTGATGAACCTAGACACAAAAATACTCAACACAATATTAGCAAACGAATTCAAAAATACATCAAAAGGATCATCCATCATGATCAAGTAGGGTTTATTCCAGGGATGCAGGGACGGTTCAACATTCAAAGATCCATCAAAATCATCCACCACATCAACAAAAAGGACAAAAACCACATGATCATCTCCATAGATGCTGAAAAAAATTTTGACGAATTTCAACATCCACTCACAATAAAAACTCTCAAGAAAATGGGTATAGAGGGCAAGTACCTCAACATAATAAACGCGATATATGACAAACCCACAGCCAACCTTAAACTTAACAGCAAGAAGCTGAAAGCTTTTCCTTTAAGATTGGGAAGAAGACAAGGACACCCACTCTCCCCACTTTTATTCAACATAGGACTGGAGGTCCTAGCCACAGCAATCAGACAACACAAAGAATTAAAGGGCATCCGGATTGGCAGGGAAGAATTTAAAGTATCCCTGTTTGCAGATGACATGATATTGTACATGAAAACCCTGAAGAATCTACTCCAAAACTACTACAAGTAATATCTGAACTCAGAAAGGTGGTGGGATACAAAATTAATATGCAGAAATCTGTGGTATTCCTATACACTAACAATGACCTAGCAGAGAGAGAAATCAGGAAAACAATTCCATTCAAAGTAGCACCAAAAAGAATAAAAGATCTAGGAATAAAGCTAACCAAGGAAGTAAAAGACCTATACTCTGAAAACTACAAGACACTCATGCGAGAAATTAAAGACGATACCAATAAATGGAAACACACACCCTGCTCAAGGATAGGAAGAATTAATATTGTCAAAATGGCCATCCTGCCTAAAGCAATCTACAGAGTCAATGCAATTCCTATCAAAATACCAACAGCAGTTTTCAACAAACTAGAGCAAACAGTTCTAAAATTCATATGGAACCACAAAAGACATGGAATAACCAAAGCAATCATGAGAAATAAGAATAAAGCTGGGGGGATTATGCTCCCCAACTTCAAGCTTTACTACAAAGCCACAGTTCTCAAGACAATCTGGTACTGGCACAAGAACAGACCCATAGACCAATGGAAAAGACTAGAGACCCCTGATATAAACCCAAACATATATGGTCAATTAATATATGATAAAGGAGCCATGAACATACAATGGGGAAATGACAGCCTGTTAAACAGCTGGTGTTGGCAACACTGGACAGTTACATGCAAGAGAGTGAAACTGGATTATTGTTGAACCCCATACACCAAAGTACATTCAAAATGGATCAAGGACCTGAATGTAAGTCATGAAACCATAAAGCCCTTAAAAGACAACGTAGGCAAAATCTCGTGAGAATAAGCATGAGTGACTTCTTCCTGAACGCATCTCCTCGAGCAAGGGAAACAAAATCAAAAATGAACTCATGGGACTACATCAAACTAAAAAGTTTCTGTATGGCAAAGGACAAAATCGACAGAACAAAAAGGCATCCTACAGTGTGGGAGAATACATTTGTAAATGACATATCCCACAAGGGGTTAACATCCAAAATATATAAAGAACTTACACACCTCTACACCCAAAAAGCAAATAACCCCATTAAAAACTGGGCAGAGGATATGAAGAGACAGTTCTCCAAAGAAGAAATTCACATGGCCAACAGACACAAGAAAAGATGCTCCACATCACTAATCATCTGGGAAATGCGAATTAAAACCACAAGGACATATTACCTCACAGAAGTAAGGATGGCCACCATCCAAAAGACTAAGAAGAACAAATACTGGTGAGGGTGCAGAGAAAGGGGAACCCTCCTGCAACTGCCGGTGGGAATGCAAGCTACTTCAACCATTGTGGAAAGCAATATGGAGGTTCCTCAATAAACTAAAAATAGAAATCCATTTGAACTGGGAATCCCACTCCTTGGAATTTACCCAAAGAATACAGCTTCTCAGATTCAAAAAGACATATGCACCCCTATGTTTATTGCAGCGCTTTTTAACAATAGCCAAGATAGGGAGGCAACCGAAGTGTCCATCAGTAGATGAATGGATAAAGAAGATGTGGAACATATACACAATGGAATATTATTCAGCCATAAGAAGGAAACATATCCTGCCATTTGCAGCAACATGGATGGAGCTGGAGGATATTATGCTCAGTGAAATAAGCCAGGCAGAGAAAGACAAGTGCCAAATGATTTCCCTCACTTCTGGAATATTACAACAAAGCAAAACTGAAGGAAAAAACTAGTAGCAGACTCAGAGACTCCAAGAAGGAACTATTGGTTACCAAAGGTCAGGGGGGTGGGAGTGCGGGTGGGGAGGGTGGGAGAAGGAGATTGTGGGGTACTTTGTTTAGTACACATGCCGTGGGGGATCACGGGGAAAACAGTGTAGACAGAGAAGCCAAGCAGTGATCCTGTGTCATCTTACTACACTGAAGGACAGTGACTGAATTGAGGTAGGCGTGGGGACTTGATAATATGGGTAAATGTAGTAGCCACATTGTCTTTTCATGTGAAACCTTCACAGGAGTGTATATCAATAAAACCTTAATAAAAATAAAAAATAAAAGATCCACATGAAAAATTTAGAACCGAAAAATGTACTTACCAGAAATCACAAGAAATTGCGTGGCTTCAACCACTCAACAGAGATGGCAGACGAGTCAGTAAACTGACGGTAACAGCAGCAGAAATTACCTACACTGCAGAAAAGAGGGGATCAAACATTGGAAATAATGAATACATCCTTAGAAACCTGGGGGACTGTATCAAATTCTCTAAATTTTACATGATAGATGATATATGAAGGAAAAGAAAGAGTAATTTTTCCAGAGAAAAGAATTATTACTAAAAGCAGAAAAGATCCCGAATTTGACAAAATCGTAAATTTAGAGATTCAAGATGCTCAGCAAGCCCCAGAGAGAGCAAATTCAAGGACTTTAGGTCTAATAAGGCCTAAAAATGCCATAATGCTAAAAATCAAAGATAAACTAAAATTTGAATGATCACAGATTTGTCATAAAATACAATAGAGGCCACAGAATGTTGAAGAGTGTCCTTAAGGTGAGGAAAGGAAAGAACTGCCAACCCAGAAGAGAATCCTTTAGGTAACCAAAGTTTTCAGGAATGAATGCAAAAAAAGAAAAACAGAGTAGAGACAGAGAAAGACTTAGATGACGGAAAGCTAAGAGAATCTGACCTCCATTAAGGGAAATGTAAAATATTAAACAAAAGAAAGCTGAAGGCCATATTAATACCAGGCAAAATATTCAGAGCTTCAGAGCTAGAAGAATTACAAGGAGTAAAGAGGGACATTACATAAGGTTATGATTCCATTCATCAAATTCTAAATGCATACCCACCTGACAAAAGAGCTTCAAATTATATGAACCAAAAATTGATACAACTGAAAAGAGAAGATAAGTCTGTAACTCAAAGACCACCACCACAGAAAAACACTATCAACCAACATGACCTAATGACATTCTAGAATGTAACCTGGCAACAACACAATGTCACAATGTACATTCTTTTCAAGTGTACACATAACATTAACAGTAAAATCATTTTCTGGGCCAGAAAACTAATCTAAACAAGTGAAAAAATTTCAATTACTACAAATTGTTTTCTGATCAGAGTGTAATAAACTTAAAATCCCTAAGAAACACTTAAAAAAGAAACCTCAAGTTTGGAAATTGAATACACTTCTAAGTAACCCACGGGTCAATAAAGACATTTCAAGGGAAAAGAGAAAATAATATGAATTGCGTGAAAGTAAAAATGTAACATAAAATTTGTAGGATTCTTACACAGAAATTAAGTCACTAAATCACAGTACAAAAAAACTCCAATCAAAAATCTAAGCTCCCATTTAAAAAATCTAGAAAGAGAACAGCAAAGAAAATCAAAACTAAATATACAAGGCAATACTAAAGAACAGAATAGAAATCAATGAAACTTGACAACAGAATCAGTAAAATTAAAAGCTAGTTCGTTGCAGAGAAAAGTCAACAGAACTGAAAAAACTCTGCCATGCTAACAAAAGAAAACAAGAGGAAATTACCAAAAAGTGTGCATACTACTTCATTCCTATAGACAATAAAAGGAGAAGGAAAAACAATCAACAGCTCTAAACTCACACATTTGACAAAACAGATGAAATAGGCAAATTACTTGGTAGTGGTAGTTATAAACTACCAAACTCACACAAGAAGAAATAGAGAGCTGCCTCTTCCACCCAGCTGATAAACTGTAGTGGCTCAGGCTCAGACCCCAAAGAGGCCCCACCCCGGCTTCCACTGCCTCAGCCTGCACAGCACGGCCCTCAGCGCACGGCCACAAAAGAGAACACGGCCAGCCCCACAGTGACAGCAGGAGTATCTGGGGCTGAAGCCGCAGCAGGGGGCATGGGATGTATAGTGGCAGACGCAGAATCCTCAGAGGGAGCCATGTCTAACAGGGTTTACCTGCTCCTCAACACTGCCAATGGAGCAGTGAAGCCGATGATATCCAGGAGGGTGAGGTGATGTGAAACGGTTAGGTGCCAATTTAAAGTAGACTGTGGTAAGTGAAGGATGCATATTGTAATCTTTAAGTTTAATGGCAAATGAATTAAAAAATATATCTAAAAAAAACCAAACATAGATCTAAACCCTGCGATGGAATTAAGTATATACCTATCGATATTCACCCTAAATATAAATGGGCTGAATGCACCAATCAAAAGACATAGTGTCACTAAAAGGACAAAAAAAAAACAAGACCCATCTATATGCTGCCAACAAGAGACTCACTAACCGAAACACATACACAGACTGAAAGTAAATGGATGGAAAAAGATATTTCATGCAACTAATATGGAGAAAACATCAGGAGTTGCAGTACTCGTATCAGACAAAGTAAACTTCAATACAAAGAAAGTAACATGAGACAAAGAAGGACATTACATAAAACATTAAAGGGGTCAGTTCAACAAGCTGATATAACTGTTATAAATATCTATGAACCGAACACAGGATCACTTACATATGTGAAATAAATACTAACACAATTAAAAGGGGAAATAGAATACAATGCATTCATGTTAAGAGACTTCAACAAACCACATACTCCAAAGGAGACATCAACCAGACAGAAAATAAGTAAAGAGACAGAGGCACTGAACAATGTATTGCAACAGATGGACCTAATGGACATGTACAGAACACTTCATGTAAAAGCAACAGGACACACATTCTTCTCAAGTGCACATGGAACACTTTCCAGAATAGATCATATACTAGGCCACAAAAAGAGCCTCAGCAAATTCAAAAAGACTGAAATTGAACCAAGCAGCTTCGTAGACCACAAAGGTATCATACTAGAAATAAATTACACAAAGAAAACGAAAAAGCCCCAAACACATGGAGGCTTAGTAACACGCTCCTAAATAATCAATGGATCAATAACCAAATAAGGACAGAGATCAAGCAATATATGGAGACAAATGACAGCAATGATTCAACACCACAAAATCTGTGGGATGCAGAAAAGGTCGTGCTAAGAGGGAAGTTCACTGCAATATAGGCCTACCTCAGGAAAGAAGAACAATCCCATATGAACACTCTAAACTCAAAATTAATGAAACGAGAAAAGGAAAAACAAATTAGGCCCAAACTCAGTAGAAGGAGGGACACAATAAAGATTAGAGCAGAAGTAAATAAAATCGAGAAGAATAAAACAATAGAAAGGATCAATGAAAGCAAGAGCTGGATCTTCGACAAAATAAACAAAATAGGTAAACCCCTAGCCAGACTTCTCAAGAAGAAAACAGCGTCTATTCACATAAACAGAACCACAAATGAGAAAGAAAAAGATCACTACAGGCAGCACAGAAATGCAAAGATCTATTAGAGAATACTATGAAAAATTTATATGCTAACAAACTGGATAACGTAGAAGAAATGGACAACGTTCTGGAAACATACAACCTTCCAAGGCTTACCCAGAAAGAAACAGAAAATCTCAACAGCCCAATTACCAGCAATGAAATTGAACTGGTAATCAAAAACCTACCTAAGAAAACGACTGGACCAGATGGCTTCACCGTGGAACTTTATCAAACATTTAGTGAAGACCTAATACCCATCTTCATTAGAGTTTTCCAAGGAGTAGAAGTGGCAATTCTTCCAAACACATTCTATGAGGCCAGCATCACTCTAATACCAAAACAGGGAAAGACACCACAAAAAAAGAAAACTACAGACCAATATCCCTGATGAACACAGACGCAAAAATACTCAACAAAATATTAGCAAACCGAATTCAAAAATACATCAAAAGGATCATCCATCATGATCAAGTAGGGTTTATTCCAGGGATGCAAGGATGGTTAAACATTCAAAGGTCCATCAAAATCAACCACCACATCAACAAAAAGAATGACAAAAACCACATGATCGTCTCCATAGATGCTGAAAAAGCATTTGACAAAATTCAGCATCTATTCATGATTAAAACTCTCAACAAAATGGGTATAGAGGGCAAGTACCTCAACATCATAAAGGCCGTATATGACAAACCCACAGCTAACATCATACTTAACAGCGAGAACCTAAAAGCTTTTCATCTAAGATCGGGAACAAGACAGGGATGCCCACTCTCTCCACTGTTATTCAACATAGTACTGGAGGTCCCAGCCACTGCAATCAGACAAAACAAAGACATACAAGGCATCCAGATTGGTAAAGAAGAAGTCAAATTGTCAGTATTTGCAGATGACATTATATTCTACATAAAAAACCCTAAAGACTCCACTCCAAAACTACTAGAATATCTTAATTCAGCAATGTTGCAGGATACAAAATTAACACACAGAAATCTGCTGCTTTCCTATACACTAACGATGAATTAACAGAAAGAAAATCAGAAAATCAATTTCCTTCACAATTGCATCAAAAAGAATAAAATACCTAGGAATAAACCTAATGAAGGAAGTGAAAGACCTATACTCTGAAAATTACAAGACACTCCTAAGAGAAATTACGGAGGACACTACGAAATGGAAATTCATCCCATGCTCTTGGCTAGGAAGAATGAATACTGTCAAAATGGCTATACTACCTAAAGCAATATACAGATTCAGTGCAATCCTGATCAAAATACCAACAGCATTCTTCAATGAACTGGAACAAATAATTCCAAAATTCATATGGAACCACAAAAGACCCCGAATAGCCAAAGCAATCCTGAGAAGGAGGAATAAAACAGGGGGAATTATGCTCCCTGACTTCAAGCTCTACTACAAAGCCACAGTAATCAAGACAATTTGGTATTGGCACAAAAACAGACCCAAAGACCAGTGGAATAGAATAGAAAATCCAAACATTAACCCAAACATATACAGTCAATTAATATTTGATAAAGGAGCCTTGTATATACAATGTGGAGATGACAGTCTCTTCAGCAGCTGGTGTTGGACAAACTGGACAGCTACATGTAAGAGAATGAAACTGGACTACTGTCTAACCCCATACACAAAGGTAAACTCAAGGTGGATCAAAGACCTGAATGTAAGTCATGAAACCATAAAACTCTTAGGAAGAAACATAGGCAAAAATCTCTTGGACATAAACATGAGTGACTTCTTCATGAACATATCTCTCCGGCAAGGGAAACAAAAGCAAAAATGAACAAGTGGGACTACATGAAGCTGAAAAGCTTCTGTACAGCAAAGGACACCATTAGTAGAACAAAAAGACTTCCTACAGTATGGGAGAATATATTCATAAATGACGTATCTGATAAGGGGTTGACATCGAAAATATATAAAGAACTCATGCACCTTAACAAACAAAAAGCAAATAATCCAATTAAGAAATGGGCAGAGGACATGAATAGACACTTCTCTAAAGAAGAAATTCAGATGGCCAACAGGCACATGAAAAGATGCTCCACATCGGTAATCATCAGAGAAATGCAGATTAAAACCACAATGAGATATCACCTCACACCAGTGAGGATGGCCAACATCCAAAACACAAACAACAACAAATGTTGGCGAGGATGTGGAGAAAAGGGAACCCTCCTACACTGCTGGTGGGAATGCAAATTAGTTCAACCATTGTGGAAAGCAGTATGGAGGTTCCTCAGAAAACTCAAAATAGAAATACCATTTGACCCAGGAATTCCACTCCTAGGAATTTACCCTAAGACTGCAGCAGCCCACTTTGAAAAAGACATATGCACCCCTATGTTTATCGCGGCACTATTTACAATAGGCAAGAAATGGAAGCAACTTAAGTGTCCATCAGTAGATGAATGGATAAGGAAGAAGTGGTACATATCGCAATGGAATATTATTCAGCCATAAGAAGAAAACAAATCCTACCATTTGCAAAACATGGATGGGGCTAGAGGAGGTATTATGCTCAGTGAAATAAGCCAAGCCGAAAAAGACAAGTATCAAATGATTTCACTCATATGTGGAATATAAGAACAAAGAAAAAAAACTGAAGGAACAAAACAGCAGCAGACTCATAGAACCCAAGAATGGACTAATAGTTACCAAAGGGAAAGGAACTGGGGAAGATGGGTGGGAATGGAGGGATAAGAGGGGAAAAAACGGACGTTACGATTAGCAGACGTAATGTTGGGGGGCATGGGGAGGGCTGTGCATCTCAGAGAAGTAGTGATTCTACAGCATCCCGCTATGCTGATGGACAGTGACTGTAATGGGATGGGTGTGGGGCACCTGATGAAGGGTAGTTTAATAACCATAATATTGCACATGTAATTGTAGATTAATGATACCAAAGTAATTTATTTAAAAAATGAATCTGTTAAGATATGCTAAGAAAAAAGATCCTGATTGTCAGACCAATCCTATCAAGTTAAACTAAGTGCAAGATGTGGCTAATGCTCTGAGCTGCCCTATAATAATATCCTGCACTTTCTCATCTTCGGTTATTGGCTCAAACAGACTGATTTCAGCATGCTTTCTGGATCATTTCGGGGTAAGCTGTCAAGGGCCTGATTTTCATCTCAAAGATTTCATAAATCTGAGTTTGCTCCCCCAACAACCATCTGTAAAACACCAAAACACCACCTTTGAAATATTAAAAGGTGCATTAAACGACATCATTCTAGCACCAGAAGGCATTAAAGACATCGCAGGGAGAAACCTCGAGTCTCGCTAGGCGGCAGCTGATGGAGGCGAAGCGGGGTGCTCTGCCCACCCCCGCCAACACACACCCTCTCACCAATCACCGTACCGACCCAGTCGTTCTTCAACGCGAAGAACAGCGGCGGTTCCAGGGGGCCGGCGGCCGCAGGCTGCTGGGCCCCCGAGGCGTCCCAGTGGCCGCTACCTCTGCCGCCCCGACTGCCCCCCTGACCGCTTCGATTCGGCTCCTCCTCCGGCCTCCTTTTCGGAGCCTGGGACACTGCCGAAGTTCGCCGGGAAGCAACGACCCCAGGAGAGGCGTTGGCGCCTGTTTCTTGCCCAGACATGGCCCCGTGAAGAATATCCAGCGTGTCCAACGTCGTTCGCGGCCGACTCTGCACGTCTCGACCGCGCCGTCGGGGGCTGGTCCTTCGGCGCCGCCACGCAGCCGCCACGCCAGGCGCACGCATGAGGTCAACCCGCCCATCCCCGGCCGCCCATTGGTGGACGAGACGTCGGGGGCGGGGCCCTCACGATTCGACCAATCCGCTCTCTTAGTTATGGGACGCACTCTGACCCAGTGAGTGCGCGGAGAGGCTGTTTCTTTCTGGACGTCGGACTTCCGGAGCTCCCTGCACTTTGCCCTGCTGAGTTTACACCTCAAGCAGCCCGCACATCAGGGGCTACAAACGTGTTTAACCGTGGCTGGTAAACATCAGTCACAACCTGACCCAATGCATACGTAAAATTTTTGAAACAAAAGGTTGACGAAACAGCTTTGCTTTTGCTAAGTTTTACCTTTGCTAACAGTTTTGCCAAGTGAGCAGCACTTTGACATATTTAAGCCTATATTAGTTTTTAAAATGTTAGTTGTAATGCACAAAATTTAATGGCCCACAGTTTAAAAATCTCTGGCCTGAGGGTCGCTTCTTCAAAACTTAATATTTGCTGCCATTTTAGAGCTAATTAAATAAATGGAATAAATCCTTGCAGCATTCCCATCATTGCAGTGTGGCTCTGTGGCTGGACATCCTGTTTTAGGGGTGCAAGCCAGCTGGGAATGCCCCTGCTTTTTTCAAACTGTATGAACAAATCTCAGTTCAATCATTCATCAAACACAGTAGACATCTATTATAATGATAGGCACATGTCTGGGCAACCGAGGGCGTGTCTGAACCTGAGAGTTTAAAGGGAGGGGCTGGCTTGCTTGCTGGTTTGCTTCCTCAGGAGCAGAGGAGAGAGCGGGCCTGGGACTGCAGTTTGTAAGCAATAACCGGGTTTTAAACTTGATTTCTCCCTTTGACTGATTTCGGTTTTTAGAGGTATTTTGCCCCAGCATTTCCTCTCCCTGGACTTACTCAAAGTTATTAATTATTCAATTTCTTTAATGTATATAGGCCTATTCAATAGTTTGTTTCTTCTTGTGTGAGTTCTGGCAGATTAAGTATTTCAAGGAATTGGTCCATTTCATCTAAATTGTCAAACTTGTGGACATAGACTTATTGATAATATTCCTTTATTATCTTTCAAATTCCATGGGATCTGTAATGATACCCCATCTTTCATTTTGATATCAGTAATTTGTGTCTTCTCTCTTTTTTTGTTAGCTTGGCCAGAGGCTTAATGATTTTCTTCATTTTTTTCCTCCAAAGAACCAACTTTAGGTTTAATTGATTTTTCTGATTTCATGTTTTCAATTTCATTGATTTATGCCCTCATTTTTATCATTTCTTTTATTTTGCTTTCTTTAGATTTAATTTGCATTTTCTCTAGTTTCCTAAGGAGAAAGCCCAGCTGATTTATTTCAGAGCTTTCTACTTTCCTGATATATGCATTCAGTGCTATACATTTCCCTCTAAGCACTGTCTTCACTGCATCCCATAAATTTTAAATTGTTTTCATTTTCATTTAGTTCAAACAATTTTTAATTTCTCCTGAGATTTTTTTTTGACTCATATGTTATTTAGAAGTGTGTTGTTTATCTCCATTATTTGGAGATTTTCTAGCTCTCTCTCTGGTGCCTGCTATTTCAATTTCACTGTGGTCTGGGAATATACATTGTATGATTTCTATTCTTTTCAATTTGTTCAGGTGTGTTTTATGGTCAGAATGTAGTCTAGTCTAGTGTTGTGTTCCATGTGAGCTTGAGAAGAATGTGTATTCTGCTATTCTTAGATGAAGCAGTCTATAGTTGTTAATTATTGATGGTGCTGTTGGGTTTTTCTGTGTCCTTATGGATTACCTGCCTGTTAGATGAGTCCATTTCAGATAGAGAGGTGTCAAAGTCTCTGACTCTAGTGGAGTCATCTCTCCTTATAGGTCCATAAGTTTAACCTCACATATTTTGATGCTCTGTTGTTAGATACTGTTAAGGATTGTTATGGCTTCTTGGAGAACTGAGCTCTTTATCATTATAATGTCCCTTTTTGTCCCTGCTGACTTTCCCTGATTTGAAGTCAGCTCTGTTTAAATTAATATTTATTCTTATCATGGTCTATCTTTCTCTGTCCCTTTACTTTTTATCTATATATGTCTTTATATTCAAAAGAGGCTTCTTGTAAGCAATGTATTGTTGGGTCTTGTTTTTTGATCCACCTTGACAATCTCTAACTTTTAATTGGTATACTTTGACCATTAATGTTTTTAAAAAGAAAGACACAGGCCTGACATGGGGGTCACTTCCTCTAGGCAAGGCCACCAAACTGGGGCTTAATACCTAATCTAATTGCATATTCAACCTTTCCCAGAAATGTAATCAGTCAGAAATTTTCTGGTCAGCATTTTCCTAATATAATCATCACCTAAGCTCTCTCCATGCTCCCTAAAAGGTGAGGTAATCCACATAATAAGATCCTTTTGTCCCCAGATGAAGGTGACCCCACCCAAAATAATCCTTTTTTTCTGATTTCCTTGTCCCACCTTTAAGAACCTCTCCCTTTCTGTAGCCCTGGGACCGATTTCTCTACTTCCTAGAGGGGATGCTGCCTGATTCCTGAATCACTTAATAAGGACAATTCAATCTTCAAATTTAATTGGATGAATTTTGTTTTAAACAACGTTAAAGTGATCACTGATATAGTTGCATTAAAATCTGCCATGTTGTTTACTACTTTCTAATTGTTACCTTTGCTCTTTATTCATCTTTTCAGCCTTTTGTGGTTTTAACTGTGCACTTTTTATTGATTCCTTTTCCTCACCTATCTTAGCATATCAATCATTTGCTCATTTAAAACTGAGTTGTTTTAATATTGACTTTTAAGAGTTCTTTGTGTATATTATATACAAGTACTTTATCAGAGATGTGTTTAGCAAATATTTTCTTGACGTCTGCGGCTTTTTTTTTCTCTTAACACAGAATTTTTCAATTTTAATTCTTGTTCTACTTTCTGATGGATTTCCTTTATTTTTTCCTGCCAAAAATGTAGGGAGGATATTATGCCAATTCTGTAATATTTCTTCTGGAAAAATAGAAGCACAGGGACACTTTCTCACTCATTCTATGAGTCCAAAATTACCCCTCCATCAAGAGGGAAACCCCAGGTCACCTGCGGACTTGGAGTATGGGTGCGGTGAAGGACGTTGGTGAAGGACGCCCTCTATTGGAGGGAGAGGAGATGGATGAGGCATGCATGTGGAATCTCTGTACTTTCCACTCAGTTTTGCTGTGCACGTAAAACTACTCTATAAAAGTAAAGTCAACAGGGGGAATTACACTCCCTGACTTCAAGCTCTACTACAAAGCCACAGTAATCAAGACAATTTGGTATTGGCACAAAAACAGACCCACAGACCAGTGGAACAGAATAGAAAATCCAAACATTAACCCAAACATATACAGTCAATTAATATTTGATAAAAGTGCCTTGGATATACAATGGGGAGATGACAGCCTCTTCAGCAGCTGGTGTTGGAAAAACTGGACAGCTACATGTAAGAGAATGAAACTGGACTACTGTCTAGCCCCATACACAAAGGTAAACTCAAGGTGGATCAAAGACCTGAATGTAAGTCATGAAACCATAAAACTCTTAGAAAAAAACATAGGCAAAAATCTTCTGGACATAAACATGAGCAACTTCTTCATGAACATATCTCCCCGGGCAAGGGAAACAAAAGCAAAAATGAACAAGTGGGACTATATCAATCTGCAAAGCTTCTGTACAGCAAAGGACACCATCAGTAGAACAAAAAGACATCCTACAGTATGGGAGAATATATTCATAAAAAACGTATCTGATAAAGGGTTGACATCCAAAATATATAAAGAACTCATGCACCTTAACAAACAGAAAGCAAATAATCCAATTAAGAAATGGGCAGAGGACATGAATAGACACTTCTCCAAAGAAGAAATTCAGATGGCCAACAGGCACATGAAAAGATGCTCCACATCGCTAATCATCAGAGAAATGCAGATTAAAACCACAATGAGATATCACCTCACACCAGTGAGGATGGCCAACATCCAAAACACAAACAACAACAAATGTTGGCGAGGATGTGGAGAAAAGGGAACCCTCCTACACTGCTGGTGGGACTGCAAATTAGTTCAACCATTGTGGAAAGCAGTATGGAGGTTCCTCAAAAAACTCAAAATAGAAATACCATTTGACCCAGGAATTCCACTCCTAGGAATTTACCCTAAGAATGCAGCAGCCCAATTTGAAAAAGACAGATGCACCCCTATGTTTATTGCAGCACTATTTACAATAGCCAAGAAATGGAAGCAACCTAAGTGTCCATCAGTAGATGAATGGATAAAGAAGATGTGGTACATATACACAATGGAATATTATTCAGCCATAAGAAGAAAACAAATCCTACCATTTGCAACAACATGGATGGAGCTAGAGGGTATTATGCTCAGTGAAATAAGCCAAGCCGAAAAAGACAAGTATCAAATGATTTCACTCATATGTGGAGTATAAGAACAAAGAAAAAAACTGAAGGAACAAAACAGCAGCAGACTCACAGAACCCAAGAACGGACTAATAGTTACCAAAGGGAAAGGGACTGGGGAAAATGGGCGGGAAGGGAGGGATAAGAGGGAAAAAGGGGCATTACGATTAGCAGATGTAATGTTGGGGGGGCACGGGGAGGGCAGTACAACTCAGAGAAGACAAGTAGTGATTCTATAGCATCTCACTACGCTGATGGACAGTGACTGTAATGGGGTTGGTGGGGGGGACCTGATGAAGGGGTAGTTTAATAATCGTAATATTGCACACGTAATTGTAAATTAATGATAATAAAATAAATTATATTTAAAAAAAAAGTAAAGTCTGTTTTTTTAAAGAGGAATTTTTTAATTTGTAGAGCCCTTCGTTTTTTCATTTGTTTTTAATTAGATCGGCTAATTCCTTGCCCCTTGGGCTCTTGATTGGCAAATGACTTATTCAGATACTTTGTTTCCCACAGGTTATTCATAGAATAGAGCAAAATACATCTCTTTCTCCCAACAGTGACACCAAGCCTTTTGTGTCACTAAATCGACTTAAAAAAAACCGCCCTGGGTTTAGCAGGCCCTACAGGAAGCAGGTAGAAAGTCGGTCTGACCGTGGGGCTTTCAGGTCCTCCCATCTACTTCTCCCCTGCGGACTCCGAAAAGGATGGGTAAGGCAGAGTCCTGGCGTGGTTCTGACCCGAGGCTCCCTGGAGACGGCGCTGGCCTTCCGCAGACCAGACGGAAAGGTTGCTGCTCCTGCACGTCTGCCTGCAGCGCCGTGAACCCTCCCGCGCCGCCCGGGGCCCCCACGCTCCCCGCGGCTCCGTGCGCCCGCGCCTGGGCGGCACCTGCCGAATCGTTCCAGCCTCCCGCCGTGGGCCACCGTCCCAAGGGGGCAGCAACGGCCTTTGGCTCTCGACGTGGCGGGACGAGAAGTTTCTGTCTGTATTTGGGAACAAACCGCGCTGTCAACTCGTGGAGCCCTGGTTTTGGAAGACAGACCCTGTGGGGTTGAGCTCCAGCCCCGGGCCGGGGAGGGCGGCGCTGTCCCGTGCGGAGCCCCCACCCCGGCCGGGACCTCCTCTCCCGTAAGTCTCAGGAGCTCCTGTCTAGTGGGTAGGCATCCGTACCGCACAGGGGAAGCCCAAGGGCAGGGAGGCGCCGTGCTGGGGGCCCAGGCGGGTGCCAGGCCACAACCAGGCACTTCGACGCTGCTGCTTCGCCTCTCAAAGACCCGTGGGTGCACTTCCAGGAGGACAGAGCGTCCGCTTCCAACCGCCATCCATCTGCTGAGAACAAACTGTCCTCCCTCCACTGCGAGAGTGAACTTTAAGATGATTATAGAACTAATGTGTTCATTGCACGTGATTTGGAAAAATAAAAATATGACCTACACATAAGTTTAATACTTCCAGTTTTTTTTTTCCTAGGCAAATTTCTGGGATTCTACCATATATTGTTTTGCATGCTGACTTTCCCTTAAATTTTAGGAAATAGGCATTTTCCCATGTTGTTAGACATGATTATTATATAAGTTCTTCTGTTTATAATTTGTCTTTTTGCTTTATGTTTGGGGTCGTGGGGCATAAGGAGTTTTTTGTTGTTGTTTGTTTTTTTACCAAAAATCGTTTTAATTCTAATTTAGTACATGATTCTTTTATAATGACAACATTTGGAGCCATGATCTGGAAGGTTCTCTTTACTTCAAATTATGTAAACATTCATCTAGATATTCTTCCAGCACTGCTTTTTAAAAGATGAAATTTTTATTCTCCTGCAAATGTTTTATGTGTATGTCAGATAAGCAGCCAAATTTATTTTCAAAATATCCAGTGTCCCACCACTGTTTTGAAGTAACAGTTTCAGTGCAGACCATACCATTATTGAAACCATATATATGTTTCTGGACCTCCTATTCTTTTCCACAAAGACAAGAAGACTGACATGGACTCATATTTTCAAAGGATTACTTTGGCTGCTAACTGGAGAATAAACTCTTTAAGGGGAAAATACTTTGATCTGATGGAAAAGTTTTAACTTAAGCAACCCTTAGGCCAGTAGGAAACTCTATGACAAAGAGGAGTCAACCAAGTGAATGGTGGTGGCCTCTAATGAGTGGGGCACATGTGCGAACAGGCTGAATGGGAGATACCTACAGTCCAGGTGCCAGGTAGGGCTGTTGGTTGGATCTATTACATAAATATTTTACTTCTCTAAGATTCTCTGTAGTTTGATACAGGTAAACTTGTGAAGGAAAAAAGCCATCTCTAAAGAGAAGAAAATATATTTGTGATCTCTGAACTAGTAATTCCACATCTGAAGTTTTTTTCTGATGGAAATATTCATCACATGTAAAGAAGTTTTATGTACGCAGATAGTAACAGGTGATATTTATCGAGTGGTATTGGCACAATTAAGGGCTTTACATGTGTTAACTTATTTAATTTTCTCAACTCTAAGAGGTACTATTATCATCCCCAACTTACAGATGAAAACTGAGGGGTTGAGAGGTTAGACATCTTGCCCCAGGTTACACACAGCTGATCAATAGTGAGGGTGGGGGGCAGAGGAGTGTGGAAAGTGGGGGTTGGAGGAGTGGAGCCGGGCCCGGAGTTCAGAGCAGCCAGGCATTGCTGACTGCAGGATGCCGGACAGCCTGACGCGCAAGGGCACCGTGCGGTCTGATGGAAATGATTTTTATTGAACCGGAAAGTACTATGAGCCAGAAATTGTGCCACACTCTGCGTGCATCGTTTACTGAATCTCACTAACAATCCTACAAGTGTTCCTACTTTTATTGTCCACATTTTACAGAAGAGGAAGTCTAGAACAAGTCAGAGAAACCGCTCAGTCACAGATCCGGTGGGCGGCAAAGCCAGAGTTCTGCTGGAGTCCACGTTTCTCCGGGCGCCGCTCGGTGCGGGGGCTACTGAGACGTCAGCCTGTTCTCCCCCAGGGACTGCCGCCTGCCTGGGCGGACGCAGCCGACCGAGCCGTTCTTCGGGGAGCTTTGCCCTCGGAGCTCCAAGCCGCGAGCGGGGCCCCGGCCGTGTCCTGTGACTTTCCGCCGAGGCCTCCCGGTTTCCGGCGGACTGCGACGTCCTGCTTGGACCGGGACCGCACGGCGGCCTCGCCCCGGAGAAGGATTTCCCTGCATTCGCAGGCCCGGGACGCGTAGGTCCGCGCAACTCCCGGCTGGTTACAGGAGGCGCCCCTGCGAGTGCGGCGTGCCTGGCCCGGCCGTGGGGCAGGTGGGAACGACCTCTGGTGGGTGCACGGCTGGGGCTCCCTCCGCCCGGCCGCCCAGGGCGCCCCCTCTCCTGCCCGCACAGCCTACCATCGCTCAGGCCTGCCGCCCGCGGCGCACAACCCCGGGCACCTAACACCGCCCTTCGGGCAACTGACCTAGATTCGCTGCAAGTGCAGATTCTGGGCCCCACGGGCAAGGCCAGGATCTCATCTTACGACCGCGATGCTAAAGTCCATTTTCCTTTGCAGAAGAAGGCAGCTCCTTGTCGGTGAGTCACCCGAGGGTGGAGGGCCTCTGGGCGGATTCCAGGAAGAGTGGCGCAGTGGGGACGACGGGGGCACCCGCCTGGGTGCCCCCCTGTTCGCCTTTCCGCTTCGCCCGGGAGCTGGCGTGAGCCCGAGCCCCACCCGCTGCGGGGGAACTCGCACTCATCAGGGCCCTGGAGACCTCGCAGCAAGGAGGGTGGAAGGGGGGAAATCCGTGTCTCCCTCTACACCCCCTCCACCCGCCTAGCCTCAAAGGCTTCCCAGCACGTGCCCAGGTCAGCCCCAAGGAAAGGCTCCCTCGGGTCTGTCTAGGGTGTGTGAGGGATTCCGACAAGCTGGGCTAGTGCCTGGCCCCGCCAACTACTGCGAATCCAGTCGATTTTCATTTTCGAGGTAGAGAGCGAAAAGCTGTTGAAAACTATGAGGATCACCTATAGCACCTGCAGGTGAGAAAACCCTAGGATGCGAGGCCTTTGCCTAATCTGAATCCTCACCTCAACATCACCTCAACACAAACAAGGGTGGGCTGGATAGGTGCGCACACCCGACTTGGAGTTCTGTCACAGAATATGTGCAGGGGAGGAGAAATATTTTCCCTCTACCATTCTGAGTTCTTGGCTGAGACCCCCTGTAATAAAGATTAATAAGGAAAAAAAAGCTTATTAACATGTATAGCTCATGTATACATGGGAGGTATCCAGGGGAAATGAGTAACTCTCCCAGGTGGCTCAGAATTCAGGCTGAAATACCACTTTAATAGGGAAAGAGGAGGAACGTCAGTTTCTTGGGGGAGAGAAAATGATTTTTAGGAACCCTGAATGGGCACTTGGAAGAACAGATGGGAGGTAGGATTGGGCAGTTTGTGTGGGTGTGGTATCAACCTCTAGTCTCCTCTGTGGTCATGAGTCAGTCTGCTTGGGGTCATAAAATTCCTGGGGAGGGGGTTCATGACAATGGATTCCTTTTGGAGGACCTGTCTTTAGGCAGAGAAGGGAGTTCAGAGAAAGCCTCTCCCTGCATTTGCTGTTTTTGAAGTGCATTCAGTGCAAAACAGTCAATAATGCAAAGCAATTTATTTTAAGGTGGCATGTCCTGAGTTCCTAGAGTCATGTTTTGTGGAGGCATATTATGCTACCTTTCATCCCTAATTAATAGAAACTTGCTTTAAAGGTCACAAATAGCTCTATAAGGATAGAAATAAAATTTCACTCCTTTAGTACTGAGAAGATGACTATTGTTTTGCCAACATACTTAATACAAACATTTGGACTCCAGTTCTTTATAAAGTGTATATTCAGTGATTTTAGAAATAATCTCTGCAATATAGTTTTAGAACATTTCCATCACCCCCAAAAGAAACTTTCTGCCCATTCGCAGTCACTCTCATCCCTAGCCACAGGCAATCTGCTTTCTGTCTATAGAGAAAGATGTTATATAAACAGAATCATACAATAGTTAACCTTTTGTGTCTGGCTTCTTTCTCTTAGAATGTTTTCAGAGTTCATCCATGCAATAGCATGCATCAGTATTTCCTTTTATTTTAATGCCAAATAATATTTCTTCCCCGAATATAGCACATTTTGTTTATTCATTCACCAATTAATGGCATTGGTGTTGTTTTCATTTTAGATATCATGAAAAAATGCTATGAACAGTTACTTGTAAGACTTTGTGTTTTCATTTCTCTCAGGTAGATATCTAGAAATAGTCTCATAGAAACAGGCACTTTCCCAAGGTGGCTCTGTGTTATGACATTCTCACCAGAACTGTATGGTTCTAGTTTCTCCACATCCTCAACACTTGTAATTGTCTATCTTTTTATTGTAGACATTTATTGTAGGTGTAGCGGTATTTTGTGCTTTTAAATTGCCTTTTCCTAATAACTAATGATGGAGAGGATCCTTTTATGTGCTTATCAGCCATTCACTATGTTTTCTTTGGTGGAAGATCTATTAATATCTTTTGTCCATTTCTAATTGGATTGTCTTATTGAGTTGTAAGATATATACATCCTTTGTAGAATAAATGAGTCACAGATAATTTCTCCCAGGCTGTAGCTTGTCTTTTTACTTTCTTATGATGTCTTTAAAGCACAAATGTTAATATTGAAGTCCGACTTACCAATTTTTTTCTTTTATCACATTTGTTTTTGATATTAAACTGGATTCACAAAGGTTTACTTTAAGTTTTCTAAGAATTTTATCATTTTAACTCTTCCAGTTAGGTCTGCAGTCCTTTCTCAAATTAATTTTTGTGCATGTTTTATGGTAAGTAAAGGGTCTAAATTAGTATTTTTGGTCTTCTAATCCATAAATGATCTCCATTTAGTTAGACCTTAAATGTAGTTTTTATTTTTCTTGCCTGATTGTACTGGCTAGCACCTCCAACACAATGTTGAAAAAAAGTGAGAGCTGGAATCCTGACCTTATTCCTGATCTTTAGGGGAAAGAATTCAGTCTTTCACCATTAAGTAGATGTAAATACTAGCGGATTTTTTTTAATTGGCATTTATTAAGTAGAAGTTCACTTCTATTCCTACTAGTTTTCTTTTCATGAGTAGCTGTTGGGTTTTGTCCAACACATTTTCTGCATCTGTTAAGACGTGTGATTTTGTCTTGTTATATTAACATGGTATATTATAGTAATAGATGTTTGAGTGTTAACCCAACCTTGCAATTGTGGGATAAATCCCACTTCTCACAGTATATAATCTTTTTAAATGTTGCAGGATTTGGTTTGCTCGTTTCCTGTTGAAGATTTTTGCACCTGTATTCATGAAGAATATTAGTCTGTAGCTTTCTTTGTGATGTCTTTGATTACAGTATCACGGTAATGCTGGCCTCGTACAACGAACTGAAGAGTGTTCCTTCATCTTCTATTTTTTTGAAAGAGTTTAAGTATTTTTATTGATTCTCTTTTAAA
>JAVSCE010018072.1:0-24261 GCA_032199065.1 Smutsia gigantea | reverse complement strand
GGTAAGACATGGGCACCCATGTCTCGCTCACTGCATCTGGCCCTTCCTTCTTCTCTCAACCATCCCCTGACCATGAGGAGGCTTTATACCACCCCCTAATGGGCATTCTGCATACATCTCCGCACCTCTGTGGTGGGCTTGGCATGTGGGGTGAAGCTTAGGGAATTCAGAAAACCCTTCTATTTAAGATCTGAGTTTGCTGCTCTAAACTGAGCTAGGCCTCTATTCCTGGGGCTTCAGCCTGAAACCTTAAATGCTATTGGTTCAGTGGATGAGGAGTTACTAAGCAACTTGCTAAATCCATCAGCATTACTTTCTAAAATATTAACCTCATTATGCCTTTTTAGTTGTCTTAATTTGGTATTGGCTTTCTTACTTTTTCCTCTTTTTTTTACTACTATGATAATGAATCTATGGTAACGCTGCCTTCACCAGAGTGGCACAGGAAGGAAATGGGAGGCGGCAAGGGCCTTGCCCCTGAAAAGGGTGATATTTAAAAGATCATCTTCCCCCAGCCCCATAACTACCCAGTAAAAAGGCAAGTGAAATCCACTGACATGCCCACCACTAAGAAGGGTTCTAAATTAATTTCCTAAAAAGGCTTTTTTTGGTTTTGGTCACAGGAAAAACCTGAGTTTTATCTTCAAGGATAAGTCCCCTTATTTCCCTCACTGATCATTTCTGTTTCAGATACAGTACTGTATTGTGTGGTGGGATTTCCCCGGGAGTCATTTGATGCACAACCACAGAATTTCAGTGCTGACTGAATCCCAAGATGACCTCTAGTCCAGTCTTTTTAAAATATTTTTAAGCCGGCAGAATTATGAAATATTGCCTTTCCCCCAAAAGAAATCTTATCCCCAAACCCATATTGAGAAAACAATACTATTCTGCTTGAAACCAGGGTAGAGCCTCGGAGCCTAACCCCCAACAACCGCTGATATAGGGCCCAGTGGAATCCTGACGTGCCATTTGCAGCCTTGATGACTGCCCTGCAGGACTGGGAAACGCGGGCTCAGGGAGCCCACTGCTGAAGATCCACTGCCGTTCTGACTTACTCCCTCCCTCTGCTATTTCATGCTTACATACACTTTGGAGTATTTTAACAGTGCTTTTATTAAAGGTTGTTTTGTTTTGTTTTGTTTCATGCCTGTTTAAATGTCATTAAGTTATTTTTGGAACTAATTTATTTATTTTTTTTAGTGGTGCTATATTTTAAGCTGTAAGTCAACAGAAAGTGATTCAATTTTCAAAAATTCTGTATTCAATAAAAGTTATAAAAAAATACAGCTCTACTATTTACTAACACCTCTTTGAATTGGAAATTCAAGAACTGTTAAATACTAAAACAAGCCAAATGTATCCCAAGAGAAATTTCTGGAGACAGTGCAGTCCAAGAAGATACTTTCCCACTTCAGCAATTCCTTATTTGACATAAGACAAACAGAATGGGAGTTGGGGATTTTAACAATGAAATAAGCATAAAGGGAAAAAATGTTAAACTGGTTGCCCTGATCACAAAAAGGTAAGAGCCATGGGGTTTTTTTTCTTTCTTTTACAAGTATAATTTCTGAGATTCGAGCATCCAGTAAGTCTTACTATACTTTGGAGGACTCCGGGCAGAGATTTAAACTTCAAGAACTATGAGTTCTTTAAAGCCACAGAAGGTTGATTTCATGTTTTTCTTTTATAGCATTTTGCTGTAGAGTTGGCAAAGAATGAGGTTCCTGTGCTAATTTCCTCTTGCTCTATATAATTAGTCAGCATTTGAAATGAGGTAACAGGATATAATTGTCTACTGACCATGGAAGCCCATTTGTGTATGATGCACTCTCCCGGCTTTTAGATGTACAATATTATTACCCACCTCTTCATTTGTGTTGCTGTCTCTTTCCTTCTTTCCTCTTTTTTAATTTCTCCTGTTCTACTCCTCTCAATCCCCACTTCCTTTGTGATCAATACAAGTAGGCACTTTTCCTTCCAGCTGGCAAGGCATTAAGGAGGTCTGAAGGGGGTGTACAGAGTGACTGTACACTCCCTAGAGGCCAATTACATTTGGAATCCTCCTGATCTGTCCTGATCAGGGAGTGGGCCTTCCCCTCACAAGCTATTGTGCTAACTCTGAGCCACCTGATCAGCCTGGTCCTTCCCAGTATTTAAGTTAGGGTATCACCAATCTTGTATCCACATCAGGGACTGTAGGCAACACTGGGGAATAATTAACATTCTGCTGCTGTTCCTAAGCCACATGGACACCATTATTAGAAACCTATCAGCAATGGAGGAGACTGTTAAGAAAGTCTCAGGTAGAAAGGGGGTGAAACAGCATCATGCAATTGTATGCCATCTCACTGCCTTAATACAAAAATTAGCATGTTGCCTTTGTTAGGTATGGTGGAAGAGTGATTACAGTTTAACATGGCATCACATTCTTTAGCTAGTAATGTAAGTTAACTGCAAGCATTTCTTTTGGGTCACCGAATAAAGCAAAGAAAGAAAAGAAAGGGAGAAATACAGAGAAGAAGGGAGGGAGGGAGGGAGGAAGGGAAAGACAGATGGAAAAGGAAAGGAGAGGAAAGGAGAGGAGAGGAAGGGAAAGGAAGAGGGGAGGGGAGGCGAGGAGGGCAGGGGAGGAGACAGGAGAGGGAAGGAAAAAGGAAGAGAAAGGAAAAGAGAGAAAAGAAAAAAAACACATGCAGTCTCGATTGATGTGTTAGCTGCACTTGTAATGCAAACCAATGGAAGTCTAGTGTAAGCAGTCAAGCTAGTTTAGAGGAACACTGCATAACAAAGCAAAGACAGAAAAGGAAAGATATAGGAAAATGACTAATAGGCAAGTTAGCGGACATCAGACAAACTGGCTCTGAATAAGAATTATGTGAAAAAATATATGTTTCAAAATCCATAGCAATTCACTTTACAGAATTTTGGAAAGTAAAAAGAAGGACTTTGAATTTATTTAAGACAAATCTTGCCAGGACATCATGATGAAATGCTTTCATTTTACAGCAAAAATGGAAAAATGCATTTCTTTGTTGAGATTTCCTGCATTCTTTTTTTGTTTTGTTTTGTTTTTTTCCAAGGCAATTTCTGATATTGCCACTGAAATTTCACCATAAATTTCAACAATAAGTTTCATGCTCCTTCACATTCAAAATACACATCTATTATGTAATTATATCTATCTGTATCAGCCATTGTACTGCTACTACTTTTATAACCTTATTACAGTGTCCTGAAATGAACACGAAAGGAGGGAGTGAAATCAAATCCTTTAAATAATTCAAGCAGCTTTTTAAATTAGGCAATAAAAATATTTTTAGGTAGGATGAATTGTCATTCTCTCTTGAGAAACTATGTATCTAACAGTAATGTGAAATAATGCTCAGCTGTTACTATTTCATAAATGTGTAAATCAGAAATGATGATTTTTCACTCCATAATAAGAGGGCAATAAACACTAGGACTTGCAAAAGTTTAGAAACATTTTAAAAATTTGTTTGGCATTTTAAAAGTCAAAGTAATCAAATTCTCTGCTGATTCCAGGGCATATTTTGTATCTTTTTTTTGAAAAAGGGACTTGTTTAATTGCATAATCATTTCGATGGTTACTCTCTTTCTGTATAGCCCAGACTAAGTAGGAATAGTAAACTGTGCCAATAATAAAAAAAACAAAAGTATTTTAAAACGAATTCAAATTTATGGCATACAGAGAAATCCTAATGTATATGAATCTTGAGTTTGAATTTCTGTTCCAAAAGTACTTAGATATGTCCTATAAAAATTTGTGTCTTTAAAATAGTTTCTTAATACATAGAGTTAAGATCAATTGATTTTTAAAATAGTGTCCCAGTAGATGAATGGGCACATATATGAGAGGAAGTAATATAAGTTAACAATACACATGAAAATATTTCAGCCTCCTAGTAATCACATAAATGCAAATAGCATCAATAAGATATTTATAACAATCAAATGTACAAAGACTTACAAATGAAAATGCTGATGAAGGTATAGTGAATAGGTATTCAACAATAATGGTGATAGTAGGAATAAGTACTACATTTCTGGACAGGAATTTTGGCAATCTATATCACCTGCCTTAAAAGTTTTCATGCCTAGAGCTAATTTTGCTTCCTGGACTACTTAGTAAGGAATTAATACAAAGTTCAGGCAAAAATAAATGCACAGATATTTTTAAACATCTTATTAATATAACAAAAATATTCTCTGCCTGTGTGACACTAGGATAGTGGCTAATTGAATTACATTATATAATGTGTAATATTAGGCAGCTATCAAAATCAATTGCCAAGAAATTTTTGTGGAATAAAGAAATGTTTATAAATGATCCTAAACTTTAAACACAAGACTCAAAACTAGGTATACAGTTGAATTTCAACCTATTTTGTAAATATATATATATATGGAATATCTGACTTAGAATTCATCTCCCATGCTGTGAGGAAACTCAAGCAGTCCCATGGAGAGGTCCGAAGAGAGAAGAGTCAATTCACCTGGCCAATAGTTCCAGCTGAGCCAGTTCTTATGCAGCCATCCCGTCAAGGTGCCAGACATGTAAGGAAAGCCTTCTCAGAACTTCCAGACCAGCCTATTTGCCAGCTGAATATTACCAAATGCCTCAAGCAATGTTATGTGAGAAGAAGAAATGCCCACTGAGCCCTACCCAAGTCCCGGTTCCATCTAATTTGATGTGCAATAAAATGATGTTAATAAACTAATATATAGATATAGATATATAGATGTAGATGTGGATATAGATAAATGAAGATAGGTAGATATGACTCGAAAAGAAATGGTAGGAAGAAAGTACTCTAAAACATTGATAGTGGTTATCTTTGGGTAGGATATTTATTAATAATTTTTAATACTTTTGTGTTTACCAGGTTTCCAATGATAAACATGTAATACTTTTATTCAAAAATGTTATTTTTAAAAGAGAAAAATATGTTCATCATTATTGTTAAAGACAAAATACATCTTTAACATAATATAGCCAGAGAAACACGGCAAAGACAGCTTTGGATTAAATTTCCTGCTTTGAAATTTAAATAATTTTTTTAAATGACCGTTCTTAAAATTTAAATAATGAAAAAGCTGTGGTTAAATGTTTTTTACTTTGACTGTCTTTTAAGGAATCTAATCAAATTTGGAAAATAGCCAATGACTACTTTCTTCATGGGTTAAGTTCTGAGATCCTCACAGATCATAATGTACTCACAATCCATAATCTACTTTTGGGTCGGTGAACCACATCATCTATCCAACAGTTCATGGGCACTTCCAATTTTCTTCATCACTTTCATTTTAAATTCCCAGGATCTGAATTAATTGCAGGTGTCTACTTCCAACAGGAGTGCAGTCTTTAAATTATACATGTCAGTACATCACTTACATCATGTCATATCCTGTAATGCTTCTTCCCACCATAAACTGGCATAACACAACGTGACATGAAAGAAATGCACTGACATCATACAAGATGTCAAAAAAATAAATACTGAATTTTAGCATATGATATGGTACAGATATTTTGAGTTATCTGCATTCTTTTGAGCAACTTGGTTTACCTTATTACAATTGGATCTTGAAAAAACTGATGATGAATTTGATTGCAATTGATCCTAGGAGACTTCAACTTAAGTTTAGAGGTTAAATATGTTAAGTGATTACAGTGGAAATATTCACATTTAATCAGATGGTATTTTAAATGTTCTACAAATAGTTCAAACTATCAGAAAATTAAGTAGAATTTTGACTTAACAATGGAATAATGGTCATGGCCTCATGGGACAAGAGTGCTAATACAGAGGGAATACTGCTTTAATGTGCTGTTTTAATATAATTGTTTAAAATACTGTTTTTAACCAGCCGTCAGGATTTTCAAGCCAAAATGCTAAGGATGGCCAAGTGGTCAAAATAAACAAGTGATGGAGGAAGATTGGGCTAGGACAGTGATACACAGACAAAGCATGCCTCATATACAGTATTCAACTCCAGCCAATTGTTGCCTTATGGAAAAAAGGTGAACCCTGGTCCCAGATCTTCATATTCTTCAAGGGTAGAGAGAAGTCCAGATTTTCTGTGTGTGAAATATATTAATTTTTAAATGAAGAACGGTTTACAGAAGAGGAGACACTTGAGCTAGCCTGAACCTGAGGACTGAAACAGTGTGACCAGCAATGAGGAGTACGAGTAGTTGAGCAGAAAGAGAGCACAGTGTGTACATGAACTTGGAGAAGGGAGACCAGCAAGCTATAAGTCATCCTAAGAGTTTGGGCTTCATTTCTGGTAACAAAAACTATTGAAGGGTTTAAGCAGAGAAGTATGAGTTAATCAAATTTAGCTTTAGAAAAATCCCTGAGAACTATGTGTTGGCCTGGAAGGAGGGAACTCAGAGGCGGGGAAATACCAGCAGTATCTAAAGTGAGGCCTGCCAGGTGTCTGATACTGAGCCTGATTTCTGAAACAAACTTATATAATCACAATAATTCATGAGAATGGAAACAGCTTTCATTAATCACTATATAATTAGAACTTTTTCCTAAGAATTTAACCTTGAGGTAAGAAATGTAAACACAGGTAAAATTATTTAAGTTTACACATGGTTACCCACACAATACATAATTTGCTTTTGTTCTGCATCATGTTACATGATGAATTTCAATTCATTTAATGCCATGAATTCACTGGTCCCACCACCCTTTCAGATCTCTCACTTTTCCCATGTCCTCCTTCCTTCCCACCTTGGATTCCAAGCTCCATTGTTAAAATTACTCACATGCATCAGTTCCCCACCTCCTTCTCTCCAGGGCCTTGTGAGACAACAGACGGAACCAGAGGAGAATTTCAAAAAGCTCTGGGGGCTGCACCCTGGAGGTTTCCTGCAGCTTGCTCCTACTCCTGCCTTGCTGCCTGTCTTTAGGAACTGCCCCACCCTCCGCCTCTCCTCTGCCTCTGTCTCCTCTTGCTCACTGAGAGATGGCTCCACTGTCTTCTCTTTCTCCTCTGGCATCAACTTTCCTTATCCACTGGATCAGTATTCAATATACAAACATACTAGAATGTTCCTATCAGTAAAATACCTTCTCTTGACCATAACTAGCCCAGTAGACCATAGCCTGCTAGCTCACACCCATTTCTTGGCTTCCCTTGACAGAACTCCCTGACTTCTCACATTCTTCTTTGAACCGCCTTCCCTATGCCTTTCATTCCTACCTCTCCTTTCATTTATCAAGATCGTTCACGATTACCACCTGATAAATGCAATGGTCATTTACTAGTTCCATTCTTAAACATCAGCAGCATTTGACACAGATGATCTTTCTTCTTTTTAAGCTTTTTTTTCAGCTGGCTTCTGGGGCAACTTCCCTGTAAAGTTCCTTCCCTCTCACTGTCCCTTCTCCTTCTCTTTGTTGATTCTTCTACATCTCTCCAGTCCGTAAACTTTGGAGATCCTCAGGCCTCAAATTTGTGACTTTTTTTCTCTACATGGAATCAGGCTTTAGAGAACCTCATCCAGTGCCTCTGGCTATAATTATCATCTCTTCCCTGAAGACTCCCAAATGTATTATCTCCAGACCTGACTTCTCCCCTGAATTCCAGACTCACATATCTGGCTGCTACACTACATCTCTAAATGTGTATGAGAGGCACCTAAGCTTCATGTTAAAAACATAGTTCTTGATTCCCTCTCATCTTCATCCCCCCAAAAGCCAGCTTCCCCAAACTCCTCCCCATTTCTGAAAATGATTCTACAAGACAAATATCTCATACTTATCCTCCTTGTCTCCCCTCTTTACATCTCATATGTGGTCTGTCAGCAGATTCTATCTGCTCAACTTTCAAAATATAACCAGAATATGAACACTTCTCACCAATCCCACATGAATGAATGAATAAAATCAACATTAAAAGCAAAAGGGATATTCAATCACTAAGTTCCTTTAAACATGGCAATTATGTTCTTGAGAAATTGACCTCAAATGACTTTGCAGAAGAGAGAATTCTAAGTGATTTGGGAAACCAAAATGATTTTTATTTATAAGTTTGGGAAGTAAATCTAACAGAGAAATCAAATCAGATACAATTTTTTTTTTACTCTGAGTCATTAAAAACCAGTTTACACTTAATATATGTGTGTGTTTTTTTCAGCTATGTTAATTCCTAGTATGAGAGCACAAAACGGGGAAAGAGTAGGAATCAGATAGGGTTGGGATTTTTCAAGGTGACTGTGATGGTGGAAGAGAAAGATCTATAACAACAGCCCACAGAATATAAGCTGGGAAGGGAAAGGCTGGTGAGGGAAGGAAAGGGGTGATAGACCCGTGGGCACAGCACTAAAGATTCCAGTTTTGATTTATGGATAAGTATATCAGAAGGTAAACTTCTTAAAGAATGCGTCTTTGAGAGATTCAAGATGGCGGCATGAGAGGTGACACGGAGAACTCCCAAAACCATAAATAGTACAAAAATATAGTTAATTAATACAACTAACCCTAAAATAGCAACAAGAAAGAAGGCTGAAAAAGACTGCATACAGACCTCACGAACAGAGAAGACCTCACCAAACAGGGTAACGTACGAAAGACTTAATCCGGCGGGACACAAGCCCTTCCCCCACCCCAGCTCACCAACAGGAGGAAGAGAAACGGAGCAGGGGAGGGGGTGGAAGCCTGGGACTGCTGAACACCTAGCCCTGGATATCTGCTTTGTGAGCAGAAGCCTATACGGTGTGGTGCCCTGAACATTGGGGAGCTCGGATGGGTGAGGGCCTGGGAGACTGATATTCTGGCCATTGTGGAGGAGGGGATCCACACCTGGCCGCTCTGTGTCACTGGAAGGGCAAGGAGTCTGAGAGGCTTCAAGCAGCTAGAGGGCTGCTGAAGGGGCTGGGTTTGCACAGAGCTTGCTGTGCGGGAGAAAGGAGAGCTGGACAAGGTTGTCTGGGTGTGCTCTATCCAGCTGCTTGGAAACTGAGGAGCTTCAGGTGCTCCATCCCCCTGGCTCCACACTCAGCTCCGAGGCCTGCCACTGTAACACAAAACATGACGAGCCTTCCTACTGGCTTGCAGTAACCTGCTCGCAAAACAGCGGTCACTGTCCTAGCATCAGGCCAGCCAGAGGGAGGCCCCGCCTGCAACAGCTAGAGACGCAAAGCACAGAGGCTTACACATGTGTGCTTGGCCCACTGGCTCTGACGTGGGACACAGGCACCACAGACGGGAATCAGGAAACGGATCTTTCCTCCCCCCAGGCACCAGCTCCGCTCCCCTACGACTCCCAATCTCACTCTAGGAGCTCAGCAGTTCCAGAGATTGAAGTTTCTGTGCACTAGTGGGCACCACACAGAAATATGAAATGTCAAAACAACATGATTCAGACCAAAATCTCACAAACCACAGGAAAAGGGCCAAATGAAACTAAAACTCAGCAATCATCCTGAAAGACAGTTCAAAATAAAAATTATAAACGTGCTTATGGAGGTACAGAAAAATATTCAAGAACTCAGGAACAATTTAAGTCGGAGATTCAATCATTAAGAAATTCAACATCTGAAATGAACATACAATGGAGAGATTTAAAAGCAGATTAGATACAATAGAAGAGACGGTAAATGGAATAGAAATGAGAGAAGAGGAATACAAAGAAGCTGAGGCACAGAGAGAAAAAAGAATCTCTAAGAATGAAAGAATATTGAGAGAAATATGTGACCAACCCAAACAGAACAATATTAGCATTATAGGGGTACCAGAAGAAGAAGAGGGAGAAAAAGGGACAGAAAGTGTCATTGAAGAGGTAATTGCTGAAAAATTCCCCAATCTGGGGAAAGAGATAGTATCTCAAGCCATGGAGGTGCACAGATCTCCCAACACAAGGGACCCATGGAAGACAACATGAAGACATATAATAATTAAAATGGCAAAAATCAAAGATAAAGACAGACTTTTAAAAGGAGCTAGAGAGAGAAAAAAGATCACATACAAAGGAAAACCCATCCAGCTACCATCAGACTTCCCAACAGAAACCTTATAGGCCAGAAGGGAGTGGCATGACATATTTAATGCAATGAAGCAGAAGAGCCTTAAACCAAGAATACTCTACCCAGCAAGGTTATCATTTAAATTTGAAAGAGGGATTAAACAATTTTCAGATAAGCAAAAGCTAAGAGAATTTACCTCTCACAACTACCTTTACAGTACATTTTGGAGGGCCTCCTATAGATGGAAGTATTCCTAAGGCTAAACAGATGTCACCCAAGGGTAGACAAAGAGTACAGAATATGATTCATACCATACAAAGAATGGAGGAGGAAGAAAAAGGAAAAAAAAAAGAACCCTTAGGTTGTGTTTGTAATAGCATATGAAATGAGTTAAATTGGAGTGTGAGATAGTAAGGGAATTACCCTTGAACTTTTGGTAACCACGAATCTAAAGCCTGCAATGGCAATAAGTACATAATTATCGATAATCACCCTAAATGTAAATTGTCTGAATGCACCAATAAAAAGACATAGAGTCACTGAATGGATAAAAAAATAAGACCCATCTATATGCTGCCTACAAGAGACTGACTTCAAACCCAAAGACATACACACACTGAAAGTAAACGGATGGAAAAAGATATTTCATGCAACTATTAGTGAGAAAAAAGCAGGAGTTGCAGTACTTGTATCAGAAAAAAATAGACTTCAAAACAAAGAAAGTCACAAGAGACAAAGGACGACATTACATAATGATAAAAGGGTCAATCCAACAAGAAGATATAACCATTATAAATATCTATGCACCCAACACAGGAGCTCCTACATATGTGAAACAAATACTAACAGAATTAAAGGGGGGAAATAGAATGCAATGCATTCATTTTGGGAGACTTCAACACACCAATCACTCCAAAGGACAGATCAACCAGACAGAAAATAAATAAAGAGACAGAGGCACTCAACAACATATTAGAACAGATGGACCTAAAGGACATCTACAGAGCACTCCATCCAAGAGCAACAGGATACACATTCTTCTCAAGTGCACATGGAACATTTTCAAGATTAGATCATATACTAGGCCACAAAAAGAACCTCAGTAAATTCAAAAAGATTGAAATTGTACCAACCAGCTTCTCAGATCACAAAGGTATGAAACTATAAATAAATTACACAAAGAAAATGAAAAAGCCCACAAACACATGAAGGCTTAATAACATGCTACTAAATAATCAATGGATCAATGACCAAATAAAAACAGAGATCATGCAATATATGGAGACAAATGACAACAATAATTCAACACCACAAAATCTGTGGGACGCAGCAAAGGCTGTGCTGAGAGGAAAATATATTACAATAGAGACCTTCTTCAGGTAAGAAGAACAATCTCAAATGAACAGTCTACACTCACAATTAATGAAACTAGAAAAGGAAGAATAAATGAGGCCCAAATTTGTAGAAGGAGGAACATAATAAAGATTAAAGCAAAAATAAATAAAATTGAGAAGAATAAAACAATAGAAAGAATCAATGAAAGCAGGGGCTGGTTCTTCCAGAAAATAAACAAATTAGATAAACCCCTAGCCAGACTTATCAAGAAAAAAAGAGTCTACACACATAAACAGAATCAGAAATGAGAAAGGAAAAAGCACTACGGACACCACAGAAATACAAAGAATTATGAGAGAATACTATGAAAAATTATATGCTAACAAACTGGATAACCTAAAAGAAATAGACAACTTTCTAGAAAAATACAACCTCCCAAGGCTGACCCAGGAAGAAACAGAAAATCTGAATAGACCAATTACCAGCAAAGAAATTGAACTGGTAATCAAAAAACTACCTAGGAACAAAACACCTGGACCAGATGCCTTCACTGCTGAATTTTATCAAACATTTAGTGAAGACCCAATACCCATCTTCCTTAAAGTTTTCCAAAAAGTAGAAGAGGAGGGAATACTACCAAACTCATTCTATGAGACCAACATCACTCTAATACCAAAACCAGGCAAAGATCCCACAAAAAAAGAGAAGTACAGACCAATATCCTGGATGAACATAGATGCAAAAATACTCAATAAAATATTAGCAAACTAAATTCAAAAATACATCAAAAAGATCATCCATCATGATCAAGTGGGATTCATCCCAGGGATGCAAGGATGGTCCAACATTCGAAAATCCATCAACAACATCCACTACATCAACAAAAAGAAGGACAAAAAACACATGATCATCTCCATAGATGCTGAAAAAGCATTTGACAAAATTCAACATTCATTCATGATAAAAACTCTCAACAAAATGGGTATAGAGGGCAAGTACCTCAACATAATAAAGGCCATATATGACAAACCCACAGACAACATTATACTTAACAACGAGAAGCTGAAAGCTTTTCCTTTAAGATATGGAACAAGACAAGAATGCCCACTCTCCCCATTTTTATTCAGCATAGTTCTGGAGGTCCTAGCCACAGCAATCAGACAGCACAAAAAATAAAATGCATCCAGATTGATAAGGAAGAAGTCAAACTGTCCCTGTTTGCAGATGACATGATAGTGTACATAAGAAACCCTGAAGAATCTACTCCAAAACTACTAGACCTAATATCTGAATTCAGCAACATTGCTGAATACAAAATTAATACACAGAAATCTGTTGCATTCCTATACACTAACGGCGAATTAGCAGAAAGAGAAATCAGGAAAACAATTCCATTCACAATCGCATCAAAAAGAATAAAATACCTAGGAATAAACCTAACCAAGAAAGTGAAAGACCTATTCTCTGAAAACTACAAGACACTCTTAAAAGAAATTAAAGAGGACACTAATAAATGGAAATTCATCCCATGCTCTTGGGTAGGAAGAATTAATATTGTCAAAATGGCCATCGTGCCTAAAACAATCTACAGATTCAATGCAATCCCTATCAAAATACCAACAGCATTCTTCAGTGAACTAGAGCAAATAGTTCTAAAATTCATATGGAACCACAAAAGACCCCAAATAGCCAAAGCTATCCTGAGAAGGAAGAATAAAGCAGGGGAAATTATGCTCCCTGACTTCAAGCTCTACTACAAAGCCACAGTAATCAAGACAATTTTGTACTGGCACAAGAACAGACCAATAGAACAGTGGAACACAATAGAGAGCTCAGACATAAACCCAAGCATATATGGTCAATTAATATACAATAAAGGACCCATGCCTATACAATGGGGAAATGACAGCCTCTTCAACAGCTTGTGTTGGCAAAACTGGACAGCTACATGTAAAAGAATGAAACTGGATTACTGTCTAACCCCATACACAAAAGTAAACTTAAAATGGATCAAAGACCTATAATGTAAGTTATGAAACCATAAAACTCTTAGAAAAAAACATAGGCAAAAATCTCTTGGACATAAACATGAGCAACTTCTTCATGAACATATCTCCCCGGGCAAGGCAAACAAAAGCAAAAATGAACAAGTGGGACTATATCAAACTAAAAAGCTTCTGTACAGCAAAGGACACCATCAGTAGAACAAAAATACATCCTACAGTATGAGATAATATATTCATAAATGACATATCTAATAAGGGGTTGACATTCAAAATATATAAATAGCTCATGCACCTCAACAAACAAAAAGCAAATAAGCAAATTAAAAAATGGGCAGAGGATCTGAACAGACACTTCTCCAAGAAGTAATTCAGATGTCCAAAAGGCATATGAAAAGATGCTCTACATAGCTAATCATCAGAGAAATGCAAATTAAAACCACAATGAGATATCACCTCACACCAGTGAGGATGGCCAACATCCAAAACACAAACAACAACAAATGTTGGCGAGGATGTGGAGAAAGAGGAACCCCCCTACACGGCTGGTGGGAATGTAAAATAGTTCAACCATTGTGGAAAGCAGTATGGAGGTTCCTCAAAAAACTCAAAATAGAAATACCATTTGACCCAGGAATTCCACTCCTAGGAATTTACCCTAAGAATGCAGCAGCCCAGTTTGAAAAGACATATGCACCCCTATGTTTATCACAGCACTATTTACAATAGCCAAGAAATGGAAGCAACCTAAGTGTCCATCAGTAGATGAATGGATAAAGAAGAGGTGGTACATATACACAATGGAATATTATTCAGCCATAAGAAGAAAACAAATCCTACCATTTGCAGCAACATGGATGGAGCTAGAGGGTATTATGCTCAGTGAAATAAGCAATGAGGAGAAAGACCTGTATTAAATGATTTCACTCATCTGTGGAGTATAAGAACAAAGAGAAAACTGAAGTAACAAAACATCAGCAGACTCACAGAACCCAAGAATGGACTAAAAGTTACCAAAGGGAAAGGAACTGGGGAGGATGGGTGGGAAAGGAGGGACAAGGGGGAAAAGGGGGCATTACGATTAGCACACGTCATGCAGCGGCAGGTGACACGGGAAAGGCAGTATTTATAGAGAAGACAAATAATGATTCTATAGCATCTTACTACGCTGATGGACAGTGACTGTAGTGGAGTATGTGGGGGGGACTTGATAATAGGGGGTCTAGTAACCATAATGTTGCTCAAGTGATTGTACATTAATGATACCAAAATTTTTAAAAAAAGGTATGGATCCTTAATTGTAAATTATTGCCTATGTTTATATTCCAGTTCTCAAGATAAAAATGATTTTACTTAGTATACACATTTATGAAGGAATTTTCTAAATAGATAAATTTTAAGAAATAGTCAAGAAAATTTGCCTCACCTAACTATACTTCATTGCCCAACTGCAAATGATGAAACATACTTCATTAACACTGGACTGAACTTGAAACTGACTTCTAGAGCTTTCCTTACTGAATATCTTTTCATTCAAATAGTCTCATCTGTTGAACTGTTCCAGTAGAGACTTATTCTTATCTTTTATATGGCAACATAGCATTAAATAAAACCAGATGTGAATCTTCAGCATTCAGGTTATAGTCCCTGTACAAACCCAGTCTAACTTCCCCTGGGCTGACCGCAGACAAAATCTGCCCAAGTACTAACTAACTCAGCTAAAACCTCCATCTTCACCAAGTTGGTCACACCTGATGCTATGTTCTTCCAACATAAAGCTCTCATTATCACAACATAAATAGCTCTCTGTTTTTTCTTTTTTTTTTTTCATTTTCCTTCCAAATATAACAGGATCTAAGTCTTCATCTTTTAAGTCAAACTAGATGGTATTCTTTCTCACCCCTGGGGGACATAGTTACAGCACTGGTAATACTTGTATTTCTCACCAAATCGCAAACCCTTCTTTATCTTTATTGGTTCTTCCTATCTGCCTTCAAATCAACAGGAACTTGAAAAGCCATCTTAAATAAATATGCCCTCGACCCAGGATTTATTCCAATAACTATTGTTTTTTCCTTTCTTTTTTTGCCATTTTCAAATGAGTGATCTCTACTCCTTGTTTCAATTTCTGCAACCTCCTATAAAATGGTTGTCCTACCACAATGGCCCAAAATGCCTCCACTTGAGAACACAGGCTCTCTCCCTCTTGACAGCTGTGGAGGCATTTCCTCGGTCTTCCTATCATGCTCAGCTTCTGAGCTGCACATAGCCCTGGGCTCCATGCTCCATGCTCCTCTTCCTACAGCTGAGATTGTCCCTGTCATTTCCCTCAATGGCCCCTCTTCCCTTTGTTATTTTTATCTGTGGTCATTTCCTAAGCTAAGTATTTTTTTTTCTGACTAGAGAACAAATTTTCTAAATCAATAAAGAGTGTCCGGATTAGGAGTCCCTGAGTTATAAGCTCCTATTTCCATGTGCGTACAGAGCACCATTTTCACAAATTTGTCATATTCAAAACAAATTCATTATTCTCTAATCCAGACTCTCTAACCATCTCAATATCAATACCAAAAATTTCCTCTTCCTACATATTAAAATTATATATGAATTTACATACTTTTATCCCAGTACTCAATCTCTGATCAAGTTCTTTTAGAGCCTTATTTTCAATAACAACAATAATAAAAACTAAGATATACATATGCAATGCCCTGGACACATTTCATCATTTCCATCCTACTAACCTTACCCTAATTAGGACCCATGATAATTAAATTACTAGCAGTTTCCTTACTTCCTCTAGTCTTCCTTCCCCACTCACTCAATTCTCAATCATCCTTCCATATACTGCCAAATAAATATTTTGATTCTTGCCATAATTTTAAAATGTTCATTATAATTTGAGTGAACTACTGATGAGCCAGAGATGCACATATGCTTTGGATTTACAACCTAAGCATCACTAATGGTTTATTTTTCTTATGGAACATGAACTATTGGTTATAAAGATAAAAATGACTAGATTTATTCTCCTGGTTACCTCCACACTGATCAGGATAATTTTGGCCTAGGATGCAGTAGCAATCAATCCCTAAATCTGAGTGCTTTGAAGCAAAAATTAGACTTTTAGAGAACTTGTATCTACCACTATGGGCTTGATACCTTCCTAGTACTTAAAAATTCTCTGATTAGATCAGCAATGTTATTAATAATTGTGATCATTAGATATTGTCTAATGAAATGTGTTAACATAGGGAAGATCTGCAACCTTGGTAAACAAACATTTTCTAGCTCATCAAGGCATGGTGCTATGAAATAATGCATGGGTAAAAGATTCATCGAAAGTGCGAGACAGACCAATAGATTTCTGTGAAACAGAGTACAAAAAGTTCATCAACATCATTTCAGACTCCTCATTGCAATACTTGAAGAAATGACCACTTGTCAAGTTCAAAGAACATCCATAGCTCTACAAAACGGCCATGAAAATTCTCCTCCCTTTTCTGACTACACACCTGGAAAAGGTAAGATTTTCTTCATATACTTTAATAACCAAAACAGCATATCATAACAAAGTGAATGTAGAGGCAGACATGAAAATTCAGCTGTCTTCTGTTAAGTCTAATACTAAAGAGATTTGAAAAAATGCCACTCTTCTCAATAATTTATTTGGGGGGGGGTGGTAGAAAATAAAGACATTTCTCATAAGAGAGATTTTTAAAATATATTAGTTTTGTATTATTTTTAAATTAACTACTCAATATTTTTAATTTATCTGTTTTAATCTCTAATGCAGTTTATTATCAACAGATGTAACCCACATACACAAGAGCTCGTCAATGTTCTTGATAATTTTTAATAATGTTAAGGAGTCCTGACACTAGAAAGCTTGAGAATCACTGGTCTAAGCCTCCAACTTCACTTTCTTCCTTTCTTGTTGTCTCTTCAAAAAAGGGTCTCTTTTTGTTAACTGGACTAAGCCTTTTCCTGCTGGCATATTAAACACTATTTGTTTATTTGCCTATTTCATATTTGTTTCTTCAATGTCCAGTTATTTTATTAAGCCCTATATTAATTTTAACAGTTTTTCAATGGATTCTTCTGCTTTTAGGAGTAAAATGACATCACTGAAACATCGTGAAACTGAATCTCCTTTCCAAACTAGAGCTCTACTTCTATTTATTTGTGTCATTGGGTACACTTCCAGAACAATATTAAGTAATAGCATGGTGGCAATCATTTTCATCTTATTCCCAACTTTATTAAGAGTATCTCCAGTGTTTCTGCACAAAATAATATGGTTACTATTGGCTGGTAATGCAAATGCTTCATGAAATTAACAAAATATCTGTCTGGTCCTGGTTTGATAAGAATCTGATCAGAAGAGATATTAATTTAATTAGATTCTTCTTGGGGTTGGTTAACAGAACAATGGACCCCAAAATGCCCACCTCCTAATCCGCATAACCTGTTATTTTGTTACCTTAAGTAGTAAAAGTGCTTTGAAGATGTGATTAAATTAATTACCTTGTTAATAGGAGATTATCCTGGATTATCAATGTAATCACAGGGGTCTGTATAAGAGGGAAGCAGTAGGGTCAGAGTCGGCACAGAAGATGTGATGACAGAAGATGTTGGAAGGATGGGAGGAAAGGAGCGTGAGGCCTCTAGAAGCTGAAAAGCACCCCAACAGATTTTCCCCTAGAGCCTCCATGAGGAACACAGCCCTGTTGACACTTTGATTTTAGGACTCCTGACCTCCCAACCTGGAAGGTAATAAATTGGGGTTGCTTCAAGCCTTTGAGTTTGTGGTAATTTGTTACAGAGGCAACAGGAAACTAATATTAGGCATCACTCATAATGATCATACTGCAACCTATGATCTAACATTCAAATTAATATGTGAAATAACAATGAATTATTATTCTATTTGTGGATAAAAACTTGTTTTGGTTATAATGTTTTACTATTTTAATATACTTTTATATTTTATCTTCTGATATTTAATATATTTGCATCTACATATTACAGTACTGAGATTAATCTGAAGTTTTCACCACTGTGATGACTTTGTCATACTTTGTTACCAAAGTTCACTAGCTTCCTAAGAAGATCTGAGAAATGTTCTCTCTATATGCTTTCAATCAGCTTATAAACTATGGAGATTTTAATCATTGCAACTTATAAAAACACGAGTTAAAACTTGAATTTATTTTTTCAACAGTTGAAGGTCTACTTAAGTTTTCCACCTCTTTTCAAACCAAGTTTGATAACTTACACCTTGTCAGGAACTGAGCTATTTCATTACAATACTTAATTGATTACCACAGAGTGCTGTGTAAAAGTCCTCCTAAAATATTTAAGCTCCCCCATCTACTGACATATCCCCTTTTTAAATTACAAACTTCTACATTTAGTTTTCCTTTCCTTCTGTTCTTATTCAGATATGACTGAGGTTTTTCTATTATTATTCTGCCTTTTTGTTGTTTCCTAAAAATAAATTACTGATTAAACCATATTCCTCCTCCTGAGTTTCTTATGTTTGCTTTATTAATTTTCTTCAAACTTTTGGGGCTATATATTAAATTAATATCTTAATTTATTTTCATTATTTGTTGTTTAATAAGCAAGGAACTCCCAACTATAAATTTGCCTTCAAGCCATGACTTTGGAAAAAACACAGAGGTTTTAATTTAGATAGTTCTCCTGTCTCTCTATATACACTATCTAAAGTTTGTGGTGTTGAATAGACATTTTTCCAAAGAAGATATACAGACAGCCAACAGACACATGAAAAGATACTGAACATTACTCATCATTAGGGAAACTCATATCAAAACCACAGTACGATATCACCTCATACCAGTCAGAATGGCTAACATCAAAAAAAACAAGAAATAACAAGTGTTGGTGAGAATGTGGAGAAAAGGGAACCATCCTACACTATTGGTGGGAAGGTAATTGTATAACCACTGTTGAAAGCAGTATGGAGGTTCCTCAAAAAATTAAAAATAGGAATGCCACATGACCCAGCAATTTCACTTCTGGGAATATACCCAAAGAATACAAAATCACTAATTTGAAAAAATATATGCACCCTTATGGGTTTAATGGAGCATTATCTACAGTAGCCAATGGAAGCAACCTAAGTGTCCATTGATAGATGAATGGATAAAGATGTGGTACGTATACACATTGGAATATTATTCAACCATTCAAAAATGAAATCTTGCCATTTATGACAATATGGATGATCCTACAGGGTATTACATTAAGTGAAATAAGTCAAATAGAGAAATACAAATACAATATGATTTAATTTACATGTGGAATCTAAAAAACAAAATGAACAAACAAACAAAACAGAAATAAACTCATAAACACAGAGAATGGATTGTTGGTTACCATAGGGAAGAAGGGTAGGTGAATGGGTGACATAGGTGAAAGGGATAAAGAGGTACAAAGTTCAAATTATAAAATAAATTAGTCACAGGGATTGAAGTATAGGGAATATAGGGAATAATATTGTAATATCTTTGTATGCAAAAAGATAATAACTACACTTATTATGGTGAGCATTTAGTAATGTATATAATTGCTGAATCACTATGTTGTAACCTGAAACCAATATAATACTGTATAGCAACTATATTTCAAAAAAAATATTTTTAAAAATTAAGTGTCTAGTGTAACTTAAACCTAAGTGCTCTTTAACAAAATGCTTTTAATACCCAAGTAGTGTGAAAATTTTGTTTAGACTTATGCAAGTTTTCATATCTTTACAATGCCATTAAACAATAATATAGCTTACACAGTTTCTATTTGCTTTTAATTAAGATTTTGAAGGTGTGTATTTGGAATATGATCACTTTTGTAAGTTCTTTACAAAACAATTTCTCACTTTTCTGAGATATTTGAAAAAAATTGTTTCTTAGACTGCAAAGTTCTTACATACACATATGTCTTTTATAAAGCTTTTTAGTATATGTATACATACCATATATCATATGTATAAATAAAAATATAGATATAACTATTATGTTGATTGCATTTTATCAAGTGCTTTCAGTCTTTTTTTATTTTTTAACATGTTGATCTGTCAAAGATTAATACTAGTTGAGTGATAAAGCACCCCATTACAATTGTGTTTTTGTCAGTCTTCCATGTTATTTCTAACCATTTATGCTGCATATAGTTTGATATTTTCTTCTTGGTTACACAAGGTTTCATGACGGTTATAACTTTATCGTGGATATTAGCTTTAATCAATAAAATCATGACATTAAATGCTTTTTGTCCTTGATTCCTGGAAACTCATTAGGTTGATGGCCCATTGCCCAGAACAGTGGACAGCAATGGTATTTACCTGGAAGATGCAGCTAATGCAATGAACATGTGTGCTAGGTCTGGAAAGACAGTGCTTTGGTCCAGAGAGCCAGCAAAGCACAGGAAAAATGGGAATTCTTTATTCCTAGAAGAACCTGTGCACCCCACCCAACAGTATGTATGGTCTTTCCACTAGAATCACCAAAGGCAGTCTACAGATTATAAACAAGGATATTTAAGCACAAAGATGAGTAGAAAGATAATAATCACCAAACATTTGAGGAAGCTAAAAGCATGGTAGGAAAAAAATCAACAAAACATCAATGAAATGGATTATAAAATGACCAAAAATGCTTCAAGAAGTAGCAGAAAATCTGAAAAGAATAATTATTATAGAAGAAAGATCTAAAGTTCATACCTAAAATGATACCGAAACCAGATGACTTTATGGAAACATCTTAGTAAACACTTCCCAGAACAGATAATCCCTATGAGCATAGAAAAATAGTGAAATGTGGAAATCTGTCCAATTTATTCTTCAAGGCTAGCAAAATCCTGATACCAAAAATTGGATGAGGATGAAACAAAATTAAATTGTAGTCAATTTCACTTATTACATAAATTCAAGAATTACTAATAAATTAATCCTACAGTCCAACCACAAAATAAACATTGTTATCAAATATAATTTATCATAGAAATAAAAACTTGATATAATACTAGGAACCCAATTTATTATATAATTCAGTATAAGAAGTAGATTAAAGGAAGAAAAATGATATGACAACCTCAAAAGATGCCAAGAATTTTTCATAAAATTCAACCTCCATCACTGATTTAAAGTAGTGACTAAGTGTTTCTGCTACTCTGAAATCCTCTCATCCCCAATGAAAACTACAATTTATTGGGCCATCACCCACCATAACAGAGGACAGCCACTACCGATGTTTTAAAGAATTTTGGTATTCCCTCGCCAGTGTATTTCTCAATGCCTCATTGAAGAGAATGTTCTCTGGGTCCTCTTGAAAAATATAATTAAACAATGAATGAGCAGGTTATACATAATGCCTCTGCAATATTTTTATGTAATCAATATTTTTATTCCTTTCTCTTTAAAATATCAAAGAATTTCTGGTATCCAAAATTTATTTAATGTAGGCAACTACAAAGAACAAATTTCAGTCAATCATCAGAGCAAGCTATTAGAATGACTCCCTGCTATATTGCATACTTTTAAGTCCCATGTGGTTTGCTCTGTGGTTGTTTGGTACCATCCCATGACTAGAAGATAAACTCTATTGAAAGATCCAAACATCTCATTGTTCTTAAACATTTGCATCCTCTATAATATTTAGAACAGGATCTTGTACATACCAAATATTAATAATTTTATTTTGTATTAATATTAATAAATAATAAACACAGGTTTATTTAATAAAGTAAAATAAAACTAAATACATCCTAAATAATATAGAAATTAAACCTTTAAAACAGTTTTAAGAAACAATAAATAAATATTTTAATTAAAAATGTTTATGCATTTAACTTTATTTTAACCTAATGAGGAGACATTTGTTTTTTTCATTTAATTACTTTTTAAGGCCTGAGTCAACCTTTTCTCTTCATTTGGGACTTTCCTATCCTCCAACAAGTTAAGTCCTTTGTTAATATACTGACTGCTATGTAAGAGCCATAACATATAAAGTGACATAGAGTGGGACCCTAGATACCTGGAAAAGCTAATACCTAGTTCCTTAATATCCACAACTGTAAGCTGTGTAGCTGCCATTGCAGAAAAGTACATTTTCCATTATCAGAAATAATGAACCAGATTTCGCCAGTACCACTTGACTAGGTAATACATTTGAGGCTTTGTGGTAGAAATTAATGATCTTAGTAGTACTCCAGTGGCCTGGAATCCTTAATGAACATCCCTAAACACTTTACCTAATGGTGATAAGGGACATTGACACTGTGGGGAAAAAGAAGCCAATAATTAATTAGCTTTTTTATTTAAACCATCTTACAAATTGTTTAGTTTCTACTTACATAGTGTAGGGTGTAGACTTCTTTATTCCTGGACGTGTCTTGGTGTTAAAGACATCACATGTCCTGACACATGTGTTTGGAAAGGTATGGAAGAATAGGTTTTTAAAATGTATCTCTGTGCCCAGTATCTCAAGTTCCATGTGATAAATGAATCTTTAGTTTAGTGGGGCCAACTTGTATCTCAGTGGTCACTCATCCAGTTCTGGTCTATCAAATGTTAATGGAAAACTATAATGAGCATTTGAATGTGCTAGAGCCAGACAGATAACAAATCAATGGATATTTCGAGTCATTTTACAAACTGCCTGTATCTTCAGAAAATTAGGCTTGCATACTTTCCATCCTACCATCCCATTTTTTTCAACTTAGTTTTGAAGTCACAGGGCAGAATCTGATTCATACCATTAATGTCTCTTTGTTCTTGGTTCTACTGCTTTCACAAAAATGCTGTAGGCATTTCACTAGAATGACTAATTTACTGGAGAAGTTATCAGAGTCCATTCAGTCGCAACTGTAAAATAATTCAAGACTGTGGTGCCTGCTAGCACTCCATGGTAAAGGGTTTCCCTGAAAGTATTTGGTTCACCCCAACATATTTATCCACAAAGTTAAAGATCTCATCTAAAATGAATGCCCTGTTCATAATCAATTTGTCATTCCTGTTATAAGTTAAGAAATAAAAATAGGAGAGATTTTTCTTAAGAGAAAATAAAGTGAAGACATTTTCACACCACTCAACTGAATTCTGCATCACAAAACTTAAATATTTTAAATACCATTTACATTATAATATTTAGAAGCAAAATTGCCTTCCTCAGTTAGTATCTTTCATGCATTATTCTGGAAATATCCTAGTACTATGTATTGCTTTGTGAAATATTCAAGAATCCATTTATATATACTGGGTTTACCATTTTTTATTTTAAAAAGCTGTTATTCATCATGAGCATAACAAGAAATCACCAATAAGCTTAGGCTAGAATATAAATATAATAAAATTATAGAAATGATGAAGTTTGCCCTTACTAAAACAGTACTGAGTTACCCAGACACATGCGCTTCCAGTGGGTTCTATTAAACTACATTTTACAATAACCCACCCAACTAGATTTTCTTCTCGTACTGAACTCTGAAACATTTTATAATTGATTTTATCCATATTGAAATAGAGGAAATCTAATCTTTAAACAGCCATTCAATGTTCAGGATTCTTGTTTCCTTATAGTATTAAAGGTAAAGAACTGGAAGTATACTATTATTAAGAGTAGTAATTGCCAAAACAAACTTTTAGCATCTATCTTTCTAGAAAACCACTACTCAAAACCAAATGAAGTAAACAGATAAGACTAGGATGTAAACAGGTAAATATAAAAGAAGAATATAAAGCCTAGAAAAGTACAATAGAACCCATGTACATGGGACTGGGGGTAGATCATGCAGAAACATTAGAAAGGGCTCAGAAATGTCAGCTTGAATGTCAAGAGTATGATTCTGTGACAAACCCTCGTGTCCTGGCCTAACCTTAAATACACCTTCAGCTCCTAC
>JAVSCE010018071.1:0-16191 GCA_032199065.1 Smutsia gigantea | reverse complement strand
AAGCAGCGGTGGAGGGAGGAGGGCGGGGCGCGCCCGGCGCGGCCACGTGGGTAGGGGCTGGCGACACAGGGGCCAATGCGGTGCGGGCAGCCGGGCCGGGACAGTTCAGGCTGTCGGCCGCGCGCGACCCAGTCGGGAGCCGGCAGGGTTGCCCGCGCTCGAAGGTTGCCGACCCCGCTTGCCACGAGCCCACCCAGGGAAGCGCCTGGGTGCTCGGCCGCGGTCTGCGTGCCCTCGGGGCCTCCTCGGGGCGTGGCCTTCCGAGACGAGGCGGGGCCTCCAAGGGGCGTGACCTTCCGAGGCGAGGCGGGGCCTCCCCGGGGCGCGACCTTCCGAGACGAGGCGGGGCCTCCTAGGGGCGTGGCCTTCCGAGGCGAGGCGGGGCCTCCTAGGGGCGTGGCCTTCTGAGGCGAGGCGGAGCCTCCCTGGGGCGGGCCGGGCCGGGCCACCCCTGCGAGCCGCGCGGCGGCCGCGGGGACAGAGTGGCCGCCGGGGCTGGAGGCTGTATCTGCGCCGCAGCGCCCCGCCGCGCCTCAAGCCCCGCGCCCGCGCCCCGGCATGGCCGCCCTGCCGCCGCCCGACGAGCAGGACTTCATCCAGGCCTACGAGGAGGTGCGGGAGAAGTATAAAGGTAGGCACCGGGCGGCGCGCCCTGAGGGCCCTGGCGGGCCCTGCAGCCTGACGGCCCGGCCTCTGACACCTTGTCTCGGTGGCCGGCCGGTCGCGGCCCAGGCAGCGCCCAGGCCCCGCCGCACTCGACCCGTGGCCGCCGCGCGGGGAAGACGCGGGCGCTCGGCGGAGACCCCGCAGTCATGCCCTTAATAGGGCATCGCGCGGCGCGGGCGGGAGGGTGGGGTGGGCCGCACCCCCGGCGGGGGCTCTCCCGGGCCGGTGTCCAGTGTCCCGAGTCTGTGCCTAGCAGACACGTGGGCCAAGGCTGAGCCGTTCCCTGCCCCTCAGCTGGGTGCCTCCCCCGTGGGATGGGGGCGCTGCCACCACCTGGCAGTGGGGCGCATAGTTGTGGCCTCTCCTCACCTCCTCAAACTGGCTGGCATCTAGGCTGCTACACTTCCTTGTCAGGGACCCCTGTTACACCTGTTCTCTGTCCCTTGGGGACAGCTGTGGGCTGTGCAAGTCAGAGCAGCGCCCTCTTCCTCTTTAGAGGAACCCACTCTTGGCTTTGGGAGACCCTTTGCCCCGTTCCATGCCCCCTGGGGCCTCTGGATCTGCCCGGGCTCTCCCTACTGTCAGCTGCCTGGCTTGCTGGCTGGAGCAGGTGTGGACACAGCCCTGGCTCCCCTCCCACAGAGGCCTAGGGCCCAGGAGTGAGCTGGGGGAGAGGGTCGACGTGGGGGACCTGGGCAGAGCCCACCAGAGCAGGTTCCAGCCCCACAGGGCTAGTTTTGCTGGCTCTACCCTCAAGGGCAGCCCAGGGAACAAGGTCTTGCTGGGGCCATGCCTGGAGCCCAGTGGAGCTGCTGTCCACTCCGTGACCTTGCCCCCGCGCTGAGAGGTTTCACGAGGGCCAGGCTCATCTCTGCCGGGTTGCCTCTGCTTGGCTTTCCCTGGCTCCCAGGCAGGGTGGATGTGTCGTGTGGTTCTTGTCAGCGCTGTGGCCGACCCGTTTTGCCTCTGTGGCCAGTTCGTCTGGGCCAGGTAGAGACACTGCCCTGCCACTGGGCTCCGGAGCCTGACCTGCTGCACCCCTGGGAGGCCTGCTGTCGCTCCTGCACAGGCTGCCCAGCCTTTGAGAGTCCGCCTGGAAGGTCCAGGGAAGGAAGTCCCGCTTGGGCCACAGCCCTGCGGGCAAACCCAGGGCGGAACCGCTTATGACCTGGTGCATTTAAAGTGGGCACACCGCACAGAGTGAACAGTGCCTCATTGCAGACTCCTTCTTTGTCTGCTCAGGTCACAGACCTGCGTGTGGTCCCAGAGCCTGTCCTGGGCGCCATACTGAAGCTGGCCCGAGGGGCTGTGTTCCCTCCCCTCCTTGGGGTGGGGGCCTACCTCCCAGGAGTGAGGCCTGGCAGAGCCTGGGGGTTCCTGTCACAGTTCCCCCTTCCCAGCCCAGCTTCCCTGGACACCAGGCTTGGTGCAGGACACACTGGGCTTGGCGAGTTGGGGGCAGTGGGTGATCTTGCCTTGTTCCTGCTGGTGGGCTCCGGGACACCTTCCCAAAGTGGACTGGTGAGTGCCACGGGGCAGCTTGTCCCTTGTGTGGCCCTTGTCTGAAGGAGGCTGAGTTGCCCAGCAGGAGAGCAGAGTCTGGGGGCTCCAATGCAGGCCTGGGAGTACAGAGAGCTTCTGGGGCATTCCAGGCACCCACATGTCTCCTCAGCTCCTGGGAGCCCAGGGAATGGGTGAGGGGCTGGGCAGTGGTCCCTGGCAAGGCCCAAGGATGGCCTAGAGGACCCCAGAGCTGGCTGGGCTGCGGGCTGTAGGTCTGTCTGTTGGCAGCCCCATGGACCTGCTCGGACCTACTAGACAAGGTGCTGGTGCCAGCCAGCCAGTGACTGCTGCGGTTGGGGTTGGGGTGGAGGCTGGGAGCCCTCTTCTGGGCCCTGGGCCAGCAGCACTAGCCTGCTGTGCCCTCAGGACCCCTGCCCAGCCCTGCACACCCACTCCTGGCCCATTACCTGGCCCAGACAGGGCTCCACTTCCACCTCCAGGCTGCTTTCCTGTACTGGCACTGGCCTCCAGGCCCCCAAGCCCTGCTCTTACTCCTGAGAGGCACCTTCCCTCCTGCCCCTCAAAGTCCAGCTTTTTGGTCCCTTACCCCAGTGACCCTCACAACCCCCAGCCCCACAGTGCCCCAGGCCCTACCCTGTGCCCATGATTCCTGGCTCTCCCTCTGGAAATCCCCAGCCCTTGGCTGGGTCACTGTTCCTCCCAGAACATTCTCATTTCCTGTCCACCTCAGCCCCTAGGTCCTCCCCATCCTCTCTGCCTACCCTCGGGGCAGATTCCTGTGGGGCTGAAGTCCCTGGGGCTTGGCCTGTGGCCCTTGGGAGGGGCCTCAGGCACTGAGGGACTCTAGGTGTGTCCTGACTGCCAGGGTCTCAGAGCCTGGCCTGGGACAGCTCACAGAGGCTGGCTACCTGCTCTGCTAGGGAAGCCTTCAGAGGCCTGCCACCAAGTATGGGAGGGCAGGGAAGGCTTTGGGGTGATGTGGGTGACTGGGGGAAAGGTATTTGTTAAAGAAGGAGCAGTCCAAGTCCCCCAAGTGGTGCTGTGTGGGTAGGGCCGGAGGCCTGTCCGTGCAGTCAGGGCAAAGCCTCAGGGCCAGGGGTGGCCAGTGTGGCCAGCTCAGAAGGCCCCTGCAGCTGGGGTAGAGACTTCAAGGTCGTCCCATCAGAGCTAGAAGCCGAGTGGTAGCAGTGTCCGTCCGCATGGCTTAGCAATGATTCTGGGCAGCAGTGGGTGAGGAGGGGAAGGTAAAGTTGACTGCTATTGGGCAGTGAGCAGGGTGGGTGTAGGGCAGGGCCTGCAGGAGGTGGGTGGGGCAGGGATCCCACAGGAGGCACCTGTCTGGGAGACCTGCATGGTCTGGGGAGACAGCGGGGCTGGAGTATTAGTGTGTCTGCAGGGCGTGTGCCCAGCAGAGTCCTGTGCTTTTGAAAAGATTCAGCTGGAGGAGCCCTACCTCCCTGGCAGGCTCCAGGCCCACCTTGGCACCTTCCTCACATGCCTATTGTCCTGGACTCTGAGCTCTGTCATCTGTGCCCTGGCTCTGGCCCCAGGCCCTCTGCCAGTGTTTGCAAGATGCTTGCCTGGGTGAGGGGGTGACAGCCTGGGGACCTTTGGTGGCCATAGCTCATCTGGCAGGTATTTGAGGCCCTTTGGAGAGGGCTTTTGGTCTGTGTTTGTGGCCAAAAAGCAAAACATGCTGAAAAAAAAAACAAATAAAAAGGTAACCAGGCACTATGGGGGTATATAGAGAGAAATAGAGAGAAACAGTGCAAGTCACACCTCTGGCCCCCAATCTCCTACCTGGGATAATGTGTGAGTGTGTGTATGAGAGCAAGAGAGAGAGAGTGAGAGAGAGAGAGAGAGAGAGAGGAGCTAGAGGAGAAAGTGTGAGTGAGAATGAGAGTGAAAGTGAGGGAGAGGGAGGGAGAGAGAGAGAGAGCGAGAGAGAGAGAGAGAGAGAGAGTCTACTTATCATCTCTATGATTTGCCTATATTGGATGTTTTGTAAAAATGGAATCATACAATTTTGATGGCTTTGTTTTCAAGGTTTGTCCATGTTGTGGCAGGTGCCAGTGCTTCATTCCTTTTTATAGCCGAATAATATTCCATGGTATGGATAGACCACATTTCGTTTATCCATATATCAGTTGATGGACGTGTGGATTGTTTCTACCTTTTGGCTTTTGTGAATAATGCCGTTGTGAATTTGTGTGCATAGTTTGGGTGAACATATTTTTCATCTCTTGGAGTGGAATTGCTGGATCATGTGGTAATTCTATATTTAACTGTTTGAAGAACTTTCCAAAGCAGCTGCACTATTCTACATTACCATGAGCAGTGTATGAGGTTTCCAGTTTTTTCACATCCTCACCAACACTTATTATTATCTGCCTTTGTGATTCTGGACGTACAGTGGTAGTGGATGTGAAGTGGTATCTCACTGGAATTTTGATTTGCATTTCTTGATGGCTAATGATGTTGAGTACCTTTTCAAGTGCTTATTGGTCATTTGGAAATCTTTTGAGAAATGTCAGTCTAGAACCTTTGTCTATTTAAAAATAGGGCTTTTATATTTTTATTATTGAGTTGTAAGTGTACTTTATGAATTCTAGATATAAGTTACTTATCAGATAGATGATCTGCAAGTGTTTTTCTGATTTCATGGGTTGTATTTTTATTTTCTTGATGGTATCCTTTGAAGCACAAAAAGTTTGTAATTACGATGAGTCCAATTTACTAGTTTTTTCTTGGTTGCTTGTGCTTTTGATGTCATGTCTATGAAACTACTGTCCCTCCCAAAGTCATGAGGATACACACTGTGTTTTCTTCAACAGTTTTAAAGTTTTAGCTCCTACAATTTAGGTCTTTGATCTATTTTGAATTACCTTTTGAATATGGCATGAGCCTGGGGGAGCTGGCAGCAGGAGGGCCAGTTGCCTAGATCTGCCATGGTGTGGGGTCAAGGGCAAGCCCAGAGGCAGGCCCACAGGTGGCAGAGAGAAGCAGGGCTGGGAGAGCCAGTGCTTGGTGGGGCCATGGGGCCATAACCTACAGCCACAGTCTGGGTGGCCCAAGATAACCGCAGAAATTTGTTCTCTCACAGTCTGGAGGCCAGGCGTCCAAAAACAAGGTGTTGGTAGGACCATCCTTTCTCTGAAGGTTCTAGAGAGGAGTCTTTCTTGCTTCCTACAGTTTCTGGTGACTGTTGGTGTTCCCTGGTGTGTGGCCTAGTCTCTCCAGTCTCTGCCCCCCTTTCTTTTTTTTTTCTTTTCCTATTATTAATATACAATTACATGAGCAACATTATGGTTACTGACTCCCCCTATTATCAAGTCCCCACCACATACCCCCATTGCAGTTACTGTCCATCAGTGTAGAAGGAGGTTATAGAATCACTACTTTGTCTTCTCTGTGTTATACTGCCTTCCCCACATCCCCTTACCCCACCCCCATCCCTGCTATATTATGTGTGCTAATTGTAATAGCCCTTTTTCCCCCTCATCCCTCCATTCCCACCCATCTTCCCCATTCCCTTTCCCTTTGGTAACTTAGTCCATTCTTGGGTTCTGTGAATCTGCTGCTGTTTTGTTCCTTCAGTTTTTTTCTTTGTTCTTATACTCCACAGATGAGTGAAATCATTTGGTACTTGTCTTTTTCCGCCTGGCTTATTTCACTGAGCATAATACCCTCTAGCTCCATCCATGTTGTTGCAAATGGTAGAATTTGTTTTCTTCTTATGGCTGAATAATATTCCATTGTGTATATGTACCACATCTTTATCCATTCATCTACTGATGGACACTTAGGTTGCTTCCATTTCTTGGCTATTGCAAATAGTGCTGTGATAAACATAGGGTGCATACATCTTTTTCAAACTGGGCTTCTGCATTAGAGTAAATTCCTAGAAGTGGAATTCCCATGACAATTGGTATTTCTATTTTGAGTTTTTTGAGGAACCTCTATACTGCTTTCCACAATGGTTGAACTAATTTACATTCCCACCAGCAGTGTAGGAGGGTTCCCCTTTTCTCCACATCCTCGCCAACATTTGCTGTTGTTTGTCTTTTGGATGGCAGCCATCCTAACTGGTGCAAGGTGATGTCTCATTGTGGTTTTAATATGCATTTCTCTGATGACTAGTGATGTGGAGCATCTTTTCATGTGCCTGTTGGCCATCTGAATTTCTTCTTTGGAGAGGTGTCTGTTTAGCTCCTCTGCCCATTTTTTAATTGGCTTATTTGCTTTTTGTTTGTTGAGGTGCGTGAGCTCTTTATATAATTTGGATGTCAGCCCCTTGTCGGATATGTCATTTATGAATATATTCTCCCATACTGTAGGATATCTTTTTGTTCTACTGATGGTATCCCTTGCTGTACAGAAGCTTTTTAGTTTGATATAGTCCCATTCGTTCATTTTTGCTTTTGTTTCCCTTGCCTGGGGAGACATGTTCATGAAGAAGTTGCTCATGTTTATGTCCAAGAGATTTTTGCCTATGTTTTTTTCTAAGAGTTTTATGGTTTCATGACATACATTCAAGTCTTTGATCCATTTTGAGTTTACTTTTGTGTATGGGGTTAGACAATAATCCAGTTTCATTCTCTTACATGTCGCTGTCCAGTTTTTCCAACACCAGCTGTTGAAGAGGCTATCATTTCCCCATTGCATATCCATGGCTCCTTTATCATATATTAATTGACCATATATGCTTGGGTTTATACCTGGGCTCTCTATTCTGTTCCACTGGTCTGTGGGTCTGTTCTGCCCCCCTTTCTTAACAGGAACTCTCCCCAGTGTGTCTCTTCTGTCTCTTATAAGGATGTGCGTTATTTAATGTAGGGCTCCCCCTAATCCAGGGTGGTCTCACCATCACAAGATACTTAAATACATCCACATCTTAATTATACCCTATATCCAAAGAAGGCCACAGTCATGGGGTTTAGACATGTATGTGTCTTTTTTCGGGGGTCACTATTCAACACTCTCCCCCCAAATCAGCCTGCAGTGATTGGCTGATGTATTGTAAAACTTCCACGTTTTTGTTTTGTGCTTGTTGCTTTTTAAAAAATGCATTTCTAGTATAACTTAAGTCACAGATTTGTAACTTAACATGAAGTATCTAAACACATGTAACTTTTTTTTTACATTTTATTTATTTATTTATTTTTATTTTGGTATCATTAATATACAATCACATGAGCAACATTGTGGTTACTAGATTCCCCCCATTATCAAGTCCCACCACATACCCCATTACAGTCCCTGTCCTTCAGCGTAGTGAAATGCTATAGAGTCCCTACTTGTCCTCTCTGTGTTATACTGCCTTCCCCGTGCCCCCCACCTACATTATATGTGCTAATGGTAATGCCCCCTTTTCCCCCTTATCCCTCTCTTCCCACCCATCCTCCCCAGTCCCTTTCCCTTTGGCAACGGTTACTCCATTCTTAGGTTCTGTAAGTCTGCTGCGGTTTTGTTCCTTCAGTTTTTGCTTCTTATGCTCCACAGATGAGTGAAATCATTTGGTACTTGTCTTTCTCCACCTGGCTTATTTCACTGAGCATAATATCCTCTAGCTCCATCCATGTTGTTGAAAATAGTAGGTTTGGTTTTCTTATGAAGTTCTGCCTGATTTTTATCTATCATATTCCAGAGTAGTTTATGTCTTGCATGGCTAAAGAAAGGATTTTCCCCTTAGTTTTCTATCTAGTTACTGCTGGCCTATAAGAAATCTCTTGGGTCTTTGAAGTGTATTCGGAGCCGGCCACTTTGTTAAAAAATAAACAGTTATTTTACTAGCAAAATGGGTTTATTTGGGAACAGCAGAGAATTCCGATTCAGGATAACAAGCAATTGCAAAACCAAAAACAGATCCACAAACAGCGGAGAGGGGCTCCTTCATGGGCAAAGGGGGCCTGGGCGTGTGCAGCAGCTGCCCATTGGCTCCCCTGGGAGTGTCTCGGTGGCTGGGCTGCAGTCTGGCTGTTGCGGGGCGGTGGAAACTCTTTCCTCCTCCTACTGGATGGTAAAGTGGCCAAAATGGTAGAGTTGCGAAGTGTGCTTCTCTTCCTGTGGGGTCTGCAACTGGCCAGGAGGGTGGGCGTGAGAGCTCCCCCTGCAGGCCTCCGGGCGCCAGGTCAGCGAGGCTTCCCTTCATCAGTTTTAAGGACTTGAAGGAGCTCCTTAGTTGGTTCCGAGAGGTGGTGGGTGGAGTTCGTCCAGGCGCCAGGAGGAGTGAACGCTGCGCCCCGGTGCCCTGGGCTAGGTCGGCCTCCGCGTGTCTCCGTTCGTCCTCACACAGCCCGGGGGGTCATCCTGATGGAAGGAACCTGCCTGCATGTGGCTTTGAGAGGCGGGTGGGCTTGTTTCTCTTTACAGCCCAGCCCATCCTCGGCGCTAGATGGTCTGGGGCCACTCCAGGCCCTGGAGGTGAGCTTCAGAGGGATGCCTGTTCTCACGCTAGGGACATGCCCCTCTCCCGCCTCACTGGGCTTTTTAAAGACCAGGACTGTGGGGGTTTGTGCCCGACGAGTTGCCATTATGTTTGAGGTCAGAACACAGGTTTTCTCCTATAGCCTGTCAATGAACTCTGCATTAGCGGACGTCCTGGGAAGTACATGATCCTGAAAGCGCAAGAATGCTTCCATTCCCCAGGTGACCCCCGCATGTCCAGCCCTTGGGAACAGTGGTGAGGCAGCCGCCTGGTGGCCCAGATTTGTCTCTGCATAGAAAGCATGTCCCTGTTGAGGGGGGCCTGTAGAGGGGTGAGCACAGCCCAGAAGACAGGAGGGGGAGGCCTGTGGTGGGCCCAGAGATGGAGGCTGCTGTGCTGTAAGGGAGCAAGGCTGCCCAGGAGCAGCCACGGCAGCCGGTCTGTGGGTGCAGGGGGACGTGTGAGAGGTGTGGGCTCTGCCAGCAGACACCTTCCACCTCTGTCCACATCATCACCCAGGGGAAACCAGGCCCACTGAACCCCCTGCAGACTGTGCCTACGGGGACGTCCCCTCTGACATGCCGCTCTCCTGCAGTGGGAGCACAGCGGCCATGTCACCTGTACTGCCAGGCCTGGCCGCACAGCCCAGCATCAGCCTCGACTTACGGCCACTGTGTGCAGAGTGCCTGGAAGTGGAGGGGCGGGCAGTGACGGGGCCTTTGCCACCCTGAAGGTGAGGAGGGGGCAGGCCCAAGGTGGTGGCTGAGAGTGGGAAAAGGGAAGTTCTGAGAGATATTTGGGGAACAGAATGGTGGGACCTCCTAGTGAATAGGACACGGGCATGGGCACCAGGACCCCCCACAGAAGTCTCTGGTGGACACCTGGTAATGGTGCCATTCTTGAACTGGGTTGCATGGAGAAAGAGCTGGATGAGGCCCAAAGGGGGTGACCTCTGTGTCCCCAGGCCTTCACCAGGATCCCAGGGGTCCTGCTAGGCATCCATCCTTGTGATGTGATGGCCCTGTGTCTGTGGTGGCCATGGGCGTCCACGAGCCACACAGGGTGGCTAGTTTGGCCAAATTCAGGTTGGCATCATTCATCATAGGGGTGGCCCCCCAGTTGGATGGAGTTCTTCTCCTGCCCCAGAAGTCGAGGCTGATGCTGGGCTGTGCGGCCAGGCCTGGCAGTACAGGTGACATGGCTGCTGTGCTCCCACTGCAGGAGGGCAGCATGTCAGAGGGGACGTCCCTGTAGGCACAGTCTGCAGGGGGTTCAGTGGGCCTGGTTTCCCCTGGGTGATGATGTGGACAGAGGTGGAAGGTGCCTGCTGGCAGAGCCCACAGCTCTCACATGTCACCCCCACATGTCGCCTTGGACCACTAACCATGAATGACTCCCAGCAGGACAGGCTGCCATAGTGGTGGGGGACAGGTTTGAAGTTGGGGGGCCCGAAAAAGGAGCATCAAGTCGAGGGCAAGCAGGGCTTTGGGAGCAGCTGGACCATCTGAATGGCAGATGGGGGTGTAGGGACAGGAGCAGGGTCCCTTCTTTGTCCCTGGCCTGTGGCCAACCTTGCCAGGGTCTCATGGGGCTTGTGAGGAGAGGGGTGCTTTCTCCCAGAGAAAGGCGCTGGGAGGGAGGGAGGCTTGGTTCAGGTGCTGAGGACCTGCGGGTATGAGAATCTGCAGAAAGCTTTGAGAGGGTTGGCTTTACCCCAGGTACGAGTCCCCAGCCCAGGTGACCTAATCCTAGCTGGGTGTGAGAGAGCTATGCTGGGCCAGACCACCTGCCTTCTTGAGGACCCCGAGATGGGATCTTCTGGGTGGTGAGGCCAGTATAAGCTGAGGATGTAGGGAGGCTGGAGCCTTCACTTTTCACCACCAGGGCTGGATAATCTGCTGCCTTTCCTCCCTGCCCACATGTCTTGCTCCCAGGCCCTTGTCCACAACAGCCCTGCTGTCTGAGGGACCTCCCTGGCCTGGTGAAATCCTCACCCACAGCTCTGTTTCCAGTCCCCTCTTCCCCACTTCAGCTGTCCCCACGGTCTTTGGAGTCCAACTTCTTTTCTCTTGTCTTTGGGCTTTGTGTGAGTGGTCTCCGGCTTCCTTTGCTGGCTGGCCTGCAGCCTTTCTATCCCCATTAACTGCCCCTTCCTCCAGGAAGCCTGCTCTGAGAAGGAACAAAGGCATGGGCTCAGTGTGTCCTGTGGAGCCTTCCCAGAGTGGCTATGCCCACTTCCAAGGCCACGCTGTGTGGCTGCTGTTGGGGCAGGTGGGCAGGGCAGGCTTAGGGGCCCTTTCACCGGACCTTCCAGCAAACACTGCTTCTCTAGAGTCCCTAGCTGCAAGGCTGCAGGTGGCCATAGTGGCTGGTCACAAGTGGGAGCCTGAGTTGAGGGAGGAAGTTAAGAGCCCAGGACATTCCTTCTCTGAGCAGTTGTCTGTGTGGTTCTGAAAAGTTAGGAAAAATCACCCAGTTGTGCCTGATCCTCTGGGGTGACCCTATCACCTGCCTTCTGCCTTTTCCTTCTCACTAGCCTAAAACTGTGATCTCATAGTCACAATTCAACTATATGTAGCTTTAAAAATAGAAAAAGCCTTGATTTTTTGTTTTTCCATAGTTTTTAGATCTGTTTATTTAACTCACTTTAATTTGACATTTAATAAGGAAGTACTGTTCAGTTACAGGCTAAATTTAGGCTTATCCAGAAGTGGCTAATAAAAAAATAAATAGGAATTCAGGTGTAAGGAACCATGAAATCCTGTCTTGTCACTTTACTTTTTGCCCCAGGTTCTTCCCAGAGACTTGCCCATGACCTGGACTGGCTGAGTTCAAGAAGGACAGGGATGGGGTGAGGGAGCCCAGAATTCCAGGCCTCAATCGGGCTGTGGCTGCACCTGCTTCACCTATCAGCCTGAGCACGTGGGCATTGCTGGCCTTGCCCAGGTGCCAGTGCCACATCCTCCACCAAGCCCTGCCCTGACACACAGCCAGCATGTGGGCAGTAAGGGTGGGCACCCGACAGAGGCAGCCTGTTCAGGCAGGGTGTGTCCCTGAGAGGGTGGGGGTGGGGGTTTGGGGTGAGGATGGAAGTAGGATTTGGATGAAGGCCTGGCAGTAGACTGACACAGGCTGGCCACATCTCGTGGAAGCTGTCTCTGTCCCCTACAGCCTGGTACCGAGGGCCAGGGTGGCATAGGAGGGTGCTGAGGCTCCAGTCCTGATGCTGACGCTGCAGGGGTGCATGCCTGAGGTGTGGGCAAGGGCCACGCATTCATTTGTGACTTCCTGTGGCAGTGAGTGCAGCAGAGCTAGCCCATCCTGCCAGCGCCAGTGGCATGGCAGCATTCTCCCCAGGAGGCAGGTGGTGACAGACACCCACTCCTGTGGCTCAGGAGGCTCACCCTGTTAGCAGTAGGGGTGGGGAAAACCTGGAACGAGATGTGCCGGGGCCTGGACCTGTGGTGGCAGTGGACATAGTGGAAGCCAGAGCTTCCAAGACCTGTGGGGCTGTCCATGGGGGCAAAGACCCCAGAGGTTGGCCTGAGCCACTGGGGGGTGGCGGATAAAGGGTGGTATACCCACAGAGCTGGGAAGACAAGAGCACCCCAAGACAAGCCCCTTCGGGATTTGCTGAGTGGGAGAGGCAGAGGCTGGGGCGCAGGTCGGAGCCCCATTGGATATGTCATCATGGACTCAGTATAGAAGGCATCTTGGGTCGTAGGATGGGGTGAGGTGGCTGAGTGGAGTCTGTGGGTGGAGGAGGAGCACGCCCGCCTCAGGTGTGCAGAGCTGCTGGGGCATGGAGGTGGTGGTGAAGGGGCTGTTCCAGGGTCCTAGGGCTCGACCGCGGGTGGCCTCCAGCCCCTACCCTGTTGGGATCCGCCCTCCCTCCGTACCCAAGGTGCTGGCTGGGGATATTACTGGGAGGCCCGGACTAGTGGGTGCCTCCTGCAGGGAATGAGCGGGCACGGCCTCGAGGACAGGGAAGCCACGTGCACGGGCATTCTGGAGGGGACTCTGAGGGAGGCCCGAGACTGTAGGTGGGGAGGGGTGGGCTGGCGAGAGCGCCTCCATCTGTCCTGGTGGCCTGGCAGTGCGCTGGACGTAGCGGGGTCAGACGGCCTTGAGAGGGTGCTGGAGGGTCGGGGCAGTGCACTGCCCAGAGCATGCGCCCGCTTGGCCGGCCCAGCGCATCGATCAGCCCAAACGCCGCCCGGCCGTCAAGCCCCGCCCCGCGCGCCTGGCTCCTCCCCGAGGCTGCGGCTCTGGCCGGGGCAGTGCGGTGCGGGGCTGGACTCCGCGTGGCGGCGGCGACAACGCTCTCTGTCCCAGTGGAGACATGGACCCCTCGCGAGCAATCCAGCACGAGATAAGCTCTCTCAAAGGTGCGGGTCGGGGACTGGGCTAGGTTCAGATCCCCGGGGGGCAACGGTTAGGGTCGTCCGCCCTGGAGGCAGCTTTTGGGATTGGGAGCCGGAGCCGCGGAAGACCCCAGGCCCATCCTCGACGGGGCTTCACCTGGAACGGTGACTGTCCGGGGCTGGTGGTGGGTGGGGGTGACTGCAGCCCTGCAGGGCTCCCTGCACGAGTGTCGGGGGGCGGGGCGGGCTTTTGCGGCAGCGGGGCGGGGCGGGGCGGGGCGGGGGTGGGAACAGGCTTTGGCTGCAGTTCTGCTCTTTCTCCTCCCCGACGGAGCTGACCACTCGCCCCCCCCCCTGTAGCCCTGCAGCCCAGCGTCCGAGGGGCTGGGAAGGGCCGTGCGGATCGCTCTGGGGAGGCGCCAGTCGGGCGGGCCCCGGGCAAGTCCACACTGCGGCTCTTTGTTCTGGGGTGGGGAGGCCGGGGGCTTCTCCAGGGCCCCGACTGGTTGCCCTAGAAACCTCCAGGGCCCCGACTGGTTGCCCTGGAGTGCAGGGGGAGGGGGCCGCCCTGCTGGCCCGCCCCGGCTCTCCCAGTGCTGAATCAGCTACTGCGGCTGAGGATACCGTAGGGTGGGGGCCGGCAGAGGGGGCGTTCTCCAAATCCTGGGACCTGGTTGGGGGGCTCCCCACCCCGTTTCGGAGCGGGCGCGGGTAGGTGTGCTGGAGCTGGTCGGGAACATCTTGCTCCAGGCACCTCCCGGCTCCTCCTCTCCCTAGGTCGGGCGCCTCGGCTGGTGGGAGGGGTGGCCCCGCCCCTCCTTATGGCTACGCCCCCATCTTCTGCGGCTGCGGTTAGGGGAGGAACGGGGCTGAGTGCGTTGGCTAAAGACCCGTCCAATCCTGTGGTGAGGGAGGAGAGACCTTAGGTCCCAGAGTTTGGAAGGCGGCTTTGGGTGTGGCTGGCAATCATTTTGGGAGGCGGGGCATAGGTTGGTTTGGTGGGGGGCTTGGGGATTTGGGAGGATTATTAGGTCGGGGAATCGCAGCAGGGCCACGGCGTGGATGTGTGGGGTGGGTATGCAGGGAGAACAGGAGGTGAGTGCGGCCCTGGTGGTTAGGTGGACGGACAGGTCAGGAGAGTGCTCCTTCTGCCCGCACCAGGCCGGGCGGGCCCCAGGACCACAGCTGGTTCTGGATCCAGAAGCCGCGGCCCTGGTGGCGGGAGGGTCAGCAGGCGATGCTGTGCTGAAGGGGTGAGGCCGTAGCGCTGGCCTAGTGGGCTGCCCCTACTCCGGCAGCCCCTGCCCTGCCCGCCGCAGGGTGGGCGGAGCTCAGCGCCGGACGGACATCCGCGCTGTGCCCAGGGTTTCCACCGCCACCTCTGCCAGGGCTGCGTGCGTGCGTGCGCGCGCGCGCGTGTGTGTGTGAGTGTGTTGGGGCCGCTGTGTTTGGGTCGGCTCTGTGGTGCCATGGCAACGGCCCCATAAACCCGCCCAGGCTAGATAGCTGGCTGCCTGCCAGTCTCCGCCTCCGCCCTGTTCCTCGCCCTAAGATCCGTCCTGGGTCAGCCCTTCTTGGTGGGAATGGGTGTGACTGGGGGATAAGAGGAGAGCCGGAGTCCTGAGCCCCTGCGGTGGATGCAGCGCGGTGTGGGAGCCAGGAATGGGGAGCAGGATACCCATGTTTAGAGCCTCAGTCGTAGGATCGGCGGGCAGAGTTCCCTCACTTGTGCCCTTCCGTTGCGGTTCCTCTCCCTGCATCTGTCCGGTTGACCCACAGGCCTGCTGCCCCCAACAGACACAGGCCCAGGCGGCCCAGGGTGGGGTGTCTACGTGGCAGCAGGGGTGCCAGGCCTGGAGGGCAGGTACTTGGTGGCCATGATGTCCTATGGCAGCTGAGAGTTTCTGGCCTCCCAACAGCTGACCTGGGGGCATGTGGAGGCTCCACTCAGAGCCCTCCACCCTGTGCCCTGTTCAGAGCATTCTGGACTCCCAAGTGGACTCTGTTCAGGGGCACCGAGGATAGGTCCTGGTATGCGAAGTGTTCAATAGGATGGCCGCTCTCTGGGGCCTGGCATTTGCGAGGGGGGGGGTTTGTCCCCTGTCCCCTTGCCTGCCTGATGGACAGCAGCCAGTGGCGCTCTCGGCCCTCCTGCCCATGTGCTGAAGCAGCTGCCCTGCCGTCCTCCCCAAACCCCTTGCAGCCCCCCCAGAGCCCAAGCTCTTCCCTCAGACCTTGAGCGCCCCACACGTAGTCCTCCTCCTTCAGACCTGAGAGGCCCCCTTCGGACCCCTGTGAGGCCTTGAAGCCCTGAGACCACAGCTCTGAATTGGGTACCCCGTCTGAGGACCCCTCCTCCCCTCTCTGCCACCCTTTTACAGTCTTGGTCCATGGCTACTCCCGCCCCCCTGCCCTAGTCTGAGAAACCTTGAAGGGAGTGTTTAGAAACTGAAGTAATTTCTGACATTGCCGGGGGGCTGGGGGGGGGGTGAGGCTGCCCGCCGTGGAGGTGGACGCCACTGCAAGGCGCCCCCCAACTCCGCGAGGGGCCCCTTGGCTGGGGTGGGAGGGGCCGCCCATGCTGCTGAGTCAGAGGGGGCCGGCCTGGGCGTCCCGGAGGGCGGGCGGGAGCGCACAGGGGTGGGCAGACAGCAGTGCCGGCAGGGACCGCCTCGAGCCAGGGAGGCCGGCGCCACGAGCCCCGCAGCCGGCATCCTCGAGCTCTGTGTCGGGCCTGCCTGTTCCGCCAGCCCCGCCAGCCCCGCCAGCCCCGCCAGCCCTGCCAGCCGGTCCCTGTGGAACCCTGTGCTTTCCCGGGCCTCCTCCCTGTGCCCCGCCCGCTGCCCTTGCCTCACCGCTCCCGGCAGCCATGGTGGCCGGCATGCTCATGCCGCTGGACCAGCTGCGGGCCATTTACGAAGTGCTCTTCCGCGAGGGCGTGATGGTGGCCAAGAAAGACCGTCGGCCCCGCAGCCTGCACCCCCATGTGCCCGGCGTCACCAACCTGCAGGTCATGCGCGCCATGGCCTCCTTGCGTGTACGGGGCCTGGTGCGAGAGACCTTTGCCTGGCGCCATTTCTACTGGTACCTCACCAACGAGGGCATCGCCCACCTGCGCCAGTACCTGCACCTGCCGCCAGAGATCGTGCCCGCCTCCCTGCAGCGAGTGCGCCGCCCTGTCGCCATGGTGATGCCTGCACGCCGCACCCC
>JAVSCE010018070.1:0-91834 GCA_032199065.1 Smutsia gigantea | reverse complement strand
GAGGAAATAGACAGCAATGCATTCATTTTAGGAGACTTCAACACACCACTCACTCCAAAGCACAGATCAACCAGACAGAGAATAAGTAAAGACACAGAGGCACTGAACAACACACTAGAACAGATGGACCTAACAGACATCTACAGAACTCTGCACCCAAAGGCAGCAGGATACACATTCTTCTCAAGTGCACATGGAACATTTTCCAGAATAGACCACATTCTAGGCCACAAAAAGAACCTCAGTAATTTCAAAAATACTGAAATCCTACCAACCAACATCTCAGATCACAAAGTTATAAAACTAGAAATAAATTTTAGAAAGAAATCAAAAAGGCTCTCAAATACATGGAGACTTAACACTCTCCTAATTAATCAATGGGTTAACGACCAAATCAAAACAGAAATCAAAGAATATATGGAGACTAATGACAAGAACAACACAAAGCGACAACTTCTGTGGGACGCAGCAAAGGCAGTTCTAAGAGGAAAGTATATTGCATTCCAGGCCTATTTAAAGGAGGAAGAACATTCCCAAATGAATAGTCTAAAGACACAATTATTGAAATTGGAAAAAGAAGAACAAATGAGGCCCAAAGTCACCAGAAGGAGGGACATAATAAAGATCAGAGAAGAAATAAATAAAATTGAGAAGAACAAAACAATAGAAAAAATCAATGAAACCAAGAGCTGGTTCTTTGAAAAAATAAACAGAATACATAAACCCCTAACCAGACTCATTAAGAGAAAAAGAGAATCTACACACATAAACACAATCAGAAATGACAAAGGAAAAATCACGACGGACCCCACAGAAATACACAGAATTATAAGAGAATATTATGAGAATCTATATGCTAACAAGCTGGAAAATATAGAAGAAATGGACAACTTCTTAGAAAAATACAACCTTCCAAGAATGACCAAGCAAGAAACAGAAAAACTAAACAGAACAATCACCAGCAACGAAATTGAATCAGTAATCAAAAAAATAAGCAAGAACAAAACCCCCGGACCAGATGGATTCACCTCTGAATTCTACCAGACATATAGAGAAGAAATAACACCCATTCTCCTTAAAGTTTTCCAAAAAATAGAAGAGGAGGGAATACTTTCAAACTCATTCTTTGAAGCCAGCATCACTCTAATACCAAAACCCGGCAAAGACCTCACCAAAAAAGAAAACTAGAGACCAATACCCCTGATGAATATAGATGCAAGAATACTCAACAAAATATTAGCAAACCGAATTCAAAAATACATCAAGAGGATCATACACCATGATCAAGTGGGATTCATCCCACGGATGCAAGGATGGTACAACATTCGAAAATCCATCAACATCGTCCACCACATCAACAAAAAGAACAAAAACGACATGATCATCTCCACAGATGCTGAAAAAGCATTTGACAAAATTCAGCATCCATTCCTGATTAAAACTCTCAACAAAATGGGTATAGACGGCAAGTACCTCAACATCATAAAGGCTATATATGACAAACCCACAGCTAATAACATCATACTTAACGGCAAGACGCTGAAAGCTTTTCATCTAAGATCGGGAACAAGACAGGAATGCCCACTCTCTCCACTGTTATTCAACATAGTACTGGAGGTCCTAGCCACAGCAATCAGACAAAACAAAGACATACAAGGCATCCAGATTGGTAAAGAAGAAGTCAAATTGTCACTATTTGCAGATGACATGATACTGTACATAAAAAACCCTAAAGATTCCATTCCAAAACTACTAGAACTAATATCTGAATTCAGCAAAATTGCAGGATACAAAATTAACACACAGAAATCTGTTGCTTTCCTATACACTAATGATGAACTAACAGAAAGAGAAATCAGAAAAACAATTCCATTCACAATTGCATCAAAAAGAATAAAATACCTAGGAATAAACCTAACGAAGGAACTGAAAGACCTGTACTCTGAAAACTACAAGGCACTCCTAAGAGAAATTAAAGAGGACACTAACAAATGGAAATGCATCCCATGCTCTTGGCTAGGAAGAATAAATATTGTCAAAATGGCTATACTACCTAAAGCAATCTACAGATTCAATGCAATCCCTATCAAACTACCAACAGCTTTCTTCAATGAACTGGAACAAATAATTCTAAAATTCATATGGAACCACAAAAGACCCCGAATAGCCAAAGCAATCCTGAGAAGGAGGAATAAAACAAGGGGAATTACGCTCCCTGACTTCAAGCTCTACTACAAAGCCACAGTAATCAAGACAATTTGGTATTGGCACAAAAACAGACCCACAGACCAGTGGAACAGAATAGAAAATCCAAACATTAACCCAAACATATACAGTCAATTAATATTTGATAAAAGTGCCTTGGATATACAATGGGGAGATGACAGCCTCTTCAGCAGCTGGTGTTGGAAAAACTGGACAGCTACATGTAAGAGAATGAAACTGGACTACTGTCTAGCCCCATACATAAAGGTAAACTCAAGGTGGATCAAAGACCTGAATGTAAGTCATGAAACCATAAAACTCTTAGAAAAAAACATAGGCAAAAATCTCTTGGACATAAACATGAGCAACTTCTTCATGAACATATCTCCCCGGGCAAGGGAAACAAAAGCAAAAATGAACAAGTGGGACTATATCAAGCTGAAAAGCTTCTGTACAGCAAAGGACACCATCAGTAGAGCAAAAAGACTTCCTACAGTATGGGAGAATATATTCATAAAAAACGTATCTGACAAAGGGTTGACATCCAAAATATATAAAGAACTCATGCACCTTAACAAACAGAAAGCAAATAATCCATTTAAGAAATGGGCAGAGGACATGAATAGACACTTCTCTAAAGAAGAAATTCAGATGGCCAACAGGCACATGAAAAGATGCTCCACATCGCTAATCATCAGAGAAATGCAGACTAAAACCACAATGAGATATCACCTCACACCAGTGAGGATGGCCAACTTCCAAAACACAAACAACAACAAATGTTGGCGAGGATGTGGAGAAAAGGGAACCCTCCTACACTGCTGGTGGGACTGCAAATTGTTTCAACCATTGTGGAAAGCAATATGGAGGTTCTTCAAAAAACTCAAAATAGGAATACCATTTGACCCAGGAATTCCACTCCTAGGAATTTACCCTAAGAATGCAGCAGCCCAATTTGAAAAAGACAGATGCACCCCTATGTTTATTGCAGCACCATTTACAATAGCCCAGAAATGGAAGCAACCTAAGTGTCCATCAGTAGATGAATAGATAAAGAAGATGTGGTACATATACACAATGGAATATTATTCAGCCATAAGAAGAAAACAAATCCTACCATTTGCAACAACGTGGATGGAGCTAGAGGGTATTATGCTCAGTGAAATAAGCCAAGCCGAAAAAGACAAGTATCAAATGATTTCACTCATATGTGGAGTATAAGAACAAAGAAAAAATACTGAAGGAACAAAACAGCAGCAGACTCACAGAACCCAAGAACGGACTAATAGTTACCAAAGGGAAAGGGACTGGGGAAAATGGGTGGGAAGGGAGGGATAAGAGGGAAAGGGGGGCATTACGATTAGCAGATGTAATGTTGGGGGGGCACGGGGAGGGCTGTTCAACTCAGAGAAGACAAGTAGTGACTCTATAGCATCTCACTACGCTGATGGACAGTTACTGTAATGGGGTTGGTGGGGGGGACCTGATGAAGGGGTAGTTTAATAACCATAATATTGCACATGTAATTGTAGATTAATGATAATAAAATAAATTATATTAATTTTAAAAACCATAAAAAAAAAGCAAGAACCATCTATATGCTGCTTACAAGAGACTCACCTCAAACCCAAAGATATACAAAGACTAAAAGTCAAGGGATGGAAAAAGATATTTCATGCAAACAACAGGAAGAAAGAAAAAAGCAGGTGTTGTAGTACTTTTATCAGACAAAGTAGACTTCAAAACAAAGAAAGTAACAAGAGATAAAGAAGGACATTACATAATGATAAAGGGGTCAGTCCAACAGGAGGATATAACCATTATAAATATACATGCACCCAACACAGGAGCACGGACATATGTGAAACAAATACTAACAGAATTAAAGGAGGAAATAGAATGCAATGCATTCATCTTAGGAGACTTCAACACACCACTCACTCCAAAGGACAGATCAACCAGACAGAAATTGAGTAAGTAGACAGAGGCACTGAACAACACACTAGAACAGATGGACCTAACAGACATCTACAGAACTCTGCACCCAAAAGCAGCAGGATACACATTCTTCTCAAGTGCACATGGAACATTTTCCAGAATAGACCACATACTACGCCACAAAAAGAACCTCAGTAAAGTCAAAAATATTGAAATTCTACCAACCAACTTCTCAGATCACAAAGGAATAAAGCTAGAAATAAATTGTATAAAGAAAACAAAAAGACTCACAAATACATGGAGGCTTAACAACATACTCCTAAATAATCAATGGATCAACGACCAAATTAAAACAGAGATCAAACAATATATGGAAACAAATGACAACACCAGCACAAAGCCCCAACTTCTGTGGGACGCAGCAAAGGCAGTTCTAAGAGGAAAGTATATTGCATTCCAGGCCTATTTAAAGGAGGAGGAACATTCCCAAATGAATAGTCTAAAGTCACAATTATTAAAATTGGAAAAAGAAGAACAAATGAGGCCCAAAATCACCAGAAGGAAGGACATAATAAAGATTAGAGAAGAAATAAATAAAATTGAGAAGAATAAAACACAACAGAAAAAAAAATCAATGAAACCAAGAGCTGGTTCTTTGAAAAAATAAACAAAATAGATAAACCCCTAGCCAGACTTATTAAGAATTAGAGAAGAAATAAATAAAATTGAGAAGAATAAAACAACAGAAAAAAAAAATCAATGAAACCAAGAGCTGGTTCTTTGAAAAAATAAACAAAATAGATAAGCCCCTAGCCAAACTTATTAAGAGAAAAAGACAATCTACACACATAACAGAAGCAGAAATGAGAAAGGAAAAATAACGACAGACCCCACAGAAACACAAAGAATTATTAGAGAATACTATAAATCTATATGCTAACAAGCTGGAAAACCTAGAAGAAACAGACAACTTCTTAGAAAAATACAACCTTGCAAGACTGACCAAACAAGAAACAGAAAACATAAACAGACAAATTACCAGCAATGAAATTGAATCGGTAATCAGAAAACTACCCAAGAACAAAACCCCCAGGCCACATGGATTCACCGCTGAATTTTATCAGACATATAGAGAAGAAATAATACCCATTCTCCTTAAAGTTTTCCAAAAAATAGAAGAGGAAGGAATACTTCCAAACTCATTCTATGAAGCCAGCATCACTCTAATACTAAAACCTGGCAAAGACCCCACCAAAAAAGAAAATTACAGGCCAATATCCCTGATGAACATAGATGCAAAAATACTCAACAAAATATTAGCAAACCGAATTCAAAAATACAACAAGAGGATAATACACCGTGATCAAGTGGGATTCATCGCAGGGATGCAAGGATAGTACAACATTCGAAAATCCATCAACATCATCCACCACATCAACAAAAAGAAGAACAAAAACCACATGATCATCTCCATAGAATAGATGCTGAAAAAGCATTTGACAAAATTCAACATCCATTCATGATAAAAACTCTCAACAAAATGGGTATAGAGGGCAAGTACCTCAACATAATAAAGGCCATTTATGACAAACCCACGGCCATCATCATACTTAACGAGAAGCTGAAAGCTTTCATCTAAGAATTATGCTTTTCCTGCCATCGCTATCCACACATTTGAACTTCTTGAAAGTGTTTCAAAGAGTTAGAAAAATGGAAGTTCTCCAGAATTTTGTAAATATCTAGGTCCGTACATACATACTTTAAAAAATTGTACATGGGAATAAGTACACCATTACAGCATACCTGCTTTATGCTCAGTAACTATCAAGTTAACACAGGTCTACCTGTTGGCTGTGTGTTTTATCCCAACTTAAGAGTCAATGCAAGTAACAGCGTAACTTTCTTGTGATAGAATGTCGTAGCACCTTGTTATTCCAAGTGTGATTCATGGACTAGTGGCAACAGCATTATCTGGAAGCTATAGAAAGTACAGAATACCTGGTCTACTCTACACTTACTTAAATTGACAGTCCCTCTCAAAATGTAATGTGCCTTTAAATCATGAGGCAGTTATTACAATTTACATTCTGATTTCCCATGTGTGAAGTGTGACATGAGATTCTGCACAAGTCTCCCAGATGATGGGATTGCTGATGGCTGAAGAACCCCACTGTGAGTAGCAAGGTGCAACACTGAGTTGGAGGTCTGCAGAGATAGGAACAACAGGGATTGAGATATTCAATCTGGGAATTTTAGAATTCCCTCACATTCCAAAACAAGGAGGAAGAGTAAGGGAAGATTCCACTTAAATAAACCAAAACCTGAACAAAAAAAAACCTTCTTGGGTTTTGGAAATTAAGTTAGAAAACATAAGCCTGACTTTAAACTAAGATAACAACAGATTCAAGAAGCACATACAGGATCTGTATAAGGAATAGGGTCAATAAACACACCCTCTCCAGTAGCAAACACTGCCTTCACGCATACTCTGTAAGCCCTTCCCCTGCTTTATTTTTCTGAAGACATATCATTATGTAAACCCATCTGTTCATTTACGGCCTAACTCCTCCACTGAGATAGATCCATGACGTCAGGGACCTAGATCAGTGTTTTTTGTAGTCTCATCACCAGCTTATAAAATAGAGCCTATAATATAGTAAATGCTCAATAAATGTTTGCTGGTTTCATGAATAGGAAAACAACAGTAAAAATGGAATAAGGAAGAGGTTATGCTGAAACCTCATTAGAAGAGATGAATCAAAATTGTCAAAAGAATTTTAGTATACAAGCATCATCTGGGAAGAGAGAAAATCCATCATCTATTAAAAAAAAAGCCACTGGGAAAAACATAATGAAATGACAGCAGTCTGACATCTAGGAAAAACAGGAATGATTAAAAATAAGCTACAAATGCAGTAACTAAAAGTTTTGCTAGAATCTTAAAGAGCGGAACTGTAATGTATAAAACACTGAGAAAAAAAGTATTTTCTTCTTTTGTACAGAAAAGAACAGAACAGAGATAAAGGAAAAGATACAGAAGGCAAGGAACAGACACAACCTTAAGGTTACAGGTAACTCTAAGTTGGGGGGCGAAGAAACTACAACACAAGTAAGATCAAAACCATAACTAAAAACAACTTCAGAATTGAAAAAGACCTTAATAAGCCAATAAAGAGAAATCACATTATAGACAGTCATAAAGAAAAAAGTATAATGAGAAACATTTTATGTTTCTCATTATATAAGGAAAGTCTTATAAACAAAGAGGCAAAAAGAAAAAAGGTCTCAGGCTTCCTCCCAGGTTAATATTAGATGACAGAATTGACCACCACCTACTGGGTTTTGAGAGAATTGATAGTAACGTTTATGCACAGAGAAGTTGTCTGTCATGCTTCACTGACTCCAACACTGGGAGTAATAGGAAAACGAATCCATGGAACCCAATGGAAACAGCAAATGGAGAGCTAAAACCAGCATGAACATGTAAGCAGCTGCTTGACACTGGGGAGACAGATTGAAAGTTGACATTAAGTCCCATCAAAATAGAGGGACTCGGTTACTGCCTCAGACTTTTCACTGACACCCGAGTGCCATGCCTGAGCAGTAAGAACCACATCTCATGACTAAAGGCAACACCCCAGGACTAAGGAAAACTCAGAAATAGTAACAGGAGACCCAGGAAGACAGGAGAGAGAGAAAGGGGCAGAAAAATACCTGAAAAAGTTGTGGGAAATAAAACCTCCCTTTATTTTTCAGCATTCCTGTAAAAAAAGCTTTCACCCCCTGGGTCAGGGGAACATGGTATGAAGTGAGAGAATGTCTCCTTTCATTTCTAGAAACATTTCACACACCATAAGGATTAGAAATGCAGCTGTGTGTTCAACACCTCTGCTATCTCACCAAAAGCCAAGCACTTACATCGCAAGGTAAGCAGCCAGGCTCACTCCAAAGGTATAGGAGAGACTGGAGTATTAGCTTCCTAAGTACGTGTACTTCAAGGTAGAGTGAGGCCCAGAACTTGGAGACATCTCTGGGTTTAAAAAGCCAAGACAAGGAGTTAGTGCAGGTATCTGGCTCCTGAAGAGATTTTATTTACATAGCAAAGGGATGGAGTAAAGAGGAGGCCCTTTCAGAAGCTAAGGGGGACACCTTCCCCCTTATAAATGGGGAAAATCTTTTCCTCATCCCTTACCTATAGGATGTCTGCTTACTCACGTAAAACAACTGACCTGGTTCTCACCGAATTGTCCTAGCAGGTTAAGAACTAGGTAGGACAAAGGGAGACCAATGCATTTATTTATTTACTGTGAGGTATTTGATAACAAATCTGTCTCTGATCCAGAAAACTTCATGTGCGCATTCAGAAAAAAAATGTAATAAAGATAAATATAAAAAGCCTAACAGAAATAATGACCACAAATTTTCCAAAGCAGATTAAAAAAAAACTACACGTCCAAGAATATTGGCTAACTCCAAATAGAATAAAAAATAAATGTATTCAGCACAACACTTCACCTCTGTGGTCTTCCTCCTAAAAACCAATTAACCCCAATCTAAACATGAGAGAGATATCAAACTCAAATTGAAGGACATTCTGGACACCACCCTACCAGTACTTCTCAAAATTCCAGAAGTCATCAAAAATTAGGAAAATCTGAGAAACTGTTGCATACCACTGGAGGCTAAGGAGACATGATGACTAAATGTAATTTGGTATACTTGATGCAATTCTGGAACAGAAAAGGGACAGTAGAAAACTAGTGAAATCTCAACAAAGTGCCAAACAGTGTGTAACAGTAATGTACCATGTTGATTACTCAGTTGTGACAAACATACTATATTCATGTGAGAAATAAACAATAGGGAAAACTGATGAAGGTTACAGGGGAACTCTCTAAGCTTAGCTTTACAACTTCTCTATAAATCTAAAGTTATTCTAGAATTAAAATTTTATTTTTAAAATCTTAGTGTTGCAAGGATGTGGAGAAAAGGGAACCTCATGCACTGTTGGTGGGAATGTAAACTGGTACAGCCACCACAGAAAACAGTATGGAGGTTCTTCAAAACTTAAACATAGAAGTCCATATGATCCAGTAATTCCACTGCTGGTTATTTCCCCAAAGAAAACAAAAACACTAATTTGAAAAGATACATGCACTCCTATGTTCACTGCAGTATTATTTACAATAGCCGAGATACAGAAGCAACCTAAGTGCCCATTAACAGATGAATGGTTTAAGCAGATGTAGTACATATACACAATGGAATATTATTCAGCCATAAAAAAGAAGGAAATCTTACCATTTGCAACAACATGCGTGGACCTAGAGAGTATATGTTAAGTCAGAGAAAAACAAATAACATGATTTCACTTGTATGTGGAATCTAAAAAAACAAATGAAAAAAACAAAAAACAAAAAGACTCATAAATACTGACAGCTGGTGGTTGCCAGAAGAGAATATGGGGGGATAAAAAAGATCAAATGTCCAGTTATAAAATAAATAAGTCATGGGAATGAAAAGTACAGTATAGGGAATATAGTTAACAATATAATATCTTTGTATGGTGACAGATGGTAACCACACTTATCATTCATAAGCATTTCATAATGTATGTAACTGTTGAATCACGATGTTATACACCTGAAACTAATATATTTTATGTCAACTATACTTAAATTTAAAAAAAGACCAAGCTGAAAGAGAATCTATGGCTTAGCAGAGTCTTTTAGCACTACTGCAAATTAGCCAATCGTGTCTTACAGCTACAGACAAAATGTTACCTTCCAGTGGCATCAACAAGCACCATGAACAAAAGTATTATTACTATTATTATTATCATCAAGAATACCTCATTTCAGAGGTTAACATCCAAAGAACTCACATGATTCAATACCAAAAAAACAACCCAATTAAAAAATGGGCGGAGGAACTGATCATTTTTGAAAGAAGATATACAGATAGATGGTCAACAGGCACATGAAAAGATGATCTGCATCACTAATCATCAAGAAAATGCAAATCAAATCCACAATAAAATATCAGCTCACACCAGTTAGAATGGCCACCATACAAAAGACAAGAAATAACAAGTGCTGGTGAGGATGTAGAGAAAACAGAATCCTCTAAACTGCTGGTGGGAATGTATACTGGTCCAGCCACTGTGGGAAGCAGTATAAGGGTTCCTCAAAAAACTACAAATAGGAACACTGTAAAATCCAGTGATTCCACTTCTAGGAATTTACCCAAAGAAAGCAAAATCCCAGGTTACAAAAGATACAAGCACCCCTACGTTTACTGCCACATGATTTACAATAGCCAAGTTATGGAAGCAACCAACAGATGACTCAATAAAGAACATGTGGAACATATATATAATGGAATATTTTTCAGCCATTAAAAAAAAAAATCCTGCCATTTAAGACAACATGGACAGACCTAGAGGGTATTATGTTCAATGAAATAAGCAAGGCAGAGAAAGACAAATACCATATGATTTCACTTACTTGTGGAATATAAAAACATAACAAAACAAAAGACTATAATAGCAGTAAACTCATAGACACTGAGAAGGGACTGGTGGTTACCATAGGAGAAGGGTTCGGGTGGGTGGGTGGGATAAGGTGAGGGGGATAAAGGGGCACAAAAAATTCTCAATCATAACATAAGTTGGTCATCAGGATACTAGTATGGCATAGAGAATACAGTCAATGATGCCATAACATCTTCTTATGGTGACATATAGTAAACACACTAGTGGGCGTGAGGATTTAAAATGTAGGTTAACTGTAGCATCACTCTAATACTAAAACCAGACAAAGATACAACAAAAAAAGAAAATTATATACCAATATCCCTGATGAATATAGATGCAAAAAATACTCAACAAAATATTAGCAAATCAAATTAAAATACATCAAGATGATCATCCATCATGATCAAGTGGGATTTATTCCACGGATACAAGGATGACACAATACTCGAAAATCCATCAAAATCACACACCATATCAATAAAAAGAAAGACAAAAATCAAATGATTATCTCAATAGATGCTGAAAAAGCATTCGACAAAATTCAACATCCATTCATGATAAAAACTCTCAACAAAATGGGTACAGAGGGAAAGTACCTCAACACAATAAAGGCCATATATGACAAACCCACAGCCAACATCATACTTAACAGCAAGAAGCTGAAAGCTTTTCCTTTAAGATCAGGAATAAGACAAGGATGCCCACTCTCTCCACTTTTATTCAACATAGTTCTGGAGGTCCTACTAATGGCAATCAGACAACACAAGAAATAAAAGGCATCCAGATTGGCAAGGAAGAAGTTAAACTGTCACTGTGTGCAGATAACATGATATTGTACATTAAAAACCCTAAAGAATCCACTCCAAAACTACTAGAACTAATCATTGAATTCAGCAAAGTTGCAGGATACAAAATGAATACACAGAAATCTGCTGCATTCCTATGTAAATGATGAACTAGCAGAAAGAGAACTGAAGAAAACAATTCCATTCACAATTGCATCAGAAAGAATAAAATATCTAGGAATAAACCTAATGAAGGAAGTGAAAGACCTATACCCTCAAAACTACAAGACACTCCTAAGAAAAATTAAAGAGGATACTAACAAATGGAAATTCATACCATGCTCTTGGCTAGGAAGAATTAATATTGTCAAAATGGCGGTACTACCTAAAGCAATATACAAATTCAATGCAATCCCTATCAAAATACCAATGGCATTCTTCAATCAACTAGAACAAACAGTTCTAAAATTCATATGGAACCACGAAAGACCCCAAATAACCAAAGCAATCCTGAGAAGGAAGAATAAAACAGGGGGAATTACACTCCCTGACTTCAAGCTCTACTACAAAGCCACAGTAATCAAGACAATCTGGTACTGGCACAAGAACAGACCCCACAGACCAGTGGAACAGAATGGAGAGTCCAGACATTAACCCAAACATACACAGTCAATTAATATACAATAAAGGAGCCATGGATATACAATGGGGAAATGACAGCCTCTTCAGCAGCTGGTGTTGGCAAAACTGGACAACTACATGTAAGAGAATGAAACTGGATTACTGCCTAACCCCATACACAAAAGTAAACTCGAAATGGATCAAAGACCTGAATATAAGTCATGAAACCATAAAACTCTTAGAAAAAAACATAGGCAAAAATCTCCTGGACATAAACATGAGCAACTTCTTCATGAACACATCTCCCAGGGCAAGGCAAACAAAATAAAAAATGAACAAGTGGGACTATATCAAGCTGAAAAGCTTCTGTACAGCAAAGGATACCATCAGTAGAACAAAAAGGCATCTTGCAATATGGGAGAATATATTCATAAATGACATGTCAGATAAGGGGTTGACATCCAAAATATATAAAGAACTCACGCACCTCAACAAACAAAAAGCAAATAAACCTATTAAAAAATGGGCAGAGGATATAAACAGACACTCATCCAAAGAAGAAATTTAGATGGCCAAAAGGCACATGAAAAGATGCTGCATATCACTTACCATCAGGGAAATGCAAATTAAAACCACAATGAGTTATCACCTCACACTAGTTAGGATGGCCAACATCTAAAAGACAAGCAACAACAAATGCTGGCAAGGATGAGGAGAAAGGTGAACCCTCCTCCTACAGTGCTGGGGGGAATGTAAATTAGTTCAACCATTGTGGAAAGCAATATGGAGGTTTCTCAAAAAAATCAAAATAGAAATATTATTTGACCTGGGAATTCCACTCCTAGGAATTTATCCAAAGAAAACAAGTTCTCAGATTCAAAAAGACATATGCACCCCTATGGTTATTTCACCACTATTTACAATAGCCAAGATATGGATGCAACCTAAGTGTCCATCAGTAGATGAATGGGTAAAGAAGATGTGGTACATATACACAATGAAATATTATTCAGCCATAAGGAAGAAACAAATCCTACTACCTAACAACATGGAGTAGCTAGAGGGTATTATGTTTAGTGAAATAAGCTAGGCAGAGAAAGACAAATACCAAATTATTTCCCTCATTTATGGAGTGTACCAGCAAAGCAAAACGGAAGGAAGAAAGTAGCGGCAGACTCACGGACTCTAAGTAGGTACTAGTGGTTACCAAAGGGGAGGGGTGTGAAAGCTGAGCGGGTAGGGAGGAAGAACGGGATTGAGGGTATTATGATTGCTACACATGGTGTGGTAGTGGGGCTCATAGGGAAGACAGTGTATCACAGAGAAGACAAGTAGTGACTCCTTTGTGGCATCTTACTACACTGATGGACAGTGACTTCAATGGGGTTGGGGTGGGGGGACTCGATAATATGGGTGAATGTAGTAACCACAATGGTTTTCATGTGAAACCTTCATAAGAATGTATATCAATGATACCTTAATAAAAAAAAATGTAGGTAACTGTTGAACTATTGTGTTGTATACTTGAAACCAATATAAGATCAATGATACTTCAATTAAAAATAGGTATCACTTCTTTATTCAATTCATACGATACTACCAAAATATGTAACAGAAATTTTGAAATGCACACACACACTCATTTTCCCTCTTACCTAAAGACCTGCAGACTGAAATGGTTGCCTCCTCCAAGAGCTTCAGCTCAGTACTAAAGAGAGAGAAGAAAAGTAATTAATAACTACATCACTAAATATTACACACTAATCAGTTAAAGGAAAATATTTTTTTTAAAAGAAAATTATTTAGAATGAAAATATGGTATACAATGGTAAACAATAAAAAATTTTTGTAAATAAAGTTAAGGCTCTATTTTCAATGTATATATTCTATTTCAATTACTATAATTCTCAATATGAGAGTCCTAAAAGAGAACTCCCCAGGGCACCCTGCCTTTCAGGCACTGGGACAGGGCTGGGGTGAGGGGCCTTAGAAAAAATTCAAGAAAGCATTCCAAAGTATAGAGTACAAGGCAGGGGCCCCATCTGTCCAGTTCTAAGGTAGTACTGATCATGGAATTAGAGTTATTTAGAAAAATGCCATTATTTTTAGAAGACACATGAAGTCTCATGATATCTGCAATACTTTCAAACAGTCCAAAAACAAAAAGAAACAAGACAAGAAGAGAAAGAACACATACGTAAGCTTCAATAATTTATAAATATATAGGAAAACAGAAACAGGCACAAACAGAAACAGAAAGACACAAACACACAGAGACAGAAGACAAGACAAAAAACTCTCAGAAGAAAATCTAAGGGAAAGCTTCAGAACATTGGATTCAACAATGATTTCCTGGTTATGACTCCAAGAGCACGAACATCAAAAGAAAAAAGAGTTAAGGGAGACTTCATCAAAATTTTTAACTTTTGCACATTAAAGGAATATTATCAAGAGAGCGAAATGTCAACCCAATGGAATGGGGGAAAATATTTGCAAAACATACATCTGATAAGGGATTGATACCCAGAATATATATATATATTTAAACTCTGACTCAACAACAAAAACAACCCAATTTAAAAATGGGCAAAGGATTTAAATAGACATTTCTCCAAAGACAACCCACAAGTGCTCAACAGGTGTTGATACCCTTACTAAGTGGTATCTCACTGTGGTTTTGATTTGCAGTTCTCTAACGACTAGTGGGAAGGGGAAAGGGAAAAGGAAGGGAAAGAAAGAGAAAAGAGGAAAAGGTTGGAGGTGATGTAGAGAAGTTGGTACCCTTGCACATTACTGGTGGGCATGTAAGGAGCAGGCACCATGAAAACCAAGATGACAATTTCTCAAAAATTAAATGTAGAATTACCCTATGATCCAGCAATTCCACTTCTGGGTATACATATACCCAAAAGGATTGAAAGTAGGGCCTTGAACAGGTATTTGTACACCCATGTTCACAGCAGCATTATACAATAAAAGGTGGAAGCAACCAAAGTGCCTATCAGTAGATGAATGGATAAACAATATGTGGTCCTTACATACAATGGAATGTTATTTAGCCTTAAAAAGGGAAGAAATTCTGACACATGCTACAACTTAGAACTTTGAAGCATGAACCTTGAACACATCATGCTAAGTAAAATAAGCCAAACACAAAAAGACAAATATTCTATGATTCTACTTATATAAGGTTTCTAGAGAAGTCAAATTCACAGAGATAGAAAGTAGAATGGCAGTTGCCATTGGTTGGGTTGGGGCACAGGGAGATAGGGAGTTAGCATTTAATGGATACAAAGTTTCAGTTAAGGTAAGCTGAGAAAGTTCTGGACATAGATGGTGAGGATAGTTAAGAATGTGAATGTACTTAGTACCAAGAAAATGTAAACTTAAAAACTTTGCCACAATAAAAAAATGTAAATCCCAATGCCAGTTCTAGCTCAACTAGTTACTAGCTATGCGACTTTGGGCTAGTTTCTTAACCCTTTGTGTCTTAGTATCCTCATACATAAAACAGAGATGAGGAAAACAGTACCTGCTCCCAAAGGCACTGGCATCATTAAACTACATCATATGAAGTAAAACATCAATAAATGAGAGCGGTTAATGATTCCAAAATGTAGTGGTATTTTCCCCCCAGTTAGTAATATGATGCTTTACATATGTATAACACTTTAAAAGTTTGTCAAAGCACTTTCAAATTTATTAGCACATTTAAATCCCATGAAAACCTCTTCTAACAAGCAGGACAGTTATAAACCCTACTTTTATAGACACGCAAACTGAGGCTTCCAAAGAGTTTAAGAAATATTCCAAGGGGTTAACATCCAAAATATATAAAGAACTCATATGACTCAACACCAAAAAAACAAATAACCCAATTAAAAAATGGGCGGAGGATCTGAACAGACTTTTTTCCAAAGAAGAAATACAGATGGCCAACAGGCACATGAAAAGATGTTCCACATCGTTAATCACCAGGGAAATGCAAATCAAAACCACAATGAGATGTCACCTCACACCAGTTAGAATAGCCACTAATCCAACAGACAAGAAGTAACAAGTGTTGGCGAGGATGTGGAGAAAAAGGAACCCTCCTACATTGTTGGTAGGAATGTAAACTGGTGCAGCCACTGTGGAAAGTGGTATGGAGATTCCTCAAAAAAACTAAAAATAGAAATACCATGAGACCCACTAATCCCACTTCAAAGATTTTACCTGAAGAAAACAAAATCCCTGATTCAAAAAGATATTTGCACCCCTATGTTTATTACCACATTATTTACAATAGCCAAGATATGGAAGCAACCTAAGTGTTCATTAACAAATGAATGGATTAAGAAGATGTGGTACATATACACAATGGAATATTGTTCAGCCATAAAAATAAAGAAACCCTGACATTTGCAACAATATGGATGGACCTAGAGGGTATTATGCTCACTGAAATAGGCCAGGCAAAGAAAGACAAATACCATGTGATTTCACTTATTTGCAGAATATAAAAACAAAACAAAATGAACAAAATAGCAGTAGACTCACAGACACTGAGAAGTGACTGGTAGTTACCATGGGGGAGGGGTTGGGGTTCATAGGTGGGGAGGGTGAGGGGCTTAAGGGGGCACAAAAATTCTCAATTGTAATGTAAGTTGGTCACAGGGATGGTAGTACAGCATAGAGAACGTAGTCAGTGATTCTGTAACATCTTCGTATGTTGACACACAGTAACTGCACTAGTGGGGTGAGGATTTAATATGGTAACTGTTGAACTACTACTGTGTTGTATACTTGAAACCAACATAATATCACATATCAGCTATACTTTAATTAAAAAAAGAAATATTCCAGAAACCAGAAATCTAGTAAGAACAAGAACTAGCTTTAGAGCCTGGTGACTGGGCTGAAAATTTTCTGCCAATACACATGGCACAACAAATCCTCCCAACAAGCAGCTTTTCTATCCACTAAGAAGAGAAAGGCAGCTGGTAAGAAAGATGAATACAAGAGTTTTGCACAGAGAAGCACAAGCAAATAGAAAGGACTCTCAGGATTCCTGCTGGCCTTGGGACCAGTTTTCCTAAGCTTAGCCGCATTGCTGATCTTGGATTCTATGAGATTTCCCTGTCTTTCCATCACATTTGCCCCTCTTACTGGCATACATTAAATCGATTTTTATTAATAACTGAAAGACTTCTAATTAATAAATCACTGTGGTCAGATTTAACAATACACATTAGTAGTTGGCAAGAAGTAGGAACTATGAATTAGCCTACTGGTTACTCAGGCAAAAATTAAAAGATAAAAAGTATAAGATACAAAGATTGTAAAGAGCTTTATGAGGTTAATAACTAGACCACATGCATAAAATCTGTTTCACTGGTGCTTCTCCTTTCTTCAGTCAATAGCACTTTCTTAAACCAGTTAGAACCAAGAGCTTCAATTATATATTTGTGGCTATAACCTTCAAAAGCTTCTGAGAATGTTCATTCACCAAACACAGCCTGGTTGTCCAGGACATGCTGGGCTCTGTTAAAGATGCTGCCTTTGCAAGTACCTCACCATAATAAAGGCCATATATGACAAACCCACAGCCAACATTATACTTAACAGCGAGAAGCTGAAAGCTTTTCCTTTAAGATCGGGAACAAGACAAGGATGCCCACTCTTCCCACTTCTATTCAACATAGTACTGGAGGTCCTAGCCATGGCAATCAGACAACACAAAGACATAAAAGGCATCCAGATTGGCTAGGAAGAACTCAAAGTGTCCCTGTTTGCAGATGACATGATATTGTACATAAAAACTCTAAAAAATCCATTCCAAAACTACTAGATCTAATATCTGAATTCAGCAAAGTTGCGGGATACAAAATTAATATGCAGAAATCTGTGGCATTCCTATACACTAACAATGAACTAGCAGAGAGAGAAATCAGGAAAACAATTCCATTCACAGCTGCATCAAAAAGAATAAAATACCTAGAAATAAACCTAACCAAGGAAGTGAAAGACCTATACTCTGAAAACTATAAGACACTCATGAAAGAAATTAAAGAAGATACCAATAAATGGAAACACATCCCGTGCTCATGGTTAGGAAGAATTAATATTGTCAAAATGGTCATCCTACCTAAAGCAACCTACAGATTTAATGTAATTCCTATCAAAATACCAACAGCATTCTTCAACAAACTAGAGAAAATTGTTCTAAAATTCATATGGAACCACAAAAGACCCCGAATAGCCAAAGCAATCCTGAGAAGGAAGAATAAAGCAGGGGGCATTATGCTCCTCAACTTCAAGCTCTACTACAAAGCCACAGTAATCAAGACAATTTGGTACTAGCACAAGAACAGACCCTTGGACCAATGGAACAGACTAAAGAGCCCTGATATAAACCCAACCATATATGGTCAATTAATATATGATAAAGGAGCCATGGACATACAATGGGGAAATGACAGCCTCTTCAAGAACTGGTGTTGGCAAAACTGGACAGCTACATGCAGGACAATGAAACTGGATTATTGTCTAACCCCATACACAAAAGTAAACTCGAAATGGATCAAGGACCTGAATGTAATCATGAAACCATAAAACTCTTAGAAGACAACATAGGCAAAAATCTCCTGAATATAAGCATGAGCAACTTCCTCCTGAACGCATATCCTCAAGCAAGGGAAAGAAAAGCAAAAATGAACTCATGGGACTACATCAAACTAAAAAGTTTCTGACGGCAAAGGACACCATCAACAGAACAAAAAGGCACCCTACAGTATGGGAGAATATATTTGTAAATGACATATCTGACAAGGGGTTAACATCAAAAATATATAAAGAACTTACACACCTCAACACCAAAAAAGCAAATAACCTGATTAAAAAATGGACAGAGGATATGAAGAGACAGTTCTCCAAAGAAGAAATTTAGATGGCCAACAGACACATGAAAAGATGCTCCACCTCACTAATCATCAGGGAAATGCAAATTAAAACCACAATGACATATCACCTCACACCAGTAAGGATGGCCAGCATCCAAAAGACTAAAAACAAATGCTGGCGAGGATGTGGAGAAAGTGGAGCCCTCCTACACTGCTGGTGGGAATGTAAGCTGGTTCAACCATTGTGGAAAACAATATGGAGGTTCCTCAAAAAACTCAAAATAGAAATACCATTTGACCCGGGAATCCCACTCCTTGGAATTTACCCAAAGAATACAACTTCTCAGATTCAAAAAGACTATGCACCCCTATGTTTATTGCAGCACTTTTTACAATAGCCAAGATATGGAAGCAACCTAAGTGTCCATCAGGAGATGAATGGATAAAGAAGCGGTGGTACATATACACAATGGAATGCTATTCAACCATAAGAAAGAAACAAATCCTACCATTTCCAACAACATGGATGGAGCTGGAGGATATTATGCTCAGTGAAATAAGCCAGGTGGAGAAAGACAAGTGCCAAATGATTTCCCTCATTTGTGGAGTATAACAATGAAGCAAAACTGAAAGAACAAAATAGCAGCTGACTCAGAGACTCCAAGAAGGAACTAGTGGTTACCAAAGGGGAGGGGTGTGGGAGGACAGGTGGGGAGGGTGGGAGAAGGGGATTGAGGGGTATTTTGTTTAGTACACATGGTGTGGGGGATCACAGGGAAAACAGTGTAGCACAGAGAAGGCAAATAGTGAATCTGTGACATCTTACTACACTGAAGGACAGTGACAGCATTGGGGTATGGGTGGGGACTTGATAATACAGGTAAATATATTAACCACATTGTTTTTTCATGTGAAACCTTCATAACAGTGTATATCAATAATACCTTAATAAAAAAAAAAGATGCTGCCTTTGCCTCCAGGCTACAGAGAAGAATATAGGCAGCAGACGCAGCAATTAGTGCAAGGGAAATACAGAGATGAAGACCAGCTCTGTGTGTTCTGTGCATGAGCTCCCAGGAAATGCACCTAACCTACCTTAGCAACAGTCAAGGAAGGCATCCTGGAGTAAGTGAATGTCTGTTTTGACAGAGCAAGAGAAGTGAGTCGGGCAAACAAAAGGGGAGGGCTTTCCAACACAAAGAGCATGGCAGTCACACAGAGCCTGGCACATTCTGGGAAGCAGAGGTTAATCAACACTGGAGAATGGCAAACTGAAAGGCTGGAGAAGTATACTAGGTGGCTGGAGTACAGAGTTCAGTTTCTCAACTTACTCTCAACAGAATTTATTCTCAACACAAAGGTATTGGGTGTTCCCAAGGCAGGGCTCTGATTTATTGTTAACACAATATTAGTCTGAAAAAATTATTAATTCCAGTATCTGTTACTGAGGTTAGTTTGATATCATGTCCCCCAGGAAACCTTTGATCACCTAAGACCAGGTGAAAAGCCAAATCTCTGCCCAAAAAGCACCCAATCATAATACAAGGTAGCAAGATTGCCCAATTCCTCATCTGTAGCCACCCCTCCCCACCAAAAATTGTGGGAACCTTGTTCATCATACTGCTCCCTGTCTGGTACAAAGCAAGCACTTAATAAAAATGAACTGAGTGAATGAATGCCATTGCCAGACACTTTAACCAAAGGACAAATTAATTATTTTCCCTGTTCCTCAATAAGCACTTCACACCCCCTGCCCTCAAGGCAAGGTCTGCCCTTGAGCTTAAATTTTTATTAAAACGTTTTTTTAAATAACACATATCTGACTCCAAATGTAAAATACGTATTTTTCAAGCAATCTGATTTCTTGTCATTCAAGAATGAAGAGACTGGGAAAGGCTGGGGATTTTCTCACCTCTTTAGGAAGGCTCCCTAGTGTAGTGAGCCAGCCAGCACCTGTCATTCTGTGATTAGGGCCCCCCACACATTGCCATGATTTCAAACAGAACCACTGCCACCACCTCCTCAACAATTACCACTTGGGGTCAGAAGCTTCTTCAATGCCCAGATTATAAGCAACGTGAGAACAGGGAAATGTCCCATTCACCATGCATCCCCCACTGTGCCTGGTCGAGGGGCTCAGCCAGCAGAAAAACACTTGGCAATTACCTATTAAATCAAGGATTCCCAGAGCTCTTTTGGTTGCAATATCCCTGCAATTTCTGCACTCTGAAGCTTTACTTATTTCTAGAAAGGAAAGCAGCCAGGCACACCCCTGCCAAAAGCAATACACTGTTATAATAGAATTCCTTTCCTCCCATCCCTCCATCCTCCAATTTTCTAAAGTTCTTGGAACATTTTAAGAATAATCTTCTTTCTCATTTGCTTCATTTAGAGCTAAAATGAGGTAGTATGCAACTGGGGTGGCTGGTAACTGTTGCTGCGTGTTATAGGCATCTATGCACTGTAATGTTTTAGTTAAACAAATGAGCTCAGATGTTCTGGCAGCAGGCAAATAACAAATCATCATTTGCAGTAAATAAAAGTAAAATGATACTGCAAAATATGCCAATGTTTCCAAGACAATTACAATTAGAAACCAAATGTTTCTGAAGGCAGATTTGGGGCACTGGAAGCATGCAAAAAGGAGGTGAAAGGTGACAGTCAAATATTTATACCAATACAGATTAAATACATTAATACCAAAAAGAGTACTTCACACTTATTGTATACATAAACTCCACAACTCCAGGTCAAATGAAAAGGTGTCAATAATGGGAAATTAGGGATATTTAAAACTAGTAATCTCTTATACTTTTGCTAAATGAACTCTAGATAAATAACCATATTGACTCTGTCTGTATGGGTCTGCCAGAAGCAATCTGAATGGGATAACATTATCAGCTCCTTCTCAGGGCTTGGTCACTATATCAATCCAGCAGCAACATAAATACATGGAGTCACAGAACAGGAATCTCATTATTGCTGGTGACATTCCAATGATCAATGAGACCTGGGAGACTGGAGAGCTATGCCCAAGAATCACATACACAAGAAAATTCGAAACTGGTCTAGGGAATTGTCTACAGTTTCAAGAATTTTCATTGCACTTCCCTGAAGATAATTCATCAAGGAAATGGTTATTAAAATTCCCACAACTAGAGGAAGTTCTTAACCATTACCACCACCATTTCTTGCCTGTATTCTCAGTTTGTTCCCTTCCTTACTTGGATTTCATGAAGAGAATCTCTAGGGAGTGAACTGTCCTCCACCTCAACCTCACACCATCCACATGCTTCTGTGAAAGCTTCTGCAACAAAATTGCCCAGTGAATGCCAATAATACACCTGAATTATTTCTAAGTTACGTCTCAAATAATCAATGCAGTGTATGCCACCTCTGCACAGTGCACCAACACACATCGTGACAAAGTTAAATAACTGAGAAGTGGAGGTAGCAGAGAAGACTGGAAGGTAAAACAGAGCACAAGAGTGAAGAAAGTTATGTCACATTAAAAAGTTTCAATTTTATCCTACATTAAATGGGAATCCCTTAAGCACAGAATCAAAATACACACTAACAGAACTTCTATGGCAGCAGCAAGGTGCCCCAGGTATACTGAGGCTAAATGTCTAACCCTGACTACAACCATTTTGAGATTTTCAGGAAGAAAATAAGAAGATACTGTGAGTAATAATAACAATAATACCGCATCCTCTGGGGTACATACCGTAAAGCCTAACCCAGTACTCACAACTACCACTACAATTAACTACTGCTGCCAAGTGTTGGGCCAGCAAAACTGAATAAACCACTAACTGTTCCAAAAGCAGAACACAGTCAGTACACAGTCTTTAAAAATTCTAGCTCAATTCCATTGAAATTATATATGAAAAAGGAACACAGGACAGGAATACCAGTAATAATAATATGAAATGTCTCCACATCCACTGGATTCACAGGCTGGTCACTTTCAATACTAATACACCATATGTCCTACCTCTCAACCATTACCATCAATTAACAAACTTATGGACACTGGCCACATGGATTTTCAATCATGTGGCCTATTATTGAAAACAATGTAAGCCCTGGTATATTGAAGAGAGTGCAGATTTTGAAGCCACATATTTTAAGTTCGAGCTTTCTCATTTCCTATTGGTATGACCTAGCCAAGTTACTGAATTTGAGAGTCTCAGTTTCCTAATCTGTAAAATGTAGGTAAGGATGCCACCACCTCATAGGAGAGTTGTAAAAACTATACAGCAATTTATGCGAAGTGCCCCACACACAGCTCAATAAATTTGAGTTCCCCAACCCAAACAAAGCTGCAAGTATTAAACTGTCAAGTTTGCATGTATTTATTTCTTAATTTAGCTTACAAATAATTCACCAGTCTTCCCCCACCAAGGAAGAGAACATAAATATAAATCATAATTTAGTAATTTCTGAAATATCAGACAGCTCTGTCAAGCCATACATGATCTGCCTTGATTTTATACATTAATGCTTTTCTATAGTAGACTTTACAACCCTATTGGATTCACAAGGAAATCAATATTCCTTATTCACCTAGCAAAGCTTCTCAGTATTAAGTAACTTCTAGTGACTGAACAGAGACTTAAATCTAGGTAATTTTTTCTAAAAGAATGGTTATTATTTTTTATTATAAAAATGAACCACGCTAAAACAACCATGAGATAATGCAACACACCTATCAGACCTGCTAACATTTTTAAAAATGACATCAGTGCAAGGATGCAGAGAAACTGGATCTCACCTACATTGCTGGTAAAAATGTAAAACAATATAGCCACTCTGGGAAACAGTTTGGCAGTTTTATATAACTAAAAATGCACTTATCATACAACCCAGCAACTGCACACTTGAGCATTTATTGCAAAAAAATAAAAGCTTATGTTCACACAAAAACCTGTACACAATGTTCATAGCAGCTTTACCTGTAATAGCCAAAAACTGAAAACAATCCAAATGTCCTTCAATGGATCACTGTTTTAACAAACTATGGTGCACACACAACATAGAGTACTACTTGTCAGCAATAAAAGGAACGAATTACTAAGGTATAGGACAACTTGAATCAACCTCAAGGATACTATGGTGAGTGAAAAGAGCTAATCTCAAATGTTTACATGTTATATTACTCCATTTATATAAATGTCTTCAGATAACAAAATTAGAGAAATGGAAAACTGATTAGTGGCTGCCAGGGGTTAGAGATGCGGAGGGGCAAGGAATAGGTGTGGCTATGAAGGAAAAGCACAGGAAGGATGAAACCATTAAATGTGTTAATTGTAGTGGTACACAATCTATACATATGATAAAATGATACAGAGCTATACACACACACACACACACACATATACAAATGAGTGCATGTATAACTTACTGCTGAAATGTCAATAGCCTTTGTGGATTGTACCACTGTCAATTTCCTGGTTTCATACTGAACTAGTTATGCAAGATATTACCATCAAGGGTGACTTGACTGAAGAATGCGAGGGACCTCCCCATACAGTTTTTACAACATACTGTAAATCTCTAATTATTTCAAAATGACAAGTTTAAAAAACTGAATAAAAATAAAGCTATACAAACCTATACAAGAATTACATAAATACACACATTTTTAAAATACACATATATACACAATTTCACTTGAATGAGATTATGTTGTGTGAATGGTTTTATAACTGGCTTTAACCACTTAATATGCTGGGATCTTTCTCCATGTCTATAAACATATGGTCATATTTAATAACTGTATTTTGTTCCACTGTGCAGATGCACCATTTTTATTTATTTATCCAATCTCCTTCCTGGTGGACATTTAGGATGTTACAATTTTCTGCTATCATCATTACTATGGACATCTTTACACATATATCTTTCCACATATATTTCTAAATTTGTCCAATTATCTCAACATAAACTCTAGAAGTGGAATTTCTAGGTGAATAAACTCTTCTGTTCTGATGAATATTGCAAATTACATTCCAGAAGGATTTAACCAATTACCATCCCCACTGAAAGCATGTAATTGTGACTTATAAGCCCATACATATTCCCAGATTCACAAAATTACAAACCCAGACCTTTCTGATACCCAGTCTAGTGATCTTTACACTCAGATAAGCATGTGTTGACAGTAAGCAAGCATAAGAACCTTATGACAATACAGAGGGTTTTTTTCCCCTCTAAAATGGTCTATAGAGAGGAATTCATAAAGGATGTGACATCTAACTGGCAAATTATTATCATACCACTGTAAATTTAAAACAAATTCTATTCAACACCACCAAAATTCTTTCATTGTACGAAGCAGTCAATTTTTGTATTAAATAATGTGGGGAATGGGATACGTCAAGAACTATTGTACAGAGAGTTCTCCATTTCTTTGGATTTAAACTCCATGTTACAATGCTCTGACTTCACAAAACACTCTGGCCTCAACTTCAAGAACTGTATAATGAAGGGGATACAGAAATGTTCAGTTGTAATAGAAAAAGAAAACATTAGCAAATACTAAGTTTACAAAATGTGGATATTTTTTCATTATAAAAAACATATGGACTATTAGCCACTGATGCAGAAAATGTCTCCAAATGTCATCAGCCACAATTCACGAGGTGACAGGACAGAAGAGAAGCAGCCCTGCCCTTAATGGTTAGATCTGCTCTCCACCACAGTGTCAGGGAGCCCCTGCCATTAGTTTGTGAATGAAAGAATAAACAGACCAGCGCTGCTCAGTGTTAGAGCACGTGCTCCTTCACTCATCAACAAAGCACCACTGTTGGGCAGCAGTTTTCCAAAGCTGACAAACAAGAATGAACATTGGTTGGTAGAGACAAAGAAGCTAATTTTACATGAATTCAAGTTTTTACAACCAAAATAAACATTTTAAATGGGTCATCTAATGAAGTAAATATCTATTCTTGGTAACTGTCACACATGAAAATATGTAAGTTATTCACAATATTTTAGTCAATGGGTGTAACAAGTCAGGCTATAGTTGGCAAGTAAAATTCCACTGGAGTTAACAGAAGCAGCACACTAAGGCTGATAACTTAATTGATAACCTGTGACTTAGACCATGGAGCCAGTGAACACCACCAGAAGGAACTGTTTGTGGCCCTTTAGTGGTTTCTACCATCCGACTTTTGTTTTTCTCCTTTTCAACTGTCTCTGTTCTACCAACCCATCTGTCTTATTTTTCATGCATCCACACTTTGGGTTTCTAAATAAAATAAGAGGTACCAATGGACACTGACATGCCATGGTCCTCAGGGATTAAAGAAAGAAAAAAGAAGCTAAATAATACATAATCTTAGAAAAGAAGCTTACCAATCATTGTAGAACAACACTGCAACTTAAAAAAAATCCATATTCTCAAATATAGAAGAATTTGGGTTCCCACATAAAATCAGATTGAAAAAGAAATTCTTACACTATAGAGAAAAATAATTCATTTTTAAAAACTAAAAACTGCAACCACGTGTACACTTAACCAGGACTTCATTAATTTGAACTCTACTAACTTTGAAGTTGGGTTGTCTGGCTCAAACTGAATTGAAACTGACTTTTATGTTATATTTTAAAGTTTTTCAACAAGGGAGGAGGAAATTTGGTAAAAGTATTGTTTAACCTTCCACAAAAGAAATGATTAAAGACTTTAGCATATTAACTGTTGGTATGCAAATGTATTTGTTGATGAGATGTAACTTAAAATTTGTACAAACCTATATACTATTCAAAGTTTTGTCACCTTAACTATTTCATAAGATTTCATTTAAAAACCCTGAGAAGTTAACTGAGGAAACAGGAGTATTTTAATTTTACAGGTGACAGAAATAGAGAAGCTAACTTGTTCAAGGTCACAATGTAAGAATAAACATAACTGTTATTTTAGTACTCTTTCAATAAGAATATTAATTTAGCCACCTTTTTATTAAAGCAAATCCACATATCAACCCAAAACACTACCATTTACTACTAGGAATTTCTATATATAACTAAAAGAAGCTGTGTCATACATGTGTTTAGCCATTATAAAAACTTTATCTATGTTATAATTAAAATCATGTAAAATTTATAGGAATGATAAAGAACTGGAAGAAAACAGAAGTTTTTTAATCTAATAAGGGAAGTGGTAGAACCATAGAGGGATTTTTGTAACTGTTATGAAATCATCAACCATAGTTTGGTCAGGGAGCTAAATTTTTTACTTTTTTAGCACACCAATCTCATAGTTCAAATTTTTTAATGCAAAGTAGATGGGCAGAAAGGTCTTGGGGGTAAAATTATACATAGATTTCTGAACAGAGATGTGCTGAACAATCAAAGTAACTAGTTACAAGGTTCATAAAACAAACACTGAAAATGTTAAGTCCCTTTCACCGAAAATTTTAAAGTGATTTCAAAATTGACATTTTATATTAATAATGTCCTTTTTAGCCCACAACATACATACTCTGACAAATTATATAATGTTTGTCAACTTAAAACACAACCTGAGTAAATCAACAAGTAACCATTCAGAAAAGTATGAAAGCTTTTCTGAAGACTTTTCCCCTTACCTTACTTAGCAAAGAGAATTACAGAAATCATTCACAAAACTAGAATCAGCCCATTCAGTGGTTAAACTGTGGGAATGTTAATGTTTTAAAAGGACCTATTCATAGGGAAAAGTCAAAGGATAAAAACTGGATATAAATTTATGATAGTAATTTTTAATGCACCAGGCAGAACCAAAAAGGTGTTTATATTCATGCAATTCACTGACAATCCTATATGCTGTCACTCAACTGCCAAAATGAAAGGAACTGTAACTATTAAAATGTCAAAATTTCAACCACCACTGATGCCAGGGTTCTTGTTGGCGGAATTGAAGAATGAACTTAGTAAACACTCAAGGTAGGAGAGCTAGGGAGAGGCTTTTATTTAGAGATGAAGTGAGAGGACAGAGCTCCTGGCATGAGAGCCCACAGTTGCACATTATCTAGGGGTTTTATAGGCAGTTGAGGATTTTGGGGAATGTGATAAAGGGTTTAGGGGTATGGACTTGTTAAGTGGTCCCTGAATATTTAAAATTAACTTCACACAAGAAAATTACTGCTCTGATTTTTCCCTGAGATACCGGCATCTTGGTCTGGGAGCATATCAAACAAGACTGCCTGCCCAGCCCCTAAGGTGTGCTGAGGTATTCTGTTTGCTAAAGAGTAAGTTAAGAATCTTACTTCTTAACTTCCTGGGCACTAAAATGCAATCTTATTTTTAAGATGGAATCCTTCCTGCCTTTTACTATGTTGTTTATGGCAGGGCTTGCTTGCCATTATTAATTGCCCAGATTGCAAATCACCTCATCAGGTCTGAAGGAGGAAAGACAGCACAGAGGCCTGGGCCTTTTAGCATGCTAAAGTGAATCTTACACATGATTACAAACGATTACCATAATAAAAACATGGACTACTTTCCTTTATCTGGGGAATACTAACTAATCCTACTGAAGAATGACTCTAGAGCTTAATGTTTAACATGGAGTTTTGGTAGGGAGTTTCCTTGCATGTAGTTACATTGCTCTGACTGTAATTATCCTGCATTGCTTTTTCCAGGAGGCCCTCACTCTACTCTGACTACACCCATGGTCCCTGTCTCACCACCATGCAAGATAATACTGTGTTTATTTTCTCAAGGAAGTAACAGAAAATATGACTTAAAAATTCAGATTCCAACCAACACAGTGAGAAAAAGAAAGAAGAGTGCACTTAGAGTAAAACTTACTTGCCTCCTTATTTTAATGTTTTAAACAATGTCAGTTATATTTTCCCTCATTTAAACTTCTAACATATGTGAGCAAACAACCCTGGGCTAATTCGAGCATCTTCTGAAATGGTCTTGCAAAGAAAGGAAAGAACAGGAAATACAAATTTTGACTCAAGATTTAAACACCGAACTGGTTATTTATTACAGTCCCTCAATTTGAGAAAACAGTATGCCAAAAAGGTCTCCAATTATTTATTCTCTTAGTAAGATGGCCTAGTACACTGTTTTAGTCATCATTCAAGTAAACCTATGATGAAAGAATTAGAATGGTGCTTGGAAGGCTTAGTACGTTATCCCAGGCCCACCTCAATGACAGAACAGACTGGTTCAACTTGAAATTTTCTAATAAAATTGTACATAAAGTGCACCAAAGAGAATAAAATACAGAAGTGGAGACAGGCAGCAAAAATTCAAAGAAAAAAATTTTACAGTCACTGAATTGTTTCTGTCAGTTTAAACCTTGTGACCTAACTCAATAAAAGTCTCTTTTCCTGTTTCTCAACTGAGAAAACAGATCAACAAACTAGGAATGGATCATTCAGACAGCTCCCCTTAAACAGAGAGAAGACACACTCCATTCAAAGCAAGGTTAAAATATTGAACAGATTATCCATTAGCTTGTGTGTGTGAATTGTAAATAAGGTAACTATCACATTTACATTCTAAATAATGTGACTCAAACATAAAAACACATTATTTTGACCTGACACTTTGAAAGTGCTTGAAAATGTGAATATATATAATCTGGTGATTCATTCCTCAAAGATTATCATCTAATTTGATGTTGCAGCTCTATCCATTATTTAAAGCTAAGTCTGTGATTATGCTTCCAAATGGAGATTATGTAGCCCGATGACCAACAGAATTCATCTCTACATAAAGCTGGTTTTAATTTGGTCCAGGCCAGCTACTAGCTGTGTGACCCTGGACAACCTCCCCAGGTCTCATATTTCTCACATGTGGAGGTAATAATACCACCTACCTCACAGACTCGACATGAGAACCTAACAAGGCAAAGCACCCGACACACAGTAAGTGCTCAAAAGCTGCTAAATTAACAATGATATTTACATTAGACATGCCTTAGTTGAACATACATATTTTTAATAATGTAAGAGGGATCCTCTAAAGAAAAATCAAAGTAGTAACTTGAACCTAACATGCTGAAAAGAAATAGAGAGCATTTAAAAGAATTTCTAAGCACAACAAACTGAAGTTTAGGAAACATGTTATGCAATCTGTACATACAATGGATATTACTCAGCCTAAAAAGGAAGGAAATTCGGATGTGTTACAACATGGACGAACCTTGAAAATATTAGGCTAAGTGAAATAAGCCAGCCACAAAATGACAAATACTAAATGATTTCACTTAAATAAGGTACCTAGAACAGGCAAAATCATAGAGACAGAAAGGAACAGAGGTTACCAGGGGCTAGGGAAAGGGGAGAATGGAAGATGCTATTTCATGAGTACAGAGTTTCTGTTTGAGATGATGAAAAAGTTATGGAAATAGTGGTGATTACTGTACAACAGTGTGAATGGACTTAATTCCACTGAACTGTACATTTTTAAATGACTCAAATGGTTAGTTTTATGTTACATAAATTTTACCACAATAAAACAAACCATGTGAGTAAACTCTTTTCATATTATAGGAGAGTTAGTAAATTACAGTAGACTAGACTCAATTCCCAAATACTGACATTAAAACATGTTGGTCTCTAGAAGACCATGCAAAATAAAAAATTCAAAGGGACTGGGGAGGATGGGTGGGAAGGGAGGGATGAGAAGGAAAAGGGGCATATGATTAGCACACAAAATGTAAGGGGGGGCCTGGGGAAGGCAGTATAGCACAGAGAAGACAAATAGGGATTCTATAGCACCTTACTACGCTGGTGGATAGTGACTGTAATGGGATATGTGGTGGGGACTTGATAATGGGGGGAATCTAGTAATCACAATATTGCTCATGTAATTGTATATTAATGATACCAAAAATTTTTTTAATATATTTTTTTTAATCTCTCACATGGCAAAAGTCCCTATGTGATTTGTTTTCTTGCTCACTGTCCTGTCACACTGGCCTTTGCCATTCCTCTTCCATGCAGAACTTATTCCTGCTTCCAGTCCTGAACACTGGCTGCTCCCTCAGCCTAGAATACCTTTTTTTCCCAAAACTTGCATGGTTCCCCAAAATTTCCCTGATTTCATTAATGTCTCTGTTTAAATGCTGCTTCCCCAGAAACACTCTATCTAAAGAAATCGGCTTGCATTTGCTCCCATTCTCTCAGTTTCCATGACCTTGCTCTATTATTTTTTACTGAACTTAGCATTTCCAGATAAAGACTTTGTATATTTCCTTCTTTACCTGTTTACTGACCATCTCCTCCATTAAAATATAAACCTGCATGGGGGCAGGAACCTTGTTCCTCGTGTTCATCACAGTATCTCCAGCCCTTAAAAACAGGGTTTGGCAAGTGGGAGGCATTCAATAACTATTTTTTAGTAAATGTTAAAAAAATTCCAATTTGCTGAAAAGCAAATATATATCAATACATTAGTATTACAAAGTTACATAACAGTAACCATATAATCCCATATTTGTGTCAGAAAAAAGACATATAATATACATGTCTAGTTACAGGTTTGTGCATTTTTTAAAAGTATAGAAAAGTATATAAAACAAAACATCAACAGGGGCTATCTCTATGTGACAAGAATACATGACTATTTTCCCTTTTGTTTCTGTATTTTCTAACTTTTCTACAATAAAAGATGGGTGTGATTTTTTTTTAATCCTGTTTTACCAGCAAATTAACTAAGAGCTCACTGCACTTATGTAATTAGGAATACACACAAAAACTTGGCTACAAGTTCATCATAGTTTAACATATAATCATGAAAAATAAGAAACAACCAAAATGTTCAACAATATTAGTGTGATAAATTATGGGCATTCATAAGATAGAATATTCTACAACCATTTAAAATTATGTTGTAGGAAAACAGTGACAAGTGGGAAATGTGAGTTAAAGGAACAATGGGAGACTATGATGCAAACAGTTTTAAATGAAAGAACTGAAAGGATATACACCAAAATATAACAGTGATTACCTCCAATTATTATTTTTTATCTTTTTTACCTTGCTTGTGCTTTTCTGTATTTACAAGTGCTAAGAATGAACATGCACTGCTTTGGTACTCAGGAAAATGAGTTTAAGTGGCTGTGTGAGTGACAAAGCCACCTTCTTGCCTTATTTGAGCACCATCTAGTGCTCAGAATACATAATACAATTTTCATAATGCAGTAAAGGTTTCTAAAAACTGGCCTTTATAAAAAGGACATTGTGTAAACACAAACACAAATATTATATTCAGTGTCTGGCCTAATTTTTAAAACACTGAATAATTAATTCAAAAGAGTCATAGGATTTTCAACCATTAGGATAAGGCAGTCATCAGAGAATCGGTTCAACTTCTGCTTATTTTCATCCAAGTATTTTAGACTCTCAAGACAGAGATCCTTACTCTTTTTTAAATTCATGGGTATTTACCCCTGGAAAGAATAGGAAAGCTGGGCACTTTACATGCATTATGATGTTTTACCCTCCCCACAAATCTACATAGGAGGTATTATATTTGCCTTTTACAGAAGCATCAACAGGCTCAATGAGATTAAGTAGCCTGCCTAAATTCACAAAACTAATGAGCAGTGGAGCTGAGATGCGAGATGAAGTCTGTCTGGCTCCAAAATTTATGCTCCCCCTATCAAACTTTAGTGTCTCCATTCTTTACACTTCTCCCAAAATCACTGCACCTTTTGGTAAAATGGCTCTCATTCCTAATAATTATACAAGCTGCCACTGTATTGCTCAGCACTGCTCTTGCATCTAAGAACTCTAAGCTTTAAGTATTAATTCTCAAATATGAATTTAAAACAAAAGAACTTTTAAAATATATTATTCTATATACTGTTCTGTTAACTGGATACATGAGTTAATAACAACGTAGCACAGAAACTGGACCTCCAATCACATGGTGGTTACATTACTGAAGCTGTCTCACCTTTGTTTTTCCTGCCCTAGTTTCTATTCTTTACTGCTCTTTCCAATCTATCACTCACCCTACCTAAAAACTCATCTCCCTAAAACACTTTCCCAAACCCACTCAACAAGAATTTACAAAGGATCACAATTCTAGTCCTCAGCTTTCTGGTGAGTGTGCCAAAAATGGGCAACAGGTGGACAGATTTTGATTTCCCCATTCAGCCCTCTGCGGTCAGAAGTCCATACCCTTCAAAGCCTCCAGGCCACTAGAACAGAGAAGCCTTATCAGTTTACCCTGAAACATCATGAAATATGTTGAGAAGCACTTCAGTAACCCCTAAAATCTGTTCCCACCTGTTACAGTTGTTCTCATGCCCTGCCAACACAAACTGGAAGAATATAATGGAAGTCATTTATTCAGAACACAGGAATTAGTTCTGTCCATATATATAATGTTATTAACTGCTGCATTATATGTAATAAAACACTGGAAACAATCCCATTGGGAAAAGTATATGGTTATCTTATTTTTGGTATATTCAGTGATGATATGCTATGCCCCCATCAAAAAGAACAAGGAAACTAATATATAGGAGGCTCTTCAAGGTATAATCAATGAAAAAGCAACATACAGAAGTATGTATATGTTATTATTTATCTAAAACAAGGGGGATGTATATGCACATATGTTTGTATATCCATATCCTCTAGTCTGAATGTTTGTGTCCTCCTAAAATCCTTAGGTTGAAATCCAAACCCTCAAATGTGATGGTATTAGGAGGTAGGCCTTTGGCAGGTAGAATCCTCATGAATGGGATTAGTGCCTTTATTAAAAAGGCCCTAGAGAGCTTGCTCACCCCATCTACCATGTATAGAAACAGAGAAGGTACCTGGCTATGAACCAGGAAGAGCACCCCATCCAACCACACTGACACTGGTGTCACAATCTCAGACTCCCAGCCTCCAGAACTGTGAGCAATAAATTCTTCATGTTTATAAGCTACCCAGTAGTGGTATTTTGTTAGAGTAGACTGAACAGACTAGGACCAGATGAAACATCCCTTGAAAGGGTACCTAAGAAAACTGGTAACATTGGTTGCCTCTAGGGAAGAGAATCAGCCATATGGGAGGACAGAAGGAGACTTTCCACTTTTATAACCTTCGCATCCTTTAAATTTTGAACCAAATAAATGTATTATAATGAGAAGTCAGACAACAACAAATAAAATTTTAATTTTAAAATTCCAACTACAGATACCATGCCTCCTCCATCTCTTTATATCATCTGCCAAAGCTAGGAAGGGTGCTAGCCCACAGAACAGGCCCCTCTGATCACATTTTCCTTTAGGCAGGCTAGTATCCCATCAGCCCACACCCACACACTGAGTCTATCTCAAAGCCTTTGCCTAGGCTCTTTTCACAAGTGTCTGAATTCTCCCTGCTCTTTCCTTTTCTAAATCATCCACCTCATTCAGGGATCTGCTCACATGCCAACCCATCCAGGACACTTTCCAGAATCCTGTAATCCTGGCTATCCTATCCCACACAGCATCCATGTACCATCTAACCGTCCATTTGTTTGGAATATGTATACCTGATAATTGAATTATTTAAAACAATAAACACAAAAACAGTGTAGTCAAGCAGTAGGACAGAATAACTACCATATCATGCAATTAAGAGTATCAAAAAAAGGGACTTCCGGGAAGATGGCGGTATGAGCAGGGGGGCAGAAATCTCCTCCCAACACTATATTTATCTGCAAAAACACAGCAAATACAACTATTCCTAAAAGAGAGACGAGAATACACAGGAAAGCGCACAGCGTGCAGCTACACCCGAGAGCACTCGGCACCCCAAGAGGAGGGTAAGATACGGAGCCGCGACCCGACGGGACCCGAGCCCTCCCCCACCCCAGTGCACCGGCGGAAGCAGAGGATTCAGAGCGGGGAGGGAGTGGAAGTACACCCCGCGAAGTACCCAGCCCGGGGGATCTGCGCGGGGAGCGCTGACGCACAAGGCACAGTGCAGCGGAGACTGGAGAGACAGAGGGGCAGAATCTAAGCAAGGAATGCGCCAGGGTGCTTGCAGCCAGCTCACGGGAAGGAAAAAAAAAAAGCACGCGCTGTCTTCAGCGGTCCTAAAGAGACAGGAGCCCAGCGGAGGAGCCGGATTGCCCCAGCACACTCAGCCCAGCAGGCTGGGAGTCCTGGGGAGTTTCAGATGCCTTAGCTAGAGAATGGGGGAGCGTAGCCATACTTACACTTCTCACTGAGATCAACAGCCTCCTAGTCGTTCCCACCCCTGCCAGAGCGATAAAGGACCCTGCGGGGCGGCGCAGCCACAGCTGTGGAATAGTGGGGCAACAGCGCCACCTACAGCATTCCCACAGAATCTACGTCTGGTGAGCTTTTTTTTTGTTTTTTTGTTTTGTTTTGTTCTTGTTTTTTCTTTCCTTTCTTTTTTTCTTTTTTCTTTCTTTCTTTCTTTCTTCTTTTTTTTCTATTTTTTTCCTTTTTTTTTCTTCTCTTTTTAAAGTCTTAAAGAGCCCAGCTGACATACATGGCAACTATCACTGACCAATTCTATAGCCAGGAAAAGACAGAGGAATATGGTTCAGACCAAAATCAACCAGACAACCCCAGAGAGGGACTCTGAAGGGACGGAAATGCACAGTCTTCCTGAAAAAGAATTCAGAATAAAAGTCATAACCATGCTGATGGACCTACAGAGAAATGTGCAAGAGCTGAGGGAGGAAGTGAGGGAAGTGAGGAAAGACAATGCAGAAATCAGACAAGCGATCGACAGGCTTAACAGCAGAATGGATGAGATGCAAGATAGAAAACAGAGAACAGGAGTACAGAGCAGCTGAGGCAGAGAGAGATAAAAGGATTTCTAGGAATGAAAGAATATTAAGAGAACTGTGTGACCAATCCAAACGGAACAATATTCGCATTAGAAGTACCAAAGGAAGAAGAGAGAGAAAAAGGGATAGAAAGTGTCTTTGAAGAAATAATTGCTGAAAACTTTCCCTCGCTGGGGAAGGAAGTAGTCTCGCAGTCCACCGAAGCTCATAGATCTCCCAACACAAGGGACCCAAGGAAGACAACACCAAGACACATAATAATTAAAATGGCAAGATCAAAGATAAAGACAGAGTATTAAAGGCAGCTAGAGAGAGAAAAAAGATCACCTACAAAGGAAAACCCATCAGACTATCATCACACTTCTCAACAGAAACCTTACAGGCCAGAAGAGAATGGCATGATATATTTAACGTTATGAAACAGAAGGGCCTCAAACCAAGAATACTGTATCCAACACGATTATCATTTAAATATGACGGAGGGATTAAACAATTTCCAGACAAACGAAAGTTGAGAGAGTTTGCCTCTCATAAACCACCACTACAGGATATCTTAAATGTCTGCTCTAGATGGAAGCACACCTAAGGCTAAAAACATGTCACCAGAGAAAATAAAATCATAGCAAAGAAAGCAGACCATCCAAATACCAACTAAAGGCAAAGAATAAAACACCTATTATACAAAGAATGGAGGAGGAGGAATAAGAAGGGAGAGAAATAAAGAAACATCAGACTGTGTTTACAATAACTTACCAAGAAAGTTAAGTTAGATTGTTAGACAGTAAAGAAGCAACCCTTGAACCCTTGGTAATCACGAATCTAAAGCCAGCAATGGCAATAAGTACATATCTATCAATAATCACCCTAAATGTAAATGGACTGAATGCACCAATCAAAAGACACAGAGTAACAGAATGGATAAAAAAGCAAGACCCATCTATATGCTGCCTACAAGAAACTCACCTCAAATCCAAAAATATACACAGACTAAAAGTGAAGGGATGGAAAAAGATATTTCATGCAAACAACAAAGAGAAAAAAGCAGGTGTTGCAGTACTTGTATCAGACAAAATAGACTTCAAAACGAAGAAAGTAGCAAGAGATAAAGAAGGACATTACATAATGATAAAGGGGTCAGTCCAACAAGAAGATATAACCATTATAAATATATATGCACCCAACACAGGAGCGCCAGCATATGTGAGACAAATACTAACAGAATTAAAGGAGGAAATAGACAGCAATGCATTCATCTTAGGAGACTTCAACACACCACTCACTCCAGAGGACAGATCAACCAGACAGAAAATAAGTAAAGACACAGAGGCACTGAACAACACACTAGAACAGATGGACCTAACAGACATCTACAGAACTCTACACCCAAAAGCAACAGGATACACATTCTTCTCAAGTGCACATGGAACATTTTCCAGAATAGACCACATACTAGGCCACAAAAAGAACCTCAGTAATTTCAAAAATATTGAAATCCTACCAACCAACTTCTCAGATCACCAAGGTATAAAACTAGAAATAAATTTTAGAAAGAAATCAAAAAGGCTCACAAATACATGGAGACTTAACAACACTCTCCTAATTAATCAATGGGTTAACGACCAAATCAAAACAGAAATCAAAGAATATATGGAGACTAATGACAACAACAACACAAAGCCACAACTTCTGTAGGAGGCAGCAAAGGCAGTTCTAAGAGGAAAGTATATTGCAATCCAGGCCTATTTAAAGAAGGAAGAACATTCCCAAATGAATAGTCTAAAGACACAATTACTGAAATTGGAAAAAGAAGAACAAATGAGGCCCAAAGTCACCAGAAGGAGGGACATAATAAAGATTAGAGAAGAAATAAATAAAATTGAGAAGAATAAAATAGAAAAAAATCAATGAAACCAAGAGCTGGTACTCTGAAAAAATAAACAAAATAGATAAACCCCTAGCCAGACTCTAAGAGAAAAAGAGAATCTACACACATAAACACAATCAGAAATGAGAAAGGAAAAATCACGACAGACCCCAAAGAAATACGAAGAATTATAAGAGAATATTATGAGAATCTATATGCTAACAAGCTGGAAAACATAAGAGAAATGGACAACTTCTTAGAAAAATACAACCTTCCAAGACTGACCAAGCAAGAAACAGAAAAACTAAACAGACCAATCACCAGTGACGAAATTGAATTGGTAATCAAAAAACTACCCAAGAACAAAACCCCTGGGCCTCATGGATTCACCTCTGAATTCTACCAGACATATAGAGAAGAAATAATACCGATTCTCCTTAAAGTTTTCCAAAAAATAGAAGAGGAGGGAATACTTCCAAACTCATTCTATGAAGCCAGCATCACTCTAATACCAAAACCGGGCAAAGACCTCACCAAAAAAGAAAATTACACACCAATATCCCTGATGAACGTAGATGCAAAAATACTCAACAAAATATTAGCAAACCGAATTCAAAAATACATCAAGAGGATCATACACCATGATCAAGTGGGATTCATCCCAGGGATGCAAGGATGGTACAACATTCGAAAATCCATCAACATCATCCACCACATCAACAAAAAGAAGAACAAAAACCACATGATCATCTCCATAGATGCTGAAAAAGCATTTGACAAAATTCAGCATCCATTCCTGATTAAAACTCTCAACAAAATGGGTATAGACGGCAAGTACCTCAATATCATAAAGGCTATATATGACAAACCCACAGCTAACATCATACTTAACGGCAAGACGCTGAAAGCTTTTCATCTAAGATCGGGAACAAGACAGGGATGCCCACTCTCTCCACTGTTATTCAACACAGTACTAGAGGTCCTAGCCACAGCAATCAGACAAAACAAAGACATACAAGGCATCCAGATTGGTAAAGAAAAAGTCAAATTGTCACTATTTGCAGATGACATGATACTGTACATAAAAAACCCTAAAGATTCCATTCCAAAACTACTAGAACTAATATCTGAATTCAGCAAAGTTGCCGGATACAAAATTAACACACAGAAATCTGTTGCTTTCCTATACACTAATGATGAACTAACAGAAAGAGAAATCAGAAAAACAATTCCATTCACAATTGCATCAAAAAGAATAAAATACCTAGGAATAAACCTAACGAAGGAAGTGAAAGACCTGTACTCTGAAAACTACAAGACACTCCTAAGAGAAATTAAAGAGGACACTAACAAATGGAAATGCATCCCATGCTCTTGGCTAGGAAGAATAAATATTGTCAAAATGGCTATACTACCTAAAGCAATCTACAGATTCAATGCAATCCCTATCAAACTACCAACAACTTTCTTCAATGAACTGGAACAAATAATTCTAAAATTCATATGGAACCACAAAAGACCCCGAATAGCCAAAGCAATCCTGAGAAGGAGGAATAAAACAGGGGAATTACACTCCCTGACTTCAAGCTCTACTACAAAGCCACAGTAATCAAGACAATTTGGTATTGGCACAAAAACAGACCCACAGACCAGTGGAACAGAATAGAAAATCCAAACATTAACCCAAACATATACAGTCAATTAATATTTGATAAAAGTGCCTTGAATATACAATGGGGAGATGACAGCCTCTTCAGCAGCTGGTGTTGGAAAAACTGGACAGCTACATGTAAGAGAATGAAACTGGACTACTGTCTAGCCCCATACACAAAGGTAAACTCAAGGTGGATCAAAGACTTGAATGTAAGTCATGAAACCATAAAACTCTTAGAAAAAAACATAGGCAAAAATCTCATGGACATAAACATGAGCAACTTCTTCATGAACATATCTCCCCGGGCAAGGGAAACAAAAGCAAAAATGAACAAGTGGGACTATATCAAGCTGAAAAGCTTCTGTACAGCAAAGGACACCATCAGTAGAACAAAAAGACATCCTACAGTATGGGAGAATATATTCATAAAAAACGTATCTGATAAAGGGTTGACATCCAAAATATATAAAGAACTCATGCACCTTAACAAACAGAAAGCAAATAATCCATTTAAGAAATGGGCAGAGGACATGAATAGACACTTCTCCAAAGAAGAAATTCAGATGGCCAACAGGCACATGAAAAGATGCTCCACATCGCTAATCATCAGAGAAATGCAGATTAAAATCACAATGAGATATCACCTCACACCAGTGAGGATGGCCAACATCCAAAACTCAAACAACAACAAATGTTGGCGAGGATGTGGAGAAAAGGGAACCCTCCTACACTGCTGGTGGGACTGCAAATTAGTTCAACCATTGTGGAAAGCAGTATGGAGGTTCCTCAAAAAACTCAAAATAGAAATACCATTTGACCCAGGAATTCCACTCCTAGGAATTTACCCTAAGAATGCAGCAGCCCAGTTTGAAAAAGACAGATGCACCCCTATGTTTATCACAGCACTATTTACAATAGCCAAGAAATGGAAGCAACCTAAGTGTCCATCAGTAGATGAATGGATAAAGAAGATGTGGTACATATACACAATGGAATATTATTCAGCCATAAGAAGAAAACAAATCCTACCATTTGCAACAACATGGATGGAGCTAGAGGGTATTATGCTCAGTGAAATAAGCCAAGCCGAAAAAGACAAGTATCAAATGATTTCACTCATATGTGGAGTATAAGAACAAAGAAAAATACTGAAGGAACAAAACAGCAGCAGACTCACAGAACCCAAGAATGGACTAATAGTTACCAAAGGGAAAGGGACTGGGGAAAATGGGCGGGAAGGGAGGGATAAGAGGGAAAAAGGGGCATTACGATTAGCAGATATCATGTTGGGGGGCACGGGGAGGGCAGTACAACTCAGAGAAGACAAGTAGTGATTCTATAGCATCTCACTACGCTGATGGACACTGACTGTAATGGGGTTGGTGGGGGGGACCTGATGAAGGGGTAGTTTAATAACCGTAATATTGCACATGTAATTGTAGATTAATGATAATAAAATAAATTATATTAAAAAAGAGTATCAAATAAAATAAAAGCCTGATCATGTTTTCTTACAAAAATCTTGCAGTAGTTTCCAATGACATCAGGACAAAGGACAAAGTCAAAATTCCTTCACTTTTTTTTAACAAGAACCCTCAAATCTCCCAAACCTCCTCCCCTCACTGCTTCTCTTCTATTTGGCACACTTGACATGTCCTTCCTCACCACTGGACTTTCCTGACGCAGCTCCCCTACCTGAAGTCCTCACCTACTTCCAGGCCTCTCCCCTCTGGCTCAGGAAGCAGTGTAAAGGTCACTTCTGTTTTGGTTGTCTCCAGGAGGAAGTAGTAGGATAACCAGGGCAGAGGGGTGAGAAGGAGACCTTTCATTAAATACCCTTGGGTACCTTCTGAGAGCTGAACCATGGGAATGAACTACCTTTCAAAACATACATGAAATAAATAAATGTATGCCACCTTCTTCCAGGAAAGGTGTGAAACCCTATCCCATTCTAACTCAAGAGGCTCTCGCTGTGTTCACACTTCCCTGTACTTTTTCTGTAATTTATAATAGCCTTTATCACACTTCACTGTACTACTTGTTGATTCAAGGATTATAAGCCCTTGAGGGCAAGAGACATTATCCATCTAGTTCATCATTACAGCCTGAGAAACAAATAAATAGTTTATAAATACTGAAAGGTCATCCAGTCCAACATTTCTCCGTGACAAGCATAACATGGTGTCATGATGTGCACCCCATGCACCACACCCTCACATGGGGATACTCAGATGCCTGTGAAGAAAAAATAATAAGCATAGTTCTTTTTTTGTTTTTGCTATTTAGTAATTTAGAAACATGAACATGTATAAAATCAGCCAAGTCATTTAAAAATATTTTAAGAAAAAAACAGTATATTAAATTTTACTCAATTTTATTTTGAGTTTATTTAGACCTTTGCTTCACAACACATTTTATTAATAAAGTGAAAAGTTAAAAACTACTAAAAAAAAATCTAAGTAAGATTTTGCAACCATGCCTGGAAACTAACAAAATCTGATTACTTTGATGCCAAAAATAGTTTATAGTAAGGAGAGATTAGATGGGTTCTAAAGGCCTTCCTATTTCTGGAAAAAAAACAATGGCAGACATCAGTTTTTGGCTGGAAAAATGGGCTGCACCTGAAGGCAGCACATATGGATCTGAGGAATTCCAGTAGTGTGGAATCTCAGAAATGTCTGGACTGTGTTCCCTACAGAGATCCGTGTCAGTCCTGAATAATTCAACTTGGAAATCCCATCCCTCACTCTGTCAATGAGGTGGCACTGCCACCTCCAAGCTTGCCCAATGTCAATGTTCCATTATCACGTATCAAACAGCAGCACTGAGGGGCAGGGCAGTTGCAAAGAGAGAGAGGTCCCAAAATCAGGCCTCTATAGTTATCTATCCTCCACAGATGTACAGTGTACAGTTTAGGTACTTGACAGCTTTTGACTTTCTACGATTCCTTTATCCTTTTCTCTATAAACTAGGATAAATTAAGAAAAAAGAATAGCAAGAAGAATAAACACATGAAAACAGCAAAGGATCTTTGAGAAAAAGCAGTATTTAACTAAATTAAAATAAACCACAAAGCCATACTAATTTAAACAGCAAAGCACCTGCACAAGTATGGCAAACTTATAGGGTAAGAAATGGATTAAAAAGGCTAACGAATTATTCTCATCACTATTTCTTGAGACGTTCACTCTTTTCCCAATGCTTTGAAGTGTCAGCTCTGCATAAATCATGTACACCCACACCCGCACACATACACCTTCTTCTTCAGAAGTACTTTAGTTATTATTAGGGTTTTTTTTTCTTTTCCACTTCAATTTTAGAATCAGCTTATCAAAGTCCTCTGGACCAACCCATAAAAAAATTATTAGGATTTTAGTTGGAACTGCCTTTAATCTATAGGTTGATCTGGGAACATTTTTATAATAGTCTTTTTAATCCTTAAACAGGGAATATATCTTCATTTAGTTGAGTCTTCTTTAATGTCTTTCAGAAGAACACATACAGATGACTCTTGAACAACATAGGTGTGAACTGCAAGGGTTGACTTATGCATAGATTTTTTCAATACATATTGGAAAATTTGTAGATTTCCAACAATTTGAAAAAATTCTTTTCTCGAGCTTATATTACTGAAAGAATATGGTACATAATACACGTAACATACAAAGTATACGTTAATCAACTCATATATATCAGTAAGGCTTCCAGTCAACAGTAAGCTACTAGTAGTTAAATTTAGGGGGAATCAAAAGTTATATGCAGATTTTCGACTGTGTAGGGGATCAGCACACACAGCCCCTACATTGTTCAGTGTCAACTGTAGACTATATTACAGTTTACATAAGTGAAAAGAATTTATTTTGGATAATAAATGATGTTTTCTTAATAACAATGACTTTTTTCTCTAATCCTTATTACTACACATGAGCAGTGGTACTCACTGACAATTCCTCAAGGATTAAGGAAATGGTTTCAAAATTTAGAGATACACACATGTCCAGTTTGACTTCTCCCACCAATCCACAGCCACCTTGAATTTTCCAAGGATCTCAGAAGCACTAATTAGTAGCCACTTCACACAACATACAATGAATCCATGTTATCACATAAACTGCAAACTAAACTTCTATGACTCAATCCAACTGTATCCAAAGTTGGAAATTAAAATTTATTGACAAAATAGATAAACAGACAATGCATAAAAAGGAAATATCAATAATCCTTAATCCTTAACCATGTGAAAATAAACATAATCTTGATCATGAAATAAAGAAAGGCATACTGAAATCGTAAGGACCACAACAAACATATACATATATAATTTTTTTTTTCAATTTACCCTCAGAAGACAGAGCCCTTCCAACACTGGGCTTGGGGGATTATTTTTCACCATTACACCATTTTCATTACTGAAAAAAGGTATAAAAAAATAATAGTTTACCTTTATTTTGTAATATAGTGAAAACTATATTTTATACAACCTAATTGATGAAGGAAAGTTCTTAACAAAAGAATCACAGTTAATAAACATAGAAGAAATGACCAAATGAGAAATATCACCATTTCATACTATCTTATAAAATAGGTGATTCAGATCAAAATCATCAATGAATGCAAAAACACACCAGAACCTCAGATCTTCACATTACTGATATAAAACTACCCATTTTCTGCATCCTGCTATAATACAAGATGAAATACACAGCATCACTTATGAAATACCCTTACCAAAAGTGCTTAACCTAAATTTTATCAAGCCTTAAATATGACTTCCAGTTTACAGAAAATATAGTAAATAAAAAAAACAAGTTGCCAAGATATGAGAAGTAATCAAGTAAATACAGAAGATGGAAAATTCTACAGGAAAACTGACCCAATTTGTTCAAAATAATTAATGGCAAGGGGGAAAAAATAGTGGCAGGGATTGAGGAGTGAATACCTCTATTCTAAATTAAAGATATTAAGAAACATAACTGCCAAATACAATGTATGCCCCTTATTTGGCTCCTAATTGTAACAAGCTATAAAACAACTGGGGAAATTTAAATATGGACTACATAGAACAAATTATTGTTAATTCTGTTAGGTGTAAAAATGGTTATGTTTATATAAGAAAATGTCCTTATTTTGCTTTACATTAAAAAACTTAAAAAAAAGATGATACAAATATGGAAACAATCCCAATGGCTATTAATAGATGAATGGATAAACAAAATAAGGCATATTCATACAATGGAGTATCACTGAGAAACAAAAAAGAATGAAGTATTGATAACATGCCACAATGTAACATATTCACAGATTCCAGGGACTAGAACACGGACATTTTTAGGGTGCCACTATTCTGCCTATCACAATAAAGCTGCTAAAAAAACTTAAAAAATTTAAACCTACTTACGGAGCATATGAGAATTCAATATTCTAGTGATTCTAAATTATTATACGTCTCAGTTTTTATAATAAAGAGTTAAAATGAGATAACGATTTTTACCTGTCAAACTGGCAACAAAGAGTCTAACCATGCATTAAATTGACAAACATGTGGGCAAACAGACCTTTTCATACACTGCTGGTAGGAGTATAAATTGTTACAACTTCTGTGGAGCAGTTTGGCAGTATCTACCAAAATTACAAATGCACATATACTTTGACCCAGCAATTCTATTTTGAAGAATCTACACTAGAGATATATTTGTATGCAAAGAGAAATGATGTATGCAGCATTATCTGTTATAACAAAAGAAACAATCTAAATGTCCAGCCTTAGAAAACTGATTAAATATAGTCTATGGATACTCTGCAGCCATTTAAAAGAAAAAGGCAGTTGCATATAAGCTTATACATACAAGATATATTTTACTTAACTCTGCAAAAAACAACCAAGGGACAGCAAGCAGAAAAAAAAAAGCATGTGTAATATGCTGCCACTTGTGATTAAACAGCTTTGTAAAACTATATGAGATGTATGCTTTAATAACCTTGTACTATCTCTAGACGTATTCATGGCACAAGAACAGACCCATAGACCAATGGAACAGACTAGAGAGCCCAGATATAAACCCAAACATATATGGTCAATTAATATACAATAAAGAAGCCATTAATAAATAATGGAGAAATGGCAGCCTATTCAACAGCTGGGGTTGGCAAAACTGGACAGCTACATGCAAGAGAATGAAACAGGGTTATTGTTTAACCCATACACAAAAGTAAACTCGAAATGGATCAAAGACCTGAATGTAAGTCATGAAACCATAAAACTCTTAGAAGACAACAGAGGCAAAAATCTCCTGAATATAAACATGATCAACTTTTTCCTGAACACATCTCCTTGGGCAAGGGAAACAAAAGCAAAAATGAAAAATGGGACTACATCATGCTGAAAAACTTCTGTACAGCAAAGGACACCATCAACAGAACAAAAAGGCATCCTACAGTATGGGAGAATATATTTGTAAATGACATATCTGACAAGGGGTTAACATCCAAAATATATAAAGAACTTCCATGCCTCAACATCCAAAAAGTAAATAACCCTTTTAAAAAATGGGTGGAGGATATGAACAGACACTTCTCCAAAGAAGAAATTCAGATGGCTAACAGACACATGAAAAGATGCTCCACATCACTAATTATCAGGTTATGGTACATGTATGACAGAGGACGGATGGATGGGTAAATGGATGGGCAGAAAGAACATTAAAATATGTGTTTTATTAAAAAATCAGCTAACCACACAAGTTTATGCGGCCCTCCATATAAATTTTGAACCTCCAAGTAATCTCTTACCTGCTGGTTGGTGCAGGGAAAGAAAATGAGAGAAGCTGATTCCAGAACGGGTCATTCTCAGAGACAGATTCTGTACCTGATAACTTTTTCAAGTACTCATTTTTAGGTAGATCACCAATTCTACTGCTGTTTGATCCCATCTTCTAATCTGATAGATAATTTGTCCTTAAGCCTTCATTTCCTCAAGACAACCTATAAAGAATGAAAAGAAACTTGTTAAAAATAATCATACTTTTCTTACCCTTGACCCAAATGTAAAAAACCATAAACTAACTAAAAGAAATCACACCTTTACTTTAAACTGTATTAGACATCAGATACAAGTTATAAAGGGACAACAGAGCCAAAACCTATCTTAGCCAACACAAACATCTGAATCTATATTTGCATATTTTAGCATGGTCACACCTCTGCCCAAGAAAATGTCTCAAAGCAAGTTCAAAACAAGGATAATTTATTAACCATGAGTCTGAAAATGAAGCTCTTTTACAACTAAAACAAAGGTGCTAAAGAAATGGAGACTGGATGACTTGTCTGTGCTGAACAGGGGGACAAAGTAGTTCAACTAATTAGCAGGTGCTACCTATACTTGAAGGGATAATCTGAGTCACCTGCCTTCAGTGAAAGGGCTCCAACTCCAAAGAAGTCACACTCAGTGCCTCTCATCTGTGTCTTGCAGGTACAGTATCTCTGGCATCTTCTAGGCCATGAAGGGGGTTTTGTAGTCTATAAGAACTATCTTACTCATCTTTCTACCTCCCAGATCTTAACTAGCATATAACACGCATCCCATAAACAGCAGGTTGAAGGAATGAGAAAGCGAATAAATTATTAGTGTCCAGTATCTGTTGTCCTTGGTTCTTAAGGGGAAAACAACAGTTTACAAATATGAATCACTATCTTAATGAAATCACACGTACACAGTTATAGGTCATGTTTCATCTCAATTTGTTCAGAAAGTCTCTCGATAATCACAAAATGATGGTGAGATGAATAATAAATTTAATTTCATTAAAATTACCATCACAATGAAAGGAAACCATGTGGGTTCCATGGCCAAAAGCAGTTCAGGTCGGATGAGAATTTATATTAGTGACTTACTTTTTTACTTTTGTCTCTCCTCATTCCACAAAGACACTGTCACCAAAATGAGAATGTGGAAGCATGCCTTCCACATTCTCTCTGGAACTTCGGGCCTGACTTGCATTGCTTATCTAAGGGCATGTGGTTTCCCTGATGCACATGGACAGCCAGGTCTTCTGAATATAAGAAATACAGAACTGGCTCATCACTAATCCCTGAACAAAAGGCCACCCCTTACACTTTCCTCCTCCCTAATCATGGGGATGGGAGACTCCAAATCAGCTGACTCCAACTAAGCCCCCAATATTAAGGCAGCTAATCATTAACTCTAGATTGCAGTTTAACTTCCAAAATAAGGAATTATTAAGCCCAATTAAAAGTGACAGTTGCATGGAAAACAAAGTAAATTATTTTTTTTAATTATATACTTTAAGAAAAACAAAAATTGGTCAAGAAAGTTCACATAATTATAGCATATGACACAATTCAATAGTTATCTACATTCATAAAATCATTATAATACAAATACCAAGCAAAGATTCAACAAAAAATGTGCCATAACTATATTAGGAAGAGACTAATAAGAAAGTGGGCATGCTGGTTCAAGTGTGAAATCTTCAGCTTCCATAATAGGAAGTCAAAAGAAAATACCTGAAATTACTAAATCAAAAAATAACAGTAAAAGTGTACTAGTTTTAAATAAGGATGTAAATAATGAGAAGCAACAGCTCTGAGATTTGAGTGTGGCCACATCTGAGGAAAGGGACTCTCAGTGCGGAGAGAGGGAGTACAGGTTTTTCATTTTCAGTCCATCATTTTATTTGATTTTTTAAAAACTATGTCTATATGTCACTTTGATTTTTAAAATTAAATATTTTAATGCTCCTTTACCATTCCATTTCTTACTCAAGCTTAATTTTTAACACAAAAGAAAAACACAAAGTTACCATCATAATAGTAACAAATGTAAATTATTCTCTACTGAGGTGCACAGCTAGCAGACTTAAGAGAATCTATTTGTCTGATAAAGTTTAATTTTATTAACTTTATTAAAGCTGATAGCTCCCAATACCTAAATTTTAAATTTCTGCCATTATATGTGTTAGCTGGCAAAAAATAGTCATGGCTTAGTCAGAAAAGAAAAATTAAATTCAAATTCACAAGTAATGATAGGAACAATAAATAGATCAATAAACAAAACAGAAAATCCAGAAGTGGACTCACTGAAGTACATCCAGCTGACTATTGTCAATGATGCAAAAGCAATTCAGTAGAGGAAGGATGGTTTTTCACAAATGTGTTGGAACAACTGACATCAACTGGACAAAAGAAAGTGCACTTCGCCCTAAACCTTACATCTTATACAAAGGTTAAACTCTAAATGGATCAAAACAGATGTAGAGACAGGACGTCCGGGAAGATGGCGGCATGAGCAGGGCGGCAGAAATCTCCTCCCAACACTATATTTATCTACGAAAATACAGCAAATACAACTATTCCTAAAAGAGAGACCAGAGTACACAGAAAAGTGCACAGCGTGCAGCTACACCAGAGAGGACTTGGCACCCCGCGAGGCGGGTAAGATATGGAACCGCAACCCCGCGTGAATCCAGCACTCACCCATCCTGGCGTGCCAGCGGGAGGAGAGGATTCAGAGCTGGGAGGGAGTGGAAGAGCAGCCCTGCGAAATACCCAGCCCCAGTGGTTTGCGCCGGGAGCACTAACACACATCGCGCGGTGCATTGGACATTGGAGAGGCAGAAGGTGCAGGTTTTGAGCCGGGAACGCGCCGGGTCCGTGCAGCCAGCGCCCCGGGACAAGAGAAAAGCGCGCGTGGCTTGTAGCGGTCTTGGAGAGGTGGAGGGCCCAGCAAGGGAACACCATCACCCCGGCAGGCTCAGCCCAGCAGGCTGGGAGTCCTGAGGAACTTTGGACCCCTTGGCTGGTGACTGAGAAAACGTAGCAGCCACACTAAAACTTTATACAGACAACAACAGTCTCCCATTCGTTCCCGCCCTGGCCACAGCTATAAAGAGCGCCGCAGCCACGGTTGTGGAATAGTGGAGCAACAGCGACACCTACAGCACCCTTACAGAATCCAGTCCAGTTGGGGGATTTATTTTCTTTTTCCCTTTCTTTTTTCTTTCTTTTCTTTCTTTCCTCTTTTTCTCTTTTCTTTCTCTCCCTTCTTTTTATTGCTTGTTTGTTTTTTTTCTTGGGTTTTTTTTGTTTTTTTTTTCTCTTAAGTCTTAAGGAGCCCAGCTGACATACGTGGCACCTACCAGTGACCACTCCTATCAACATGAAAAGACAGAGGAATATGGTACAGACCAAGCTCACCCAGACCCAGACATCTCCTGAGAGGGAACTTGAAGGGATGGAAATGCAGAATCTTCCTGAAAAAGAATTCAGAATAAAAGTCATAACCATGATGATGGATCTACAGAGAAATATGCAAGAGCTGAGGGAGGAGGTGAGGGAAGTCAGGAAAGACAATGCAGAAATGAGACAAGCCATCGACGAGACTGGACGAGATGCAGCAGACTGGATGAGATGCAAGAGACTGTTAATGCAATAGAAATCAGAGAACAGGAACACACAGCGGCTGAGGCAGAGAGAGATAAAAGGATCTCTAGGAATGAAAGAATATTAAGAGAACTGTGGGACCAATCAAAATGGAACAATATTCGCATTATAGGAGTACCAGAGGAAGAAGAGAGAGAAAAAGGGATAGAAAGTGTCTTTGAAGAAATAATTACTGAAAACTTCCCCATGCTGGGGAAGGAAATAGACTCGCAGTGCATGGAAGCCCACAGATCTCCTAATACAAGGGACCCAAGGAAGACAACACCAAGACACGTAATAATTAAAATGGCAAAGATCAAAGATAAGGACAGAGTATTAAAGGCAGCTGGAGAAAGAAAAAAGGTGACCTTCAAAGGAAAACATATCAGACTAACATCAGACTTCTCAACAGAAACCTTACAGGCTAGAAGAGAATGGCATGATATATTTAACGTAATGAAATAGAAGGGCCTCGAACCAAGAATATTGTATCCAGCACGATTATCATTTAAATATGACGGAGGGATTAAACAATTTCCAGACAAGCGAAAGCTGAGAGAATTTGCCTCCCATAAACCACTTGACAGGACATCTTAAAGGAACTGCTCTAGAGGGAAGCACTCCTAAGGCTAAAAAGCTGTCACCAGAGAAAATAAAATCATAGCAAAGAAAGAAGACCATCCAAAACTAACTAAAGGCAAAGAATAAAACACCTAGTATATAAAGAATGGAGGAGGAAGAATAAGAAGGGAGAGAAATAAAGAAACATCAGACTGTGTTTACAATAACTTAAGAAGAAAGTTAAGTTAGATTGTTAGATAGTTAAGAAGCAAGCCCTAAACCTTTGATAACCACGAATCTAAAGCCAGCAATGGCAATAAGTACATATCTATCGATAATCACCCTAAATGTAAATGGACTGAATGCACCAATCAAAAGACACAGAGTAACAGAATAGATAAAAAAGCAAGACCCATCTATATGCTGCTTACAAGAGACTCACCTCAAACCCAAAGATATACACAGACTAAAAGTGAAGGAATGGAAAAAGATATTTCATGCAAACAACAAGGAGAAAAAAGCAGGTGTTGCAGTACTTGTATGAGACAAAATAGACTTCAAAACGAAGAAAATAGCAACAGATGAAGAAGGACATTACATAATGATAAAGGGGTCAATCCAACAACAAGATATAACCATTATAAATATATATGCACCCAACACAGGAGCATCAGCATATGTGAAACAAATACTAACAAAATTAAAGGAGGAAATAGACAGCAATGCATTCATTTTAGGTGTTTCAACACACCACTCACTCCAAAGGACGGATCAACCAGACAGAAAATAAGTAAAGACATAGAGGCACGGAACAACACACTAGAACAGATGGACCTAACAGACATCTACAGAACTCTACGCCCAAAAGCAACAGGATACACATTCTTCTCAAGTGCACATGGAACATTTTCCAGAATAGGCCACATACTAGGCCACGAAAAGAACCTCAGTAATTTCAAAAATATTGAAATTCTACCACCAACTTCTCATATCATAAAGGTATAAAACTAGAATTAAATTTTAGAAAGAAAACAAAAAGGCTCACAAATACATGGAGACTTAACAACATTCTCCTAATTAATCAATGGGTCAATGACCAAATCAGAAGAGTATATGGAGACAAATGACAACAACACAAAGCCACAACTTCTGTAGGACGCAGCAAAGGCAGTTCTAAGAGGAAAGTATATTGCAATCCAGGCCTATCTAAAGAAAGAAGAACATTCCCAAATGAATAGTCCACAGAAACAATTACTGAAATTGGAAAAGGAAGAACAAATGAGGCCAAAGTCACCAGAAGGAGGGACATAATAAAGATCAGAGAAGAAATAAATAAAATTGAGAAGAAAAAAACAACAGAAAAAAATCAATGAAACCAAGAGCGGGTTCTTTGAAAAAATAAACAAAATAGATAAACCCCTAGCCAGACTCATTAAGAGAAAAAGAGAATCTAAACACATATACAGAATCAGAAATGAGAAAGGAAAAATCACGATGGACCCCACAGAAATACAAAGAATTATAAGAGAATATTATGAAAATCTATATACTAACAAGCTGGAAAAACCTAGAAGAAATGGACAACTTCTTAGAAAAATACAACCTTCCAAGACTGACTGACCAAGCAAGAAACAGAAAACCTAAACAGACCAATTACCAGCAAAGAAATTGAATCGGTAATCAAAAAACTACCCAAGAACAAAACCTCCGGGCCAGGTGGATTCACCTCTGAATTTTACCAGACATATAGAGAAGAAATAATACCGATTCTCCTTAAAGTTCTCCAAAAAATAGAAGAGGAGGGGAATACTTCCAAACTCATTCTATGAAGCCAGCATCACTCTAATACCAAAACCAGCCAAAGACCTCACCAAAAAAGAAAACTACAGACCAATATCCCTGATGAACATAGATGCAAAAATACTCAACAAAATATTAGCAAACCAAATTCAAAAATACATCAAGAGGATCATACACCATGATCAAGTGGGATTCATCTCAGGGATGCAAGGATGGTACAACATTCGAAAATCCATCAACATCATCCACCACATCAGCAAAAAGAAGAACAAAAACCACATGATCATCTCCATAGATGCTGAAAAAGCATTTGACAAAATTCAATATCCATTCATGATTAAAACTCTCAACAAAATGGGTATAGACGGCAAGTACCTCAACATAATAAAGGCCACATATGACAAACCCACAGCCAACATCATACTTAGCAACGAGAAGCTGAAAGCTTTTCATCTAAGATCGGGAACAAGACAGGGAAGCCCACTCTCCCCACTGATATTCAACATAGTACTGCAGGTCCTACCCACGGCAATCAGACAAAACAAAGAAATACAAGGCATCCAGATTGGAAAAGAAGAAGTCAAATTGTCACTATTTGCAGATGACATGATACTGTACATAAAAAACCCTAAAGACTCCATTCCAAAAGTACTAGAACTATATCTGAATTCAGCAAAGTTGCCGGATACAAAATTAACACACAGAAATCTGGGGCTTTCCTATACACTAAAGATGAACTAGCAGAAAGCGAAATCAGGAAAAAATTCCACTCACAATTGCATCAAAAAGAATAAAATACCTAGGAATAAACTTAACAAAGGAAGTGAAAGACCTATACCCTGAAAACTACAAGACACTCTTAAGAGAAATTAAAGAGGACACTAACAAATGGAAATTCATCCCATGCTCTTGGCTAGGAAGAATAAATATTGTCAAAATGGCTATACTACCTAAAGCAATCTACAGATTCAATGCAATTCCTATCAAAATACCAACAGCATTCTTCAGTGAACTGGAACAAATAGTTCTATAATTCAAATGGAACCACAAAAGACACCGAATAGCGAAAGCAATCCTGAGAAGGAAGAATAAAACAGGGAATTATGCTCCCAGACTGCAAGCTCTACTACAAAACCACAGTAATCAAGACAATTTGGTACTGGCACAAGAACAGACCCACAGACCAGTGGAACAGAATAGAAATCCAAGCATTAACCCAAACACATACGGTCAATTAATATATGATAAAGTAGCCTTGGATATACAATGAGGAGATGACAACCTCTTCAGCAGCTGGTGTTGGAAAAACTGGACAGCTACAGGTAAGAGAATGAAACTGGACTACTGTCTAACCCCATACACAAAAGTAAACTCAAAATGGATCAAAGACCTGAATGTAAGTCATGAAACCATAAAACTCTTGGAAAAAAACATAGGCAAAAATCTCCTGGATATAAACATGAGCAACATCTTCATGAACATACCTCTCCGGGCAAGGGAAACAAAAGCAAAAATGAACAAGTGGGACTATATCAAGCTGAAAGCTTCTGTACAGCAAAGGACACCATCAGTAGAACAAAAAGACATCGTATAGTATGGGAGAATATATTCATAAATGACATATCCAATAAAGGGTGGACATCCAAAATATATAAAGAACTCACACACCTCAACAAACAAAAAGCAAATAATCCAATTAAGAAATGGGCAGAGGACATGAATAGACACTTCTCCAAAGAAGAAATTCAGATGGCCAACAGGCACATGAAAAGATGCTCCACATCGCTAATCATCAGAGAAATGCAGATTAAAACCACAATGAGATATCACCTCACACCAGTGAGGATGGCCAACATCCAAAACTCAAACAACAACAAATGTTGGCGAGGATGTGGAGAAAAGGGAACCCTCCTACACTGCTGGTGGGACTGCAAATTAGTTCAACCATTGTGGAAAGCAGTATGGAGGTTCCTCAAAAAATTCAAAATAGAAATACCATTTGACCCAGGAATTCTACTCCTAGGAATTTACCCTAAGAATGCAGCAGCCCAATTTGAAAAGGACAGATGCACCCCTATGTTTATTGCAGCACTATTTACAATAGCCAAGAAATGGAAGCAACCTAAGTGTCCATCAGTAGATGAATGGCTAAAGAAGATGTGGTACATATACACAATGGAATATTATTCAGCCATAAGAAGAAAACAAATCCTACCATTTGCAACAACATGGATGGAGCTAGAGGGTATTATGCTCAGTGAAACAAGCCAAGCCGAAAAAGACAAGTATCAAATGATTTCACTCATATGTGGAGTATAAGAACAAAGAAAAAATACTGAAGGAACAAAACAGCAGCAGACTCACAGAACCCAAGAACGGACTAATAGTTACCAAAGGGAAAGGGACTGGGGAAAATGGGCGGGAAAGGAGGGATAAGAGGGAAAAAGGGGCATTACGATTAGCAGATGTAATGTTGGGGGGGCACAGGGAGGGCTGTACAACTCAGAGAAGACAAGTAGTGATTCTATAGCATCTCTCTATGCTGATGGATAGTGACTTTAATGGGGTTGGTCGGGGGGGCCTGATAAAGTGGGGAGTTTAGTAACCATAATGTTGCACATGTAACTAGATTAATGATACCAAAATTAAAAAAAAAACACATGCCACTTTGGCATTTTGATTACTTCGAGTTGACAGCACTTGAAAAGCAACAAAGGCAGAGTGAGGCTTTCCTTGAATTCCCCTCCTCTGCCTAAAGACAGATTCTCCAAAAGGAACGCCATCATCATAGATCCCCTACCCAAGAGTTTCATCAGCCAGGGAAGACTGACTTTTCACAGGAGAGGCCACTCCAAGTGGACACAACACCCAGCCTACTTTGTCACAAATTACCATACTTCCCATCTATTTTTCTAAGGCCCATTCATCTGTCCCAAAGACAATCATATCCATAAGAGGCCTACATCCTCCTCTTCCCTATGAAGATGGGAAGATCCCTAAGTCTGATGTTCTAAGCCACAAAGTTACCTGTTTCCCAAGGTATCTCTGATGAATATGTTAGGTTAACTTCTGTTTTTCTCCTGTTAATCTTTTATTACAGGGGTCTCAGCTAAGAACTCAGAAGAGCAGAGGAAACTTACTTGCCCTCACCTACACTGCCTAGCTGCCTTCTTCGGAGGATGCCAACTTGCCCTCCTTTCAGTGATGCCTGCTCTCCACACCACAGCCACTGTTTTACCAAACTTTTTGATCCTTGCCAATTAAGAAGTGAAAATAGTTTTTCAATATGATTTTGATTTGCATTTCTTTTGCTGTGAATGAGGTCATTACCTGTTCATATCCTTTGCCTATTTTTTATTGATTTATAGGAAAAAATTTTTATTTTCAAAGTTGCTAGGCTAGACCACAAAATACTAAAGTAAGTGCTCAGTTCAGGGCTGTTAGGAACCTTTCTCAGACAACAATATGAATGAAGCCTGCAAGCCTCTCCGGGGAGACTGAACAGTATTAACAAGGAAAACCAAGACAGCCAACTGAGCACAAAGTACAATGCCTCCTTCCCCTCTTTTCCTCACCAAACCCTACAAATTACGCAAAAAAAATATTTTTTAATTGTCAGTGATTACACAGCCATGCTCAAAAATACACAGGAGACCAGAAGCTGTGAGAAATCCCATAAATAGAAAACAGCTGGAGGTGAACTGAAGGGAAATGGCAACTGCAATATAATGAGTCATAAGAAATACATATTTGGTCATTCAGATGACCAAATATATATTTCCTACATATATATGGTCTTCATCCACAGTTCCTGAAAACATTGTAGTCTTTTTTTTTTATTAAGGTATCACTGATATACAATATTTTTTCTTAGAAAGAGAATATATTTTAATTAGATTTCACCTTATAAATGCCTTCAATTCTTTATGAAGGATTTAAGAAATATTTATAATTAGAAGGTGCTGTTATTACCTATTGAAAGGATGTTTGAAGGATAACACAGATCTCAGCATTTTCTTCTGTGACATCAACTAACATTTCATCAATGATCCTGTGAAACTGTTTCACGTCACAAAGTTGATATACAATCTTATGAAGGTTTCACATGAGCAACATTGTAGTTACTACATTCACCTATATTATCAAGTCCCCCCCTACACCCCATTGCAGTCACTGTCCATCAGCGGAATAAGATGATATAGAGTCACTATTTGTCTTCTCTCTAACACCACAGTCTAAAAGGTGAAATGGGTGTTTTGTCATGTTAATGAGAGACTTTTGGACCCCACCCAAGGGCAGGGGCTGGAGGCTGAATCAGCCAATGGCCAATAATTTAGTCAATCATGACTATGCAATGAAGCCCTCACAAAAACTCTTGAGAAGAGACGATCACTCTGTTCTCTCCCTCTGCTCCATTGTATGCTGCTTCTCAGTCAGAGAGAGCATCCATGCTTGGGCAACCAGAACACCTCCACATGCCACCAAGCCAGGCCCCAAGCCTCAGAAGGATAGAAGCTCCTTTATTTGGGACCTTGCCCTATGTATCTCTTCATCTGGCTGTTAACTTGTATTCTTTACAGTATCCTTTATTAAATTGGTAAACCTAAGTGTTTTCCTGAGTTCTGTGAGCTGCTTTAGCAAATTAATCAAACCTAAGGGGAAGGTCATGGGAACCTCCAATCTGTAGCCCGTGGACCAGAAGCAAAGGTAACAAGCCTGGGGCTTGCAACCAACATCTGGACTGGGGGTGTGGAGGGCTTGTCTTGTAGGACATAGCCTGTAACCTGGGAATCTGGTGCTGTCTCTGGGCAGATAGCATCAAAACTGAGTTCTCGGACACCCTGCTGGTGTTCAAGAATTGCTTGGTATTAGTATGTGTGGGAAGACCCCCTCCCACATACTTACACATACTGGAATCAGGTCTGGGAACTGGAATGGAGTTATACTACTAGTACTGCTGTGTGTAATATTGTTATTTTATGTGTATAGATACATATATATATATACACACACACATATATATACACATGAATAAATAAATATATATATATATATATATATATATATATATATATATATATATATATATATGTAGGCAAAAAAAACATCATTGCAGCAACCCAAGGCAGGCACAAAAGCCTTCAATCCAGAGTATGAACAGCAACTCCAGACCAGAGGCAGAAGGCCAGAAAAAGGCCAGGACCCACAGGTGACTAACAGGTGTGACTAGGACACCCTACCCAACCTACGAGCACAGAAAGCACAGGCAGTGTCAAGGCGGCTGGAATGCCCAAGAGCACCAAGTTCAGTCAAGCGAAGACTAGCCACTAAGGTACTCTCATAAGAAAGTTCCATCTGCTCCCCACCATGCAAAGTAGAAAACTGAGGCCCACAGGCATCCCTTTGGCAATGACTCATGCCAAGGATTCCATACACATACACACATACGACATGCATCCAATTTATTTGGAACTCCCAATACCCTTAACAATGAAAACCAAAATAAAGTGCAACTTGAAAAACCCACTATCCAATCACGTCAACTCCTACGAGTCCTATTGGCTTTTTCCTGCCCCTGTGGATCAGATTTCCTTGGCTTTCAGCTCTTCTTTCTCTCAGTTTGTCAACAGTGGCTTCCAAGATTTTACTTTCAAATCTCTCCTAGTCCCAGCCTCTGGCCAGAAAGCCAGTTCTATCTACATCTCTAAATAATATTTTTTTTTAACTCAAGGAGAATTATTTAATTATATTACATATAACATAATCAGTAATTATAGATAATAATGCTCCTCACATAAGTTTATACAAGAAATGTATTGTTGAGGCTTTTAGTAGTAAAATCTTCAAAGGACCTATCTTTAATGCAATGTAGTTAAGAACACAATCTTAACACATGCAAAACTAATTCCACCCCCTTCCCAAAAGTAGGACATTCTCCTACTTCCCATTACTCCGCTAAAACTCCCATTATGTAAAAACGACCTTCAAATGTTATTTTTCTGTATTGTCTGTGACATATCTCCCACGGTAGATATTCCTGAGAGGCATGACTCACACCTTACACTCCTTATCCCTGATTAACCTCCAGCACACTGCTAAAGAGAAATTACTCAAAAAAATATTTGTTCAGTATGCTGAGTATTATGTTAATACTTTCACTTAAAAATAAAATAAAAAATAAAGAATACTTGTTTTTACAAGGTCCCAAAGCTAAAAATGTATGAAAAGATCTTCCGTATAAATTAGAGCTATACTAATTAAAATAAGGTATCATTGTTTACACATCAGATTAGTACAAGTTAAAAAGAAACAAAACCTTGATAGCTATGTGAGGCTAATACAGAAACAGACACTGCCACAACAGTGTGTAGCTATTTGGCAATATATATTAAAATATTAAGTGTACGTACTCCTTGTGCCAATAATTTTGTTTTTAGAAATTTATCTCATAGGTAAACTCATACAAATTGTGAAGTTCTATGCATATAAATGTTAACATCATCTGGAATAGCAAGTCACAAAATAACCTAAATGATCATCTTCTGAGGATTAACTACCATATGGAATAAGCATACAGAATGCTATGTACCCACTTTAAAGAATGACATAGATCTTATATTTAAATATGTAAAGATTCCTAAACCTCAAGTGAAAACAAAAAGGCACAGAACAGCTCATTCAGTAGGATCCCATTAGTGTAAATAAACATGTACTTCTTAATCTTAAACATGTAAATCAACACCTAGAAGATTTCTGGAGTGGTCCAAGACTGGTTACTCTAAAGAACAGAACTGAAAATCTGGAGGGAAGAGACTTTTCACTTTATGTCCTTCTGTATGGCTTGATTTTTTTTTTAACCATACATATGTTATAATTTAAAGTTAAAGGGATTGTTTTCTCTTTGCTTTCTTGCTCTCCTTCAGGGAGAATCTGAATGTGCTTCTGGCTTGTGCATTAACCTCTATGTGAGTGATCCCACAACTAACATTTTCCCTATGCAGCGAAAACCCAAGCATAAATATTTACATAATGGACATTTCAATTTGGTATACTGCTATCATAAATTTTAAAATAGAATTTAACATCTATTCCACAAAATAAGCAACCCTCCAAAAGTCACCATTTCTAACAATTTTATCAGCACTCTTGCCTCGAATTCCCACCTAACCAAGCTTTCATTCCATAGATACCTCTTACACACTTACTATAATGCTAGATTTTGTGATGGGTCCTGGAAACTCAAAAATGAATAAGACCAGATCCCTGGCATTAATGAACTCAAAGTCTAGTGGGAAAGACAAACATATCAACAAATTATTATAACGATGTTCTAAATATTACAATGGAGATACTTACATACAAGAAGCTATGGAACTTGATACAATGGGTAAAAGTAGTAACCACATTGTTTTTTCATGTGAAACCTTCATAAAAGTGTATATCAATAATACCTTAATAAAAAATTAAATTAAAAAAAAGAAGCTATGGAAACATAGAGGAGCATCTGAAGCAGAGGGAACAGACACTATGTGCAATGGCACTTTTACTTTGCCACTTTACTTTTACAGTCTATATGCCAGAAACGAGTCTAAGTGCTTTACAATTAATTCACTTATAGTCTCTACTAAAAACTCTAAGAGAGGTGGGCACAATGTTCTCATTTTACAAATGAGGAAATTAAGACAGTAACCTGCCAGGGGCACAGAGGCAAGTGGCAATGCCAGGCTTTAAACCCTGACAACCTAATTCCGGAGTCCCTGGTCTTTACTACTGTGTCTATCCAATGAAAACTCCTGTGGGTACTTCTACAGCAACCACAGTCCTATCAATTTTTTTTAATTTTGCTATTATTAATATACAATTACATGAGCAACATTATGGTTACTAGACTCTGCCTATTATCAAGTCCCCACCACATACCCCATTGCCCTCACTGTCCATCAGCATAGTAGGTTGTTATAGAATCACTACTTGTCTTCTCTCTTTTATACTGCCTTCCCAGTATCCCCCCACCCCTGCTACATTATGTGTGCTGATTGTAATAGCCATTCTTCCCCCTTATCCCTCCCTTCCCACCCATCTTCCCCAGTCCCTTTCCCTTTGGTAACTATTAGCCCATTCTTGGGTTCTGTGACTCTGCTGCTGTTTTGTTCCTACAGTTTTTTCTTTGTTCTTATACTCCACATAGGAGTGAAATCATTTGACACTTGTCTTTCTCGGCCTGACTTATTTCACTGAGCATAACACCAGCTAGCTCCATCCATATTGTTGCAAATGGTACGATTTGTTTTCTTCTTATGGCTGAATAAAATTCTGTTATGTATATATACATTTTCTTTATCCATTCATCTACTGATGGACACTTAGGTTGCTTCCATTTCTTGGGTATTGCAAATAGTGCTGCGATCAACATAGGGGTGCATATGTCTTTTTCAAACTGGGCTGTTGCATTCTTAGGGTAAATTCCTAGGAGTGGGATTCTTGGGTCAAATACTATTTCTCTTTTGATTTTTTTGAGGATCCTCCATACTGCTTTCCACAATGGGTGAACTAATTTAGATTCCTACCAGCAGTGTAGGAAGGTTCCCCTTTCTCCACATCCACTCCAACGTTTGTTGTTGTTTGTTTTTTCAATGTTGGCCATCCTCACTGGTGTGAGGTGATATCTCATTGTGGTTTTAATTTGCATTTCTCTAATGATTAGTGATGTGGAGCATCTTTTCATATGACTGTTGGCCATCTGAATTTCTTCTTTGGAGAAGTGTCTATTCATGTCCTCTGCCCATTTCTTAATTGGATTATTTGGTTTGTTTGTTGAGGTGCGTGAGTTCTTTATATAATTTGGATGTCCACCCGTTATCGGATATGTCATTTATGAATATATTCTCCCATACTTTTTGTTCTACTGATGGTTATCCTTTGCTGTACAGAAGCCTTTTACTTTAATATAGTCCCATTTGTTCTTTTTTGCTTTTGTTTCCCTTGCCTGGGGAGATATACTTATGAAGAAGTTGCTCATGTTTATGTCCAAGAGATTTTTGCCTATATTTTTTTGCTAAGAGTTTTATGGTTTCATAACTTACACTCAGGTCTTTGATCCATTTTGAGTTTACTTTTGTGTATGGAGTTAGACAGTAATCCAGTTTCATTCTCTTACATGTAGCTGTCCAGTTTTACCAACATCAGCTGTTGAAGAGGTTGTCATTTCCCCACTGTATATCCATGGCTCCTTTATCATATATTAATTGACCATATATGCATGGGTTTATATCTGGGCTCTCTATTGTATTCCACTGGTCTATGGGTCTGTTCTTGTGCCAGTACCAAACTGTTTTGATTACTGTAGCTTTGTAGTAGAGCTTGAAGACAGGGAGCGTAATTCCCCGTGTTATTCTTCCTTCTCAGGATTGCTTTGGCTATTCGGGGTCTTTTGTGGTTCCATATGATTTTTAGAACTATTTGCTCTAGTTCATTGAAGAATGCTGTAGGTATTTTGAAAGGGATTGCATTGAATCTGTAGAGTGCTTTAGGTAGGATGGCCATTTTGACAATATTAATTCTTCCCAGCCAAAAGCATGCATTGAATTTCCATTTATTGGTGTCCTCTTCAATTTCTCTCATGACTGTCTTGTAGTTTTCAGAGTATAGGTCTTTCACTTCCTTGGGTAGGTTTATTCCTAGGTATTTAAATCTTTTGGATGCGATTGTGAATGGAACTGATTTCCTGATTTCTCTTTCTGCTAGTTTATCATTACTGTATAGGAATGCAACAGATTTCTGGGTATTAATTTTGAATCCCACAACTCTGCTGAATTCAGATATTAGATCTAGTAGTTTTGGAGTGGATTCTTTATGGTTTTTTATGTACAATATCATGTCATCTGCAAACAGGGACACTTTGAGTTCTTCCGAGCCAATCTGGATGCCTTTTATTTCTTTGTGTTGTCTGATTGCCATGGCTAGGACCTCCAGAACTATGTTGAATAAAAGTGTGGAGAATGGGCATCCTTGTCTTGTTACAATCTTAAAAGAAAAGCTTTCAGCTTCTCGCTGTTAAGTATAATGTTGGCTGTGGGTTTGTCATATATGGCCTTTATGATGTTGAGGTACTTGCCCTCTATACCTATTTTGGTGAGACTTTTATCATGAATGGATGTTGAATTTTGTCAAATGCTTTTTCAGCATCTATGGAGATGATCGTGTGGTTTTTGTCCTTCTTTTTGTTGATATAGTGGATGATGTTGATGGATTTTCGAATATAGTACCATCCTTGCATCCCTGGGATGAATCCCACTTGATCAAGATGGATGATCTTTTTGATGTGTTTTTGAAATCAGTTTGCTAATATTTTGTTGAGTATTTTTGCATCTATGTTCATCAGGGATATTGGTATTTAATTTTCTTTTTTTGTGGTGACTTTGCCTGGTTTTGGTATTAGAGTGATGTTGGCCTCGTAGAATGAGTTTGGGATTATTCCCTCCTCTTCCACTTTTTGGAAAACTTTAAGGAGAATGGATATTAGGTCTTCACTAAATGTTTGATAAAATTCAGCAGTGAAACCATATTGTCCAGGGGTTTTGTTCTTAGGTAGTTTTTTTTTTAAGTTTATTTTGATATCATTAATCTACAATTAAATGAGCAATATTATGGTGATTACACAACCCCCTTCATCAGGTCCCCCCCACCAACCCCATTACAGTCACTGTCCATCAGTGTAGTGAGATGCTATAGAGTCACTACTTGTCTTCTCTGGGTTGTACAGCCCTCCCCGTGCCCCCCTAACATTACATCGGCTAATCGTAATGCCCCTTTTCCCCCCTTATCCCTCCCTTCCCACCCATCTTCCCCAGTCCCTTTCCCTTTGGTAACCATTAGTCCGTTCTTGGGTTCTGTGAGTCTGCTGCTGTTTTGTTCCTTCAGTTTTTTTCTTAGTTCTTATACTCCACATGTGAGTGAAATCATTTGGTACTTGTCTTTTTCAGCTTGACTTATTTCACTGAGCATAATACCCTCCAGCTCCATCCATGTCGTTGCAAATGGTAGGATTTGTTTTCTTCTTATGGCTGAATAATATTCCATTGTGTATATGTACCACCGCTTCTTTATCCATTCATCTACTGATGGACACTTAGGTTGCTTCCATTTCTTGGCTATTGTAAATAGTGCTGCAATAAACATAGGGGTGCATCTGTCTTTTTCAAACTGGGCTGCTGCATTCTTAGGGTAAATTCCTAGGAGTGGAATGCCTGGGTCAAATGGTATTTCTATTTTGAGTTTTTTGAGGAACCTCCATACTGTTTTCCACAATGGTTGAACTAATTTGCAGTCCCACCAGCAGTGTAGGAGGGTTCCCTTTTCTCCACATCCTCGCCAACATTTGTTGTTGTTTGTGTTTAGGATGTTGGCCATCCTCACTGGTGTGAGGTGATATCTCATTGTGGTTTTAATCTGCATTTCTCTGATGATTAGCGATGTGGAGCATCTTTTCATGTGCCTGTTGGCCATCTGAATTTCTTCTTTGGAGAAGTGTCTATTCATGTCCTCTGCCCATTTCTTAAATGGATTATTTGCTTTTTGTTTGTTGAGGTGCGTGAGTTCTTTATACATTTTGGATGTCAACCCCTTATCGGATACGCCATTTGTGAATATATTCTCCCATACTGTAGGATGTCTTTTTGTTCTACTGATGGTGTCCTTTGCTGTACAGAAGCTTTTCAGCTTCATATAGTCCCACTTGTTCATTTTTGCTTTTGTTTCCCTTGCCTGGGGAGATATGTTCATGAAGAAGTCACTCATGTTTATGTCCAAGAGATTTTTGCCTATATTTTTTTTCTAAGAGTTTTATGGTTTCATGACTTACATTCAGGTCTTTGACCCACCTTGAGTTTACCTTTGTGTATGGGTTAGACAGTAGTCCAGTTTCATTCTCTTACATGTAGCTGTCCAGTTTTTCCACTTAGGTAGTTTTTTGATTACCAGTTCAATTTCTTTGCTGGTAATTGGTCTATTCAGATTTTCTCTTTCTTCCTGGGTCAGCCTTGGAAGGTTGTATATTTCTATGAAGTTGTCCATTTCTTCTAGGTTATCCAGTTTGTTACCATATAATTTTTCATAGTATTCTCTCATAATTCTTTGTATTTCTGTGGTGTCCGAAGTGATTTTTCCTTTCTCATTTCTAATTCTGTTTATGTGTGTAGACTCTCTTTTTTTCTTAATAAGTCTGGCTGGGGGGTTATCTATTTTGTTTATTTTCTCAAAGAACGAACTCCTGCTTTCATTCATTCTTTCTATTGTTTTATTCTTCTCAATTTTATTTATTTCTGCTCTAATCTTTATTATGTCCCTCCTTCTACTGACTTTGGGCCTCATTTGCTCTTCCTTTTCTAGTTTCATTAATTGTGAGTTTACACTGTTCATTTGGGATTGTTCCTCTTTCCGGAGGTAGGCCTGTATTGCAATATATTTCCCTCTTAGCACAGCATTCACTGCATCCCACATATTTTGTGGTGTTGAATTATTGTTGTCATTTGTCCCCATATATTGCTTGATCTCTGTTTTTATTTGGTCATTGATCCATTGACTATTTAGAAGCATGTTATTAAGCCTCCATGTGTGTGGAGGCTTTTTTGTTTTCTTTGTGTAATTCATTTCTAGTTTCATACCTTTGTGATCTGAGAAGCTGGTTGGTACAATTTCAATCCTTTTGAATTTACTGAGGTTCTTTTTGTGGCCTAGTATGTCATCTATTCTTGAAAATGTTCCATGTGCACTTGGGAAGAATGTGTATCCTGTTGCTTTTGGATGAAGTGTTCTGTAGATGTCCGTTATGTCCATCTGTTCTAATACATTGTTCAGTGCCTCTGTCCCTTTACTTATTTTCTGTCTGGTTGATCTGTCCTTTGGAGTGAGTGGTGTGTTGAAGTCTCCTAAAATGAATGCATTGCATTCTCTTTCCCCCTTTAATTCTGTTTGTATTTGTTTCACATATGTAGGTGATCCTGTGTTGGGTACACAGATATTTATACTAGTTATATCCTCTTGTTGGACTGACCCTTTTATCATTATGTAATGTCCTTCTTTGTCTCTTCTGACTTTCTTTGTTTTGAAGTCTATTTTGTCTGACACAAGTACTGTAACTCCTGCTTTTTTCTCACTATTAGTTGCATGATATATCTTTTTCCATCTCTTTACTTTCAGTCTGTGTATGTCTTTGGGTTTGAAGTGAGTATCTTGTAGGCAGCATACAGATGGGTCTTGTTTTTTTATCCATTCAGTAACTATGTCTTTTGATTAGTGCATTCAGACCATTTACATTAAGGGTGATTATTGATAAGTATGTACTTACTGCCATTGCAGGCTTTAGATTCATGGTTACCAAAGGTTCAAGGGCAATTCTCTTACTATCTATCAGTCTAATTTAACTCACCTCGTATACTATTATGAATACAACCTAAAGCTTCTTTTTTTTTCCTCCTCCATTCGTTGTATGTTATGAATCATATTCTGTACCTTTGTCTTCCCTTGGGTGACATCTGTTTAGCCTTAGGAATACTTCCATCTATAGAGTCCCTCCAAAATGTACTGTAGAGGTGGTTTGTGGGAGGTAAATTCTCTCAGCTTTTGCTTATCTGAAAATTGTTTAATCCCCCCTTCAAATTTAAATGATAACCTTGCCGGGTAGAGTATTCTTGGTTCAAGGCCCTTCTGCTTCATTGCATTATATATATCATGCCACTCCCTTCTGGCCTGCAAGATTTCTGTTGAGAAATCTGATGATAGCCTGATGGGTTTTCCTTTTTATGTGATGTTTTTTCTCTCTCTAGCTGCTTTTAAAAGTCTGTCTTTATCCTTGATCTTTGCCATTTTAATTATTTTATGCCTTGATGTTGTCTTCCTTGTGTCCCTTGTGTTGGAAGATCTGTGCACCTCCATGGCTTGAGAGACTATCTCCTTCCCCATATCGGGAAGTTTTCAGCGATTTCCTCCTCAGTGACACTTTCTATCCCTTTTTCTCTCTTCTTCTTCTTCTGGTACCCCTATAATGCGAATATTGTTGTGTTCGGATTGGTCACACAGTTCTCTCAATATTCTTTCATTCTTAGAGATCCTTTTTTCTTTCTGTGCCTCAGCTTCTTTGTATTCCTCTTCTCTAATTTCTGTTCCATTTACCGTCTCTTCTACTACATCTATTCTGCTTTTAAATCCCTCCATTGTATGGTTCATTTCAGATATGGAATTTCTTAATGATTGAATCTCCAACTTAAATTCATTCCTGAGTTCTTGAATATTTTTCTGTACCTCCATAAGCATGTTTATAATATTTATTTTGAACTCTCTTTCAGGAAGATTGGTGAGTTCAGTTTCATTTGGCCCTCTTTCTGGGGTTTGTGAGATTCTGGTCTGAACCATGTTCTTTTGTCGTTTCATATTTCTGTGTGGTGCCCACTAGTGCGTAGAAACTCCACTCTCTGGAGCTGCTCAGCCTCTAGAGTGAGGTTGGGGGTTGTCGGGGAGCAGAACTGGTGCCTGGGGGGAGGAAAGATCTGTTTTCTGCTTCCCGTCTGTGGTGCCTGTCTCCAGTGTCCGAGCCAGTGGGCCAAGCACACATGTGTAAACCTCTGTGCTTTGCCTCTCTAGCTGTTGTAGGCAGGGCCTCCCTCTAGCTGGCCTGATGCCTGCGCAGTGACTGTGGTTTTGCGAGCAGGTGCCTGCCTGCAGGCCAGTAGGAAGGCTTGGCATGCTGCGTGTCACAGTGGGGGGCTCAGAGCTGAGTAGGCAGCCAGGGGGATGGAGCACCTGAAGCTCCTCAAAGTTCCCAACCAGCTGGGCAGAGCACGCCCAGACAACCTTGTCCAGCTCTCGCTTCTCCCACACAGCAAGCTCCATGCAAACCCCGCCCCTTCAGTAGCCATCTCACTGCTAGGAAGCCTCTCAGACCGCCCGCGCCTCCTCTGACACAGAGCGGCCAGATGTGGATGGCCCCCCTCCACAAACGGTCGGAATGTCAGTCTCCCAAGCACTCCACCTGTCCGAGCTCCCCAAAGTCCAGAGCACCACGCAATATAGGTTTCTGCTCACAAAGCAGATCTCCAGGGCTAGGTGCTCAGCAGTCCCAGGCTGCCACCCCCTCCCCCGCTCCATTTCTCTTCCTCCCGCCGGTGAGCTGGGGTGGGGGAAGGGCTTGGGTCCCGCCCGATTAAGGCTCTCATACGTTACCCTGTTTCCTGAGGTTTGCTCTGTTCATTAGGTGTGTATGCAGTCTGGTTCAGCTTTCTTTCTTGTTGCTGTTTTAAGGTTAGTTGTATTAATTAACTACATTTTTGTACTGTTTGTAGTTTGGGGAGGAGCTCTCCGCCTTACCTCTCACGCCGCCATCTTTAATTCCTGCATCAAGTCCTGTCAATTTTTAAATCATCCCTTTCTGTTCCCACTGCTTCCACGAGACCAGGTTTCTATAATTTCACACAACTTAGCCCAACAGTATCCTGATATGTTTGTTTCCAATCCCTCCACTCTGATACACTTTGCACACTCCACCTGAATCAATCCTTAAAGAACGCAATTTAGTCTAGCATCAAAATGAAGACCAAAGGTTCTAGTGTGATATAGACCCTGCTAAGTTTATATAGAGTCCGAGTCCTCATTTTACGATTTATAAAACCGCAGTGCATAATGCGAAAAACAAAAGAACTTAACAACTCCTAAGATTTTCGGAAGATGAAGCAAGATAAGGTAGGCAAAGCACTCAGTTAAGGACTCGACAGAGAGCATGCTTAGCCAAATGAATGGTCAAATACAATTTATTCTCAATGCTAGTAAAATTACCACTTCCATCATTTCACTCACTAGCTCAAAAACAGTCAGTGATTCTTCATAACCAAAGAACAGAACACAGTACTGACACTGAAGACCCTCCACATTCTGAAAGCTCACTGTCCAATGTTATTTCCAACTACCTTCCAAACCAGTGATTCTCAGGCTTACATGTACAAAAACACCTGAGGAGTGTGTGGTTAAAGATGCAAATGCCTGAGGCCCAAAGATGTAGAACAACAGAATGATGTCTATCTGCATTTTCTAAAAAGAATTCAGTGATTTTGATACAAGCGGTCTGTAAACCTCAATTTGCAAACGAGTACCTCTTCTCAACATCTAGCATGCTCAACCACACCTCTGCTCTACATTTATCCCTGCCATGCATCTGTTCCCTAGCCCCTTAAGCCCTATCCACTAAGCACAGAGGGATCTCTTTTTTCTCTGTAATCCAACAGCACTCATCATCTTCACCACTGATATGGAATTTAACCCAACATTTAACTTCCAATAACACCTTGCTTTGCTATCCATGACACTGCTATTTAACTTTTCAGATCAGTTATTTCCCCAAGTCATTTTTACCATAATGGTCAAAAACAATATTTTGAACAAGATATGATATGCTCAATAATTTATATTTAATTTGTGAAATATTTTATATAAAGATAAAATTAAATCCCCTCTTTCCTGTGTACCCTCTAATTTAATGTGCCTTAAATGAAAAGTATTAGTGAATCTGCAAATCTATGACAACCAAACTCTGCCCTAACACCCTCAAAATATACAAATGACACCCTAGTGCACTTGAGGTTGAGAATCCAGAAACCATACCCCATTTGTACTCAACAGACTTTAAGGTGAGACCTCATAGTTGAAATAGGAGACCAGAGAACTAGAGGCAAGAGTCACGAGCCAAAGGGCATGTTAAACACCACACGTGCCATTAGTTCAGCAAGTAATGGAACATTCTCTAAAATGGTACTATACTCCAAGTGCTATATGAAGTGGGGAATCCACTCCGGTGGAATGAGAGCAATGAAAATAAAATTATATAAGCCTACAAATATGAGATAAGAGTAGGTAGGGAAGATGGAACAGTGACAAGGGTCATAACTGAACTGGCAGAGAAGAGGCAGCCCTAAGTTAAATGCCTCCCAAAGGGGACCTTAACAAAATGCCAAGACACCCCGGGAAGGGGTCCCTGGGAGGGAAGAGCTGGAGAAAAGGACCACAAGGACAGGGGCACGTGCAAGGTAAAGTCTGTGGGTCTCTTCCCCCCAGTAGGAGATCATGTGTGTGCTTGCTGGAGAAATATGGCGGGAGACACTCTGGACTCCAAAGCCAAGGCTTGGGGAAGGTAATGAATTGGAGGATGAAAACAGTTCCATTAAAATTCCTCAGGCTCACAGTTGAAACTGACATTTTTTATAAGCACGATCACCACCCCTCCCTCAACCACTACTGTTGAAATAAGTGACTTGGGAAATTCATTGCTGCTGTGATTTGATAATATCCCTCAATGAATTCAAGCTAAAATTATAAGGCCAATAGCCTTCTAATATGTCTTACATGTAAAACCAGTACTGAGGTAAAGTCATTTCAAGGACAATTGACGGTGTTTGAGTCACAAGTGATATCAAAACTGCTTTATTGACCCAAAGAAATAAAAGGCATCCAGATTGGCTAGGAAGAACTCAAAGTGTCCCTGTTTGCAGATGACATGATATTGTACATAAAAAACCCTAAAGAATCCACCCCAAAACTACAAGATCTCATATCTGAATTCGACAAAGTTGCGGGATACAAAATTAATACACAGAAATTTGTTGCATTCCTATACACTAAAGATGAACTAGCAGAAAGAGAAATCAGGAAAACAATTCCATTCACAATCACATCCAAAAGATTAAAATACCTAGGAATAAACCTAACCAAGGAAGTGAAAGACCTATACCCTGAAAACTACAAGACACTCATGAGAGAAATTAAAGAGGACAGCAATAAATGGAAATTCAATCCATGCTCTTGGCTAGGAAGAATTAATATTGTCAAAATGGCCATCCTGCCTAAAGCAATCTACAGATTCAATGCAATCCCTATTAAAATACCTATAGCATTCTTCAACGAACTAGAGCATATAGTTCTAAAAATCATATGGAACCACAAAAGACCCCAAATAGTCAAAGCAATCCTGAGAAGGAAGAATAAAGCTGGGGGGATTATGCTCCCCAACTTCAAGCTCTACTACAAAGCTACAGTAATCAAGACAATTTGGTACTGGCACAAGAACAGACCCATAGACCAACGGAACAGACTAGAGAGCCCAGATATAAACCCATGCATATATGGTCAATTAATATATGATAAAGGAGCCATGGATATACAATGGGGAAATGACAGCCTCTTCAACAGCTGGTGTTGGCAAAACTGGAGGGCTACATGCAAGAAAATGAAACTGGATTATTATCTAACCCCATACACAAAAGTAAACTTAAAATGGATCAAAGAGCTGAATGTAAGTCATGAAACCATAAAACTCTTAGAAGACAACATAGGCAAAAATCTCCTGAATATAAACATGAGCAATTTTTTTCCTAGATGCATTTCCTCGGGCAAGGGAAACAAAATAAAAAATGAACAAATGGGACTATATCATGCTAAAAAGCTTCTGGACAGCAAAGGATACCATCAGCAAAACAAAAAGGCATCCTACAGTTTGGGAGAATGTATTTGTAAATGACATATCCAACAAAGGGTTAACGTCCAAAATATAAAAGACCTCAACAAGCCTCAACACCCAAAGAGCAAATAACCCTAATTAAAAAATGGGCGGAGGATATGAACAGACACTTCTTCAAAGAAGAAATTCAGGTGGCCAACAGGCATATGAAAAGATGCTCCACATGGCTAATCATCAGAGAAATGCAGATTAAAACCACAATGAGTTATATGGCCAACACAGAAAAGACTAGGAACAACAAATGCTAGTGAGGATGCGGAGAAAGGGGAACCCTCCTATACTGCTGGTGGGAATGTAAACTAGTTCAACCATTGTGGAAAGCAGTATGGAGGTACCTCAAAAAACTCAAAATAGAAATACCATCTGACCCAGGAATCCCACTCTTAGGAATTTACCCTAAGAATGCAGCAGCCCAGTTTGAAAAAGACAGATGCACCCCTATGTTTATTGCAGCACTATTTACAATAGCCAAGAAATGGAAGCAACCTAAGTGTCCATCAGTAGATGAATGGATAAAGAAGATGTGGTCCATATACACAATGGAATATTATTCAGCCATAAGAAGAAAACAAATCCTACCATTTGCAACAACATGGATGGAGCTAGAGGGTATTATGCTCAGTGAAATAAGCCAAGCCAAAAAAGACAAGTATCAAATGATTTCACTCATATGTGGAGTATAAGAACAAAGAAAAAAACTGAAGGAACAAAATAGCAGCAGACTCACAGAACCCAAGAACGGACTAATAGTTACCAAAGGGAAAGGGGCTGGGGAGGATGGGTGGGAAGGGAGGGACAAGGGGGAAAAAGGGGGCATTACGATTAGCAGATGTTATGTTGGGGGGGCACGGGGAGGGCTGTACAACCCAGAGAAGACAAGTAGTGACTCTATAGCATCTCACTATGCTGATGGACAGTGACTGTAATGGGGTTGGTGGGGGGGACCTGAAGAAGGGGGTAGTGTAATCACCATAATATTGCTCATTTAATTGTAGATTAATGATATCAAAATAAACTTAAAAAAAATGGGCGGAGTATATGAACTTCTCCAAAGAAGAAATTCAGATGGCCAACAGGCATATGAAAAGATGCTCCACATCGCTAATCATCAGAGAAATGCAGATTAAAACCACAATGAGTTATCACCTCACACGAGTGAGGATGGCCAACACAGAAAAGACTAGGAACAGCAGCATTTTTCTGACCTCACTACAGGAGTACTTTCCACATTTCAAAAGCCACTTAACTTCCAACGAGGAGCATCTACCTAACCCTCAGCTGGAAGTGATTAGTCTCCAATGATACGTAGAAAAGTAAATATCAAGAAAAGATTCTAAGAAAATTCTATAGATGCCTTCAAGCAATAAATATGCTCTACTAACACTGTATGTTCATGGATTGATGTATTTGGCAGTATTATGTAAGAAGATATTTTCAAAGATGAAATACATAAAATCTCACTATAAATCAGCATTAAATAGGAACACACTACCTTTAAACGCTACTAAGTAAAATGTTATCCCCTCCCCACAAAAAGGGATTTCACTCTTCTCATTAGCAAACGTTTATTACAAAACAACTGTTCTCAGCCATTATTACTGAATTTTGAATTTCATCAACAAAAAACTTAAGGAAATCTTTTGTCTCTTGTTATATAAGTACCTATGTAAGTACCTTCATTTTGCCTCCTGACCCTCAAAACCCTAAAAATTTATGATCTGGTCCTTTGTACAAAATGTCTGCCAACTCTTGGTCTACAAGAATTAACTGTAACAAAGAAAGGTTAAGTAACTTGCCCAAGACTACAGTTAGAAAGTGATACACAGGTTTCATACCCAGGGACTGGGTGTACAGACCATGTTTTAACCACTATACTACATCGCTTCCATGAACCAAGAACAAGATGTCATTAAAAAAGGAAATAGTCAAAGAACAAGAAAAGGGCACTTTAAATTAAAAATTGATGAAAAATTTCAAGAGAGACGATAAGGTCAAGAAAACTCCCATAATAAAGAACAAGACAACAAATAGATGGAAAACAGGAGATAAAAAATCAGAAAGCCCGTTTAGAAGGTCTCATTACATTAGCAACAAAGTTCCAAAAAGAAAGCACGAACAAAAGAGAGGGGTGTTAAAACACAGTGAAATAATCAGGCACTGGGTCTTGGATTTTACCTTATCTGCACACATACAAAGGCTCAAAGTCTCTGGGACAGGAACTAAGCAATTATTGCTCACAGCAACAGCAGTAGCCAGAGTAACATCTTGCATCAGTTTCCTGGGCCTCAATCCCCACAGGTCTTTCAAAGGATTTGGTAAAAATTAGTAATCATGTTACATAAACAAGTAAGAGATGGAAGAGGAGGTAAGTTACTCCAAAGTAAACAGGGTAAATTACTCATCAGCAGTGAGCAATATTTACATGGTCCTGATAATATAAACACTGAACACTAAATTAATGAAGAATTCTTATATATCTGTACTTGAAGGGTTGGAAGAGGGGAGGAGGAAGAGCACTCATCTACCCTAACAAGGAGTTAACAGGTGTTGCCTGACACTGAGAAACCACAAAATAGCCATTTAAACATATCACTTATAAACACAGTTACAAGTTGTCATCTCTGGTGACCAGACTAAAAAGGATGGGTAAGGAAGGGCACTGATGATTTTTTATAATTTGCCTTCTACAATTATTTCTAACAGCGCACAAGTACTACTTTAAGTAGAAAATTTAACTTTTAAATACATTGAAGAGAATGTGCTTTATTATTTCACAATCACTGCTTCATTATAAACAACTCAATGTGCAAAGAACACTGCACATCACATTATGGTTATGTAAGCACAGAGAGTCTGTCAGTATTTCCTGAGTGCCCACTATGTGGGCACAATGCTAAGTGCCAAGGGTAAAATTGTGAAGAAAGGAATTTATTTACAGCTGAGTAAGAGATAGAGATAAAACATGAAATTATAATAATACAAACTATTCAAGACTCAGTGAAAGCTTCCCAGAGATCATGTCACAAAAGCTGAGACCGGAAGGATAAGAAGAATTGGCCTGGTTGGGTGTGGAGCTCAGGAAATTTTCAAGGCAAAGAGAACACCATGCATGAAGGCTGAGGGGTTAAGACAAAAACAGGCAGGGCTCATTCAAGGAACTGAAAGAAGTTCAACATGGCTGGAGTAGGGATGGGAATCAAGGTGGAAGCAAAAAAGGCCAGAAAGCAAGCTGATGCTTTAAGGGAGACTTAAGGAAATGACTTTTACTTTGGTGACTGTAATGGTAAAAGCACACACATCCCTAAGTCTTCTAGATCACTGAACTCTTCCCATATACATTGATGATTTCAAAATATCTATGTCCAGTTCAGAACTGTCTTGTGGGTGCCGCACCATTTATCTGCATGTCCTACAGCACCATCTGAACCCAGGAATCAAGGGCCACACCCTAGGGATGAGAGTAAGAAACAGGAAAGAGGCAGGGTCCCTAATGACAGTGGAGCCACCATACCACCCCTGAATTGTCTACCTCTGGACTTCTTTTACATGAGAAACAAATTAATAATATATTTAATCTATTTTTCAGGCCTCTGTTACTCACAGCCAAACCCAATCTTGACTGATACAGGAGGTTTTCAAAGTATTCTAAGGTAGTGGGCTCCAAGAGGTATTTTGAAGGAAGAGTTTGCCAGATTCAGTAAATGACTCAATCCAAAAAATGAAATGTATTATCTGTCATATGACATGCAGAAGTTTTTTTTTTTTTAATTCTTCCAATGTCCTTATTGGAGACTTACAGCCACTTTTGGTGTCTGTTTTTAAACTGAGATACAACTGACATATTATATTTATTCCGGGTGTACAACACAATTATATATATAATATATACATTGCAAAATAATCACGATAAATCTAGTTAACATCCATCACAACACAGTTACAACTTTTTTCTCCTGATGAGAACTTTTGATGTATCTCTAATGAGATCTACTCTTAATTTTCAAATATGCAATATAGTAACATTAACCATTGTTACCATGCATTAAATCCCCAGGACTTATTTTATAACTGGAAGTTGGTACCTTTTGAACCCCTCACCCATTTCGCCCATACACCACCTCCCACAAACACACCGCCCCACAACCTTGTGTCTGTATCTTTAAAGAATGTGATAAAAATTAAAGAAGATGTCAAAAGTACTAACCAAACTTCCTTAAAGGAATGAAAAAAACAAAACCTTTTATTAAAAAGACCTATTTGTAAAAAGCTATTCTCAACCTTATTAGTTCAGATTATTTTGTCTAGAATTAAGTGTGGATAACTTACAAACTATTCACAAGCATGATGCTCCATTAAGACTCTTACTACGGAAAATAAGCTTAAAAGCTGGAGTAGATATTACTCATTACATGTACTGTTAAGTGGTATGCTAAAACACGCCACCATCAGAGAATGACCTTCACCCCCAGACACAGTCAAGACCTCCAGATTTAGGATGCAAAGTGGAGGAAGCAGGAAACCAAACTAGAGGACTATCTGAAACTATTCCATCTCTAAGATTCAAAGTCTTCTCCTGGTCCTGGGAAAGGAAGAGTAGCAATAGCTATCTTGCACCTCTGCTTTTCAGGTCCACAGCGCTCAACAAGGCCTAACTGGTCACTGAAGGAAAACTTGAGAAGGCGCTCAAGCCCAAGTCTCACAGTAGCTCATTCTTTCTGAAAATTTTCTCTCCCTTAAGAGTCCTCCTCTTGAATTGGGGGTGCCTCTATTACCCACTGGGAGAAAGCCCCTGTTCTCTTCACTCTGGGTGTGAAAAACCATCACTACCCCATAGGGTCATGATTTCAAGTAGCAGCTGAACTTATATATACTCTGATTACAAGTGTACAATACTTTAAAAATATTAATATGAAAGAGACCAAACAAAATACAGAAAAACTTTACATGTTTACCTATTTTTATACTTATTCACTTTTAGAAGTCTCATTTTACCAAAGCCTACACTCTGTCACAGTGATTTTCCATATATTTGTTTATAGTCACTAAAAAGGAAAATGGAACAGTCCTCTCTAGCATTAACTATTCCCATTATCTACGAAGTGAAAAATGATACTTCCATTTGCCACAGCAACATAGATCACCTATTTTCTTAAGGCTCAGCAAAATGTCTCAAAACACTCTTAGAAGACAACATAGGCAAAATCTCCTGAATATAAGCATGAGCAACTTCTTCCTGAATGCATCTCCTTGAGCAAGGGAAACAAAAGCAAAAATGAACTCATGGGACTACATTAAACTTAAAAGTTTCTGTACGGCAAAGGACACCATCAACAGAACAAAAAGGCATCCTACAGTATGGGAGAATATATTTGTAAATGACATATCCGACAAGGGGTTAACATCCAAAGTATATAAAGAACTTACATGCCTCAACACCCAAAAAGCAAATAACCCGATTAAAAAATGGGCAGAGGATATGAAGAGACAGTTCTCCAAAGAAATTCAGATGGCCAACAGACACATGAAAAGATGCTCCACATCACTAATTATCAGGGAAATGCAAATTAAAACCACAATGAGATAGATGTCACCTCACACCAGTAAGGATGGCCAGCATCCAAAAGACTAAGAACAACAAATGCTGCAGAGGATGCGGAGAAAGGGGAGCTCTCCTACACTGCTGGTGGGAATGTAAGCTAGTTCAACCATTGTGGAAAGCAATATGGAGGTTCCTCAAAAAACTAAGAATAGAAATACCATTTGACCCGGGAATCCCACTCCTTGGAAGTTACCCAAAGAATACAACTTCTCAGATTCAAAAAGACATAATGCACCCCTATGTTTATCGCAGCACTTTTTACAATAACCAAGATATGGAAGCAACCTAAGTGTCCATCAGTAGATGAATAGATAAAGAAGAGGTGGTACATATACACAATGGAATACTATTCAGCCATAAGAAAGAAACAAATCCTACCATTTGCAACAACATGGATGGAGCTGGAGGATATTATGCTCAGTGAAATAAGCCAGGCAGAGAAAGACAAGTGCCAAAAGATTTCCCTCATTTGTGGAGTATAACAATGAAGCAAAACTGAAGGAACAAAATAGCAGCAGACTCAGAGACTCCAAGAAGGAACTAGTGGTTACCAAAGGGGAGGGGTATGGAAGGGTGGGTAGGGAGGGAGGGAGAAGGGGATTGAGGGGTATTTTGTTTAGTACACATGGTGTGGGGGATCACAGGGAAAACAGTGTAGCACAAAGAAGGCAAATAGTGAATCTGTGGCATCTTACTACACTGATGGACAGTGACTGCATTAGGGTATGGGTGGCGACTTGATAATATGGGTAAATGTAGTAACCACATTTTTTTTCATGTGAAACCTTCATAACAGTGTATATCAATAATACCTTAATAAAAAAAAAATGTCTCAAAACACGCTGTGGAAGGCAAAATAACAGCTCCCAAAGATGTTCAGATCCTAATCCAGGGAACCTGTGATTCTGTTATCTTACAGGGCAAAAGGGACTTTGCAGGTGTAATTAAGGACCTTCAGATAAAGGAAACTACCCTGAATTAACCAGATGGACTGATCTAATCACAAGGGTCCTTAAAAGTGGAGAACCTTCCCCAGATGTGGTCAGAGATGGACTACCGAAGAATGGCCAAAGAGAGGCAACACTGCTTGTTGGCTTTTAAGATGGAGGAAGGGGACCACAAGTCAAGGAAGCCTTTAGATACTGGAAGAGGCAAACAGAGTCTCTCCTAGAAAATTCCAGAAAAGAACACAGCCTTGGTGGCACACTGATTTTAACCCATTTCAGACTTCTAACATACAGAACTTTAAAATAATTTGTGCTGTTTAAAGGCACTAGGTTTATTACACTAGTCATGCAAAACTAAACAACTTCTAAAATACGTGAAGTTATCCAGAGGAGAAAAACGTGAGACTATCCAAATATTTACAGCATTATGCTATTTGTGCAAGTTGTGGCACATTTCACTGCTATTTTTTCCTGCCCTCACAAAACACCATCTGTTAAAGTCAGCGAAAGTGACAATGCTTCAAACTTTCTGTAAAAAGATGAACCATATTAACCAAGAAAATGGAACAGGATAGCAAGATCGACTGGAAAATCAGGAAATAATTGTACTATATTTTTCACAAAGTGTTTCTACTGCTTACTCCCCTTACTTCAAATGGAAACCACATTTTAAAAAATAAATCCTTCTAAATATTGACATTAAGGGCTAACTACTTTTTTAGGTATAATGGTATTGTAGGGCATTAAAAAGAATGATTCAATCTTCTACAGATATATACACTCAAATATTTACAAATGAAACGGTATCCCCACATATCTGCAAATAATTGGGAGTGGACTAGGAACAGAAAGGAGCATAGAGGGAACTAAATTAACCCGAGGCACTAATTGTTGGAGCTGGATAATGAGTACACGGGGGTATATTATATTCATTCCACTGTTTGAACTTTTCAGTATTAAAAAGGTACAAAAACAAAGTCCTTGACCTCTCTATCATAACAATATAGACTTCTTAATATATGTAACTCAATCTCCTTCCTGTGACATTGTCCCACCTCAATCCTCTGCCATTTAATCCACCTGCAAATGATATTCAATTATTCTTTAACCCGCACCTCATTTTGCCCTATTTACTAACCTTATGAGTTTCAGCAAGTCACCTCTGAAAGACTCGTTTTCATCTGCAGAATGGGCATACTTATACTTGCCCAGTCTCTGAGTTGCCAAAAAGAAGTATCTGAGATAAAAACCACAAAACTGGATAACCATTCTAGAAATCTACATATTCATTAATTTCACGCTCAATAGCAACCATTCACCTACCTACTCCTACAGATTCTCTTCCCTTCCACCTCCGGTTTCTCTCTTGAGCCCTTAATTCATTGGCCCAAACGCCTGGGCGCCTCTGTAAGGTCACTCTTCTCTTCACGCCTCCACCCCGCTCATTTTTGTACCTTTCAGCACAGCACCTCCTCTCTACACACCTCCCTCCAACCTTGCCTGTGCCCCTTCGGGGATCCCACTCCACCTGCCCTCTCCGCAGTCTATCCTGTGGACCCCTTTCCTGGCCCTATTACAACCATCCCACCACTTCTCCACCCCTTTTCGGCACTTCCTTCAAACCCCACTGCTGCCCCCAGTTCACAAACACCGGGGCTAACTTTCCACCTTTTCACCCTTCAGTTAAAACACAACTGGTAGTCGCCAGGGAGTGGGGGAGGGGAAAATAAGGCGTGCCTGCTCATGAGTACGGGTTTCTTTTTAGGATGATAAAAATTTTCAGGAATTAGATAGCTGCACAACTCTTGAATATGCTAAAAACCACTGAGTTATACTTAACTGTACTTTTAAAGGGTGAATTTTATAGTATGTTAATTATGTCTCAATAAAAACGTGTATGTCAAACAAAAAAAAAGCAACACTATTGCTCACCCTGCCCATCACACACCCATTTGTCAGACCCACACCGCCCATGTCCGTTCGGTATCCCCCCAACTTCCAACACCAGACTCTGCAGAGGTCACTCTCACTCTCTTGATGAACACACCCCCTTCACCCCTCGGCTCTAAGTGCCACTGTACCCCAGAAGGGGGCTATGGGGACAGCTTTCGCGGCGCAGGCACAGCCCCTCCAGGGTGGCCCCGTGCCCTGGTGGCAGGAAGGGACCCGTCTCCTCCGTCCGGGCGAAACTGCTCCTCAGCCGACGGCGCTGACCGGAGAAACTGACAGTGTCCCTAAACCCGCTCTGACAAGGCGCTGGGGGCCCCGCGGGGCTTCCAGGGCCGCTCTGCCGGGGGCGGCGCCACAGCCCACCTGTCTCAGCCGGCGGGCAGATCGATTCCAGCTCACGGGCAGACGAGCGGGTGGCAGAGGGGAACAGAAGAAGCCGCGGTCGCCGCCGCAGCCGGGGTGGCTCACGCTGGCTCAGGCCTCCATGTTTCCACGTCTCCGCGGCTCCAGCTCCGGTTAGGCTCCGGATCCGCTCCCGCCTGGGCCGCGTCGATGCGGAGGCCGGGAGGCGGGGAGAGAAGAGGGAAGCGGTTGAACGCTGCTGGGGACCGAACGGCCGGGCGCTCTCCAGCCGGCGGTCACGTGGCACGCGGCGCGCGGACTCCTGGGAAATGTAGTCTTTGGGGCGTTATGCTTGCTCCACCCGCCTAGCCCCTCCAGGGCAACTGCAAAGCCACGTGGTAAATTCGAGAAGTAGCTAAACCCTCCTATACTGGGTGCTGGGAGTCCCCGTATACAGTGTTGTTCTGCGAGCTTGCCTTTATTAAGACCCCTGTTCATTCCAACTGAATAACCATCCCAAAGTCAAGCAGTTCCTTATAGGGCTCTGAAAAATTGGGAAATAGGAAAATATTTATTTATTTATTTATTTATTTTTATTCTTTTCAAATCCTTGTATCCAGGGCTGACTTTTTCAGTAAATAATTCTTGGTGGAGGCAACCAGCAGGATGAGAACTGTATGCAATACTGTCAGAAAGGGCAGGTCCCAAAGGAAAAGAGTGTCAGTACAGTAGTGCCGAAAGTATTGAAGTCAAATGAACTGAGGTTACCAGATTGACATCCTTGAACTCTTCACCTCTCCCAGCCAGTTTGCTCATCTAAAATCTATACAAGATAATGATAGTATTTTCCACACAGGGCTATTGACAATATCAGTAATAATAATTAACAACTGGATTGTTTCTATATGCTATGCATTGTTATTTTGTTTATATCTCCAAATAGTACAGATATCGCTTTTACTTCCCTTATTTGGTCAGTGTGTGCCCTTGTAATCTGAAAAGTACCTTACAGATCTTAAATATCCTTTTCCAGCATCTATTGCCAGTAAATTCCCTGCACTTGCAAGATTATTACAGGAAAACATTCTAAAACACAAGGTACCTGGGAGCCTAGCTAAAAAGAGGTGGGACACTGTAGAGCAAATGGAAATTTCCGATCAGGATTCCTGCCTAGCCTTAATAGTGCCCATTGTATATATATAATAAGAGCCTGTTTGCACATTTATGGGATGTTTACCAGCAACAGAAACTCTGGTCAGTCAAGGGAGTACCCGCCCAAGGGACTGGTGGAGAGGAAACACCCATTCTCCCTTCCCTCAGTTCCTGATATATAATTGGTCAGGAGTCTGCCATTCACCAGGGACTCACCCACAGAGTCCCTCCAGGGGCAGGGAGTGCAGCCCAGGGGAGAGTCCAGAAAGTACAGAGACTCCCATGAGAGTGGGGAGTAAGCCAGTGAGCATGAGAGCAGGGAACGTGGAAAGTGGAGAAGGGCAACCTGGTGGGAGAGTTTGGAGAGAACGGAGACTGGTGGAAGGAAGCCAGGGGGAAGGAGAGACAGACCTACTGCTGTGAGAATAAACCCCCCTTAAACTCCCAACTTCTTGCCTTTGCCTTAATTTGGTCTCATGGAATTTATAAGGGACTTGCCCTAGACAGGGAACCCCCATTTCTTCTCCCAGAGCAACAGGTGGCTATGCAGCCATTGTAAAGAATGCTGAGGACACGTGTTCATGATACATCTAGTGGAAAGAGTATGTATAGTATTACCCAATTTCATAGATGAATTATAATATCTGGTATATGCCCAGGGAAAAAAGGCCAAAAGAATATTAACCATTATTAACTTTGATAAATGAGATCATGTAAGATTAAAATTAGTTTTAATTTTTTTAATTAAAAATTTTTCCCATGTATTTTCTATTTTTTCTGCAATTAATATGAATTACATGTAAATTTTATTTTTAAACTGTAGCAAAAAGAGGCACCCAAACCAAACTCAAAGTACTTTATATTTTTGCCTGCACCGAAAATTATACCCTCTACCTACCCCAAAAATGACCTAGCAACAATTGTGAGCCTCTCTTCAGAAGCAATTTACTATATTTTAAGGCAATCCTGTTAAAAAATTTAGCATCCTACTTTAGTGTCTATTTGATACAGAAACACTAACAGGAGAGACATGAAAATCCTCCTACTAAATGCAATGGGGTATCCTAGACTGGATCATGGAATGAGAAAAGGCGATAGTGGAAAAACTGATGAAACACAAATGAAGCCTGGGATTTATTTAAAGGTGTTATTCCAGTGTTAATTTCCTAGCCCTATCTCTAACCCTAACTATAGTTTTGACAAATGTGTTACGGTTATGCAAGATGTTAACATTAAGAGAAACTGGGTGAAGGATATTGTGGGTAAAATTGTAATATTTCCAGAATATCTTGCCTGGCTTTAGTATATCTGCATATTAATAGGCGTTCAGAGGAGGAAGGAAGTATGGCTTTAGTGCATTTGCATCAATCCTCAGGGGTGGAGAGAAGTTCATCTCCATATCAATGGGTAATTACCTGGGCAAGGAGGGCTTATTTGTACCTGAGAGGTGAGGGGGAGGGCCAGTTTTGGCTTCTGCTGGAGCAGGAAAGAGAGAAAAGGCCCCAGACTGCAGTTTGTAAGCAATAAGCGGATTTTGAACCTTATTTCTCCCTTTGACTGATTTTAGTTTTTAGAAGTATTTTGCCCCAGGATTTCCTCTTCCCGGACTTACAGCTATATATGGGAACTCTTGTATCTTGCAACTCCTCTATAAATCTAAAATTGTTCCATGTAGTAGGCAGAATAATGGCCCCCCTAAAGGTGTCCATGTCCCAGTCTCCAAAACCTATGGATATGATAGGTTATAGATAGCATTAAGGTTGCTAATCAGACGAACTCAAAATAGGGAGATTATGCTGGATTATCAGAGTGGGCTCAGTGAAAAGTGAGAAGGAGACAAGAGAGCCATAAATATGGCTCTGGAAGATCAAGTGATGCAATGTGAAGACCAGACATTGCTAGCTTTGAAGATGGCAAGAGACTGGGAATGTGGGATGTGGCCTCTAGAAACTGGAAAAGGAAATAGATTATCTCCCAGAGCATCCAGAAGGGAACCACAGTCTTGCCAAAACCTTGATTTTAGCTCAGTGGGACAATGTCTGACTTCTGACCTACAGAACTAAAGATCATAAATTGTGTTGCTTAAGCCACAAAATTCATGGTAATTTGTTATAGCAACAATAGAAAATGAATACATTGAAAAATAAAAAGTTCAATTAAAAAGAAAACTTCCAAATGGCTGCCTGTCATGTCAACACATTTCCAGGCTGAAACTGTACAAATATCTGCTGCTTAGAAAGTAACTTTATGTAAAACAGAAAATGCACAAAAAATATATTTCACTTGGAAGGCATGCAATTTTAATTCTTTTTCAGCAGCAGACTTATACCTTCCCAGTATAATCATTTTGATTAGACTATTGTGTTTGAATTCTGGTTCCATAATTTATGAGCTGAATGATTTGGGGAAATCTGTCTTAGTCAGTTCAGGCTGCTCCAGTAGAATACCACAGACAGGATAACTTAAACAACATTTATTTCTCACAGTTCTGGAGGTTGGGAAGTCCAACACCAGGGCACTGGCAGATCCAGTGTCTGCTCAGAGACCTTTCCTGGTTGCAGGTGGCATTTTCTCATTATATCTTCACATATAGTTTCTTTCTTTTCTAATAAAAACACTAATCCCATTGATTCCGGGGTTCTTGTTTGCGGAGTCCAAGAATGAACTTAGCAAACAGTCAAGGTAGGAGAGCCAGGGAGAGGCTTTTATTTAGAGATACAGTGAGAGGATAGAGCTCCTGGCTTACACCAGGAGGGGACAAGAGAGTCCTTAGTGGTGCGTTGTCTAGGGGTTTTACAGGCAGTTGAGGATTTTTGGGAACCGGATAAAGGCTTAGGGGTGTGGACTTCATAAGTGGTCCCTGAATATTTAGAATTAACTTACCATAAGGAATTTCCTGTTTTGATTTCTTCCTGGATACGGCGTCTTGGTCAGGGAGCATATCAAACAAGGCCACCTGCCCAGCCTCCATCCAAGGTGGGCTGAGTCATTGTCTGTTTGTTAAAGAATAAGTTAAGAATCTTACTTCATAAACTTCCTGGGTGTTAAAATGCAATCTTATCTTTAAGGTGGAATCCTTCCTGCCTTTTACTATGTTGTTTACAGCTAGGGCTGCATGCTGAACTAGTTGCCAGTTTGCAAATCACCTCATCAGATCTGAAGGAGGAAAGACAGCACATAGGCCTGGGCCTTTTAGCATGCTAAAGTGAATCTTATACATGATTACAAATGATTAGCATAATAAAAACATGTTCTACTCTTCTTTATCTGGGGAATATTAACTGATCTCACTGAAGAATGCCTCTAGAGCTTAATGTTTAACACAGAGTTTTGGTAGAGGGTTTCTTTGCATGTAATTACATTGCTCTGACTGCAAATATCCTGCCTTACTTTGTCCGGAGGCCCTCACCCTACTCTGACTACACCCTGTCTTACCATCATGGGGGGATATGCCCTCATACCTCATCTAAATCTATTACCTTCAAAAGGCCCTACTTCCTACCTAATACCATCCCATTAGGGGTTAAGGTTTCAATATATGAATTTGGGGGTACACAGCCATGCAGTCCATAAAGTTCCTTAATCTCTCTGAGCCTAGTTTTCTTCAGTAAAATGGAGGCAGTAATATCCCACTGATATCTCACAGTTGCCATGAGAATTAAGTAATGCATGTAGCATACTTTTTCAATAAATTTAGTTCACCTGTGTAATCCAGATAGTAAATCAATGTACATGTTGAAGTTGCCAGTTCCTGGGCACTCCTCCTAAGAGAGACACAGATTAACCAGAACTAGATTACCCTGGAAAGGGCATCAGAATGGTGAGAGGTCTGGAAGTCATGTCAGATGGGGAATGGCTGATGGAACTGAGTATGAACAACTAGATTAAGAGAAGACTTGAGATAAATGTGTAACTGTTCTCAGAGAGCATGAGCAGATTTAATTTGTGTTGTCCTAGGGAAGCAAATTGGGACCAAAAGTTTGAAGTTACACTATGCAGATTTCTCTCCAAGAATTTTCTGGCAACAATATCATTACTAATACTCAACAGTTTATTTTATGGGCTCTTTGTTATGAGCTATGTGACTTTGTTTAAATCTCCAAACAACCCCATAAAGAAAGGGTTGGCACAGAAAAATGTTTAATGACTTGGAAAGCACTTCACAATAGGTAGTTACATGAAAGGAAGCTTACTAGTAGTGAAATGGTCTACTTGGAAGAGAGATGAGATTCTAATCCTTCCACGTGTTCAAGAAGAGGCTCCTGAACAGGTAGTCAAATAAGATTACAGCCAGGAAGGGACATTGTTAACTAACAGGTACCATTATTTTTATTTTATTTTATTTCTTTTTTTTTCAGTTAAAGTTTTCACATATTTATTACTGAACCAACAGACTAGTGAGAAGTGTAGAAACAGAAAAAAATCATTTTCCCAGTAAAACACATCCAACTAGCCAGCTGGTGGTGATGTTTACAGAGTGTCATGGCAGAAGCAGGTGACCTTGATACAGCATGAATACGTGGGTCACCCATGTGTGATGCCTTATAGGCGCTCTCGGTTCCTCTCCCGTGTCTCCCCTTGGAGCTGTACCTGATTTTATTACGTTCTCACCCAAATTCCCTGGGGAGTGGCACCGCTCCGCTTTTGTTTCTTGGCCGAGAATTGCTTGATCCTGAGAGTCTGGTGAGAAGATGGGATGAGCAACAGCGTCAACGGCACGCAGCACAACAGCTGAGAGAGGAGAGAGCAGTGCCTTTATTTTAGGGATGAAGAACTGAGTCCTCAGGATGTGAGAGGATCAGGACAAGGCCTCACAGCCGGCGGACTGTGCAGGTGTGTGGACTGAGCGGGCTCCCAAGCTAATATCATCTAAGGCCTTACCTGATGCTATAACGAATCCCCTGCACTACCAGCTTGCTTGCAGAGAATGACACAGCGGCAGATGGTGTGGAATGTCCAGAAGCAACTCCACAGTCCCAAGGTGTTGCCTGCTTCACAAAGCAAGAAGCTACACCAACAGTTAGTTCTCCAAGCCCTCCTGCTCTAGGAGGGCCCAGCTATACATCTACAGAGTCCCGTTCATTTTTCCTTATCCTGAGCCCTCGGCTAAGCCCTGAGAGGAAGCCAGTGGGTCAGTGATACCACCAGTTTCCTCCGGAGAGGAGCTGTCCCACATTGTGCTGCCAGAGGAACCCAGGGGAGGGACAATGCTGTGCAGTTGTCCCTGTCTCCTTCCTGCTGGGGACAAATGAGTCACAAACTAATATTAGTTAATGGTGCTTGGAAAACACCTACCCGTGCAAGGCACTGTTCTAAAAGTTTCAAGATATAAACTCACTTAATGGTCATCATGACCCTCCAGGATAAATCATTTGTTATCTCCATTTACAGGCCCAAGTTAAATAAACTTCCCAACTTTACAACACAAGCAAGGGGCGACTAGAACCCAGGCAGTCTGGCTGCAGAGCCCACTCTTACAGGAAAAGCCCACCTCAGGGCTCTTTCAGCCAGTGCCCCCAGTGGGTGAAGAGCCACACTGATTTCCACGGAGTTACAGTATTTTTTCTTTCCAACTAAAATGGGCTGGATGTGTTAACCCCTGGGTGTGTTGGTGTGCTAGGGCTGCTGTAACAAAGCACCACAAACTGAGTGGTTTAAACAACAGAAATTTATTGTCTCATAGTCCTAGAGGCTAGATGTCTGAAACCAAGGTGACCATTGGCATTCCTTGGCTTGTAGAAGGGTCACCTCAACCTCTTGCTTTCATCTCCTCATGGTGTTCTGTGTGCATGCATCCATGTGTCCAAATTTCGTCTTTTCATAAAGATACCAATCATATCAGATTAGGACCCACCCCAATGGCCTTATTTTAAGTAATTCCACCTCCAATAACCCTATTTCCAAATAAGGTCATATTCTGAGGTGCTGCGGGTTAGCACTTCAACATAGGAATGGGGGGGCAGGCATAAATCAATCCATACCACTGGGTATGAACAGCTGTAATATGAGTTACAAGAAGTACACATTTGGTAATTCAGATGTATTTCGTCTTCATCCTCATTTCCTGAAAACACTTCAGAGCCTTAAAGGTGAAATGGGTGTCTTATCATGTTAAGGAGAAACTTTTGGACGCCCAACCCAAGGGCAGGGGCTGGTGGTTGAATCAACCAATGGCCAGTGATTTAAGTCAATCACAGCTATGCAAGGAAGCTCCACAAAAACCCAGGAGAAGAACCTACCTCTCTCTCGCATCTTGCTTCTCTTTTCAAGAGATTTTCCATCCTCTGGGAACCAGAATGCTTCCCCGTGCCACCGAGCCAGGCCCCAAGCTCCGTGAGTATAGAAGCTCCTTTATTTGGGCCTTTGCCCTATGTCTCTCTTCATCCGGCTGTTAACTTGTATCCTTTATGGTATCCTTTGTTTAACTGGGAAACAAGTGTTTTCCTGAGTTCTGTGAGCTGCTCTAGCAAATTAATCAAATCCAAGGGGGAGATTGTGGGAATCTCCAATCTGTAGGCGGTGGGTCAGAAGCACAGGCAAAACGGCCTGGGGCTTGTGACTGGCATCTGGAGTGGTGGGTGGAGGACAGTCTTGTAGGGCAGAGCTGGTAACCTGGGGAATCTGGTGCCGTATCCTGGCGGATAACATCAGACTTGAGCTGAGTTCTCGGACATCCTGCTGGTGTTCCAGAATTGCTTGGTGTTGTGCATGGAAGACCCCCCCCTGCCCCCCAACACACACACTGGAATCATGTTCTGGAACCTGAAAGGAGTTGTACTGCTGTGCATATAAAACACAACTAATCCAGGGAAGATTTCAAGAACTATAACTGACCTCAGAGGACATGGTCAGACTTAATGGTGCCAATGAGCCGAATTATGCAAACATCGTTTTCAAACATACTAGATCATGTTTTATAGAAGGATGTAAGTACAATAATGAGACCATTCTCTCATTGAGCAAAGTGAATCTCCCAGAAGCTGGAAGCTTGCACCCAAAGGACTTAAGACCCAGTCTGTCTGTCCTGCCATCGTGTGGAGATTGGGGATGGCATAGCTACAAGGAAGAGCAGTGATCCAAACCTCCAAACCCTCCACTGGGTCACCAGGTGCCAGAGTGGTGGTTTAGCTGTTTGACAAAGTCTTTGAAACTGCCCTTTCAAGTGTTACCAAGATGTCAGGGGGAGATACTCAATAATTTGTTGATTTAGCATTTGGCAATTTCTAATTTTGTTTTTATTTGTTTGTTTTGTTTAGCTCCAAAACATTTAGCAAATATATCCCCCAAGACTGTGTTGTGAGATTGGGAGGTGGCTGTCTGCAAAGAACTCCCCATCCTATGAAAGACACAGCAGGTACCCAGCTATCTGTAGTCACCTGTAGGAAAACCTTTTTAAGGAGCCTGGGGGCACATAGGGGCAAGAGAGCCTCTGAAAAGAGAAGAAAGGGAAGGCTTGCCCAGAGGTGGTGGTAAAAGGGTTCTGGTACTGAAGCTGGGCAAATGGGCAAGGTCAGGTAAGAATCATAAGATTGAGGCATATTGCAAATGACCAAAGTAGCCAATAATCACATCTCACTGGGTTTCTTACACGTTCTAGCACACAAGTTACTCACACGAGATTAGAAAAGGAAGTTAACAGAACCACTCTGAAGAGGATCTGGGAAGGAATTCCGATCCCGGCATTGAAGCACACCAGTGTAGTCATCAATTCTGCAACAAGCACTGGCCTGGAGCTCATCAGGGTGCTTCTGCACCAACAGAGCTATGGGCAGCATCTGTCAGGAGCAGCATCTGGACATGGATAGCATAGTAGGTGGTCGGTCAGGCTTTGAGGCGCTGCAAGACAGCTCCTTCTTTTAAGGGTCCACTTAGTGGATGTAAAAGTTATGTCAGGGGGACTCTGCCACATTGGTTCAGCCCACTCAGTCTCACCCAAGTCTCTCCATGGACATTTCCAAACAAGTTTTACTTATCTATGGGTCACACAGCTTATCTACAGGGGCACACAAAGTCCTACATGGGCCCTTGACAAACAGCTAATGTGGGAGTTCACATTGGCCGCCATGGCTCTATCTTGTCTTACTCTAGTTTATTTGCTATCTACTATGAGCAGTAATTACATACAACATATCACACCATGATACATACAACTTATTACACCATGACAGCTATTCATGACAGAAATCACCAATTTCCAGTGGGGGGTTTCTGCCCACTACCAAGCAATTCTTCAACACCAGCTGGGTGTCCTACAATTCAACTCAATTCTGACACTATCTACCTGGAGACAGCATCACAGGTAAGGGCTCAGTACCACAAGAATGCCCTCCACTTCAGGTGTCAGCTGCAAGTTCAGGTTGTAACCTGTACTTCTGATCAACTGGCTGTAAATCAGAGATAATCACGACCCCCTCATTGCGTTGGATTAATTTACTAGAACTCAGAAACATTTTACTTACTAGATCGCTTGTTTATCAGCAAAGAACATAACTCAAGAACAGGCAGATGGGAGAGATACATAGGGCAAGGTAGTGGGAATGGGCAGGGAGCTTCCATGCTCTCTGAGGTCACTACTCTCCCAAAATCTCCATGTGTTCACCAACACAGAAGCTCTCCAAACCCCATCCTTTTGGGTTTTTATGGGGTTTTCATTAGTCTCAATTGATTAAATCATTGGCCATAGGAATTGATTCTACCTCCAGCTCCTTTCCTCCCCAGATGTCTGGCGGGCAGGACTGAAAGTTCCAACCCTTGAATCACGTTGTTGGGTCTCCTGGCAACCAGCCCACATCCTCTGGTGTGGTTCAAGTCACCTCATTGACAAAAGACACCTTTATTCCTCTATTCACTTAGGAAATTCCAAGAGTTTTAAGAGCTCATGCCAGAAACCTGGATGAAGACCACAGATCTATTTCTTACTATAAATCACAGGGACCAAACCATCACAGGTTCTGCTACCTCGAACAGGTGGCACTGAACCCCAGATAGCATATAGCATTATCAGAACAGTAAGATTTCCTTTAAAAAAGAATTGCTAAGTGAGAGATTCACAAAGGGTAGAAGTTTTTTCCTTTGACACAATCATCAGAATTAGTAGACCATGGTGGAGGGAAGGAAGAGCTTGTTACTTTTACAATGTACATATACTCTGACTTACAATTTTTGAAAGAACTTTCATTATTCATTCCAAAAATATTTATATTTTTTATGTAAATAACTCAATCTATTCTGCGCCAGACACTGTTATGTAGGTGCTTGGGATTCAACATGTACTATTCTTACAATAAAGTTAAAATAAAATATAAATATTGAGAATAGATAACAGATGGCTAGGCTTTGGGACAGATTGTTCGTATGTTAATTTCATTTCTTTTCCTTCAGATTGTTTAAAGTCTATTTTCAAAGTCAACAATTAAAAGCCACCATTAAAAAATATATATATAGGATGGGGGTGTCAGGAGGGATTTTTATACTATCTGTATTTTAATTTAAAAAATATTTTATTATAAGAATATGTTAATCTATTACTTGCAGAATGCAATTCAATTAAAATTTAGGAAAGATGCATTGGTAAGTGAAGAGTTTTGGAGAGCTGACTTATATTGCTGTTTCTTTTTAAATTGTGAAACATGTCAAAGATGAGAAGAAATATATACTAGACACAGTTTAAAGAACAATATTGTGAAACCCACCACCCAACTAAGAAATAGAATAGTAGCAATATTCCAGAAGCCCCTTGTGTTTCTCTTGATTGTATCCCTCTGCCCCAAGCGGTAACCACCATCCTAACTTATCTGCTAATAATTCTCTAGATTTTTAGTAATTTTAGTAGTTGTTTTACAACTTGTATATGCATCCCTAAATAATAGTTTTCTGTTTTTGAACTATATAAAAACAAATCATTTAGTATGTATTATTTTGTGACTTGCTTTTTTCCATCAAAATTCTTTCTGAGATTCACCCATATGGGTGCATTTCTCTAAGAAGTCACATTTTAAATTAATTTACTTTTTAATTTGACTTGCCTATAGTAAACTGAAAAATGTTAAGAGTATATCTAAGGCTTTACATATGTATGTAGCTCTGTAACCACCACTCACATCAAGATACAGAACATTTCCAACACCCTAGAAAGGTTATTGTTCTCCTTTCCAATCAATATTCCCCAAAACTAACCACTATTCATACCTCAAGCAACATAGATTGCTTTTGAGTCCATTCATTTTTTACTGCTGCAGAATATTCCAGTGTAGGCTTATTTTGTGAATTTGGGTATCAAATGATTGCCAACTGGCTTCTGGATCCCCTGATAGGTGAGTTAAGCAAACTTGTCCCCATTATTTCATTAATCCAAAATGATATTGTCCCATGGTTTACACAATATAATTTTTTTAGTCTTTTTATTTTTATTAAGGCATTATTGACATACACTCTTATGAAGGTTTCACATGAAAAAATAATGTGGTTACTACATTTACCCATATTATCAAGTCCACACCCATACCCCAATGCAGTCACTGTCCATCAGTGTAGTAAGATGCCACAGATTCACTGTTTGCCTTCTCTGTGCTACACTACACAATATAATTTTTTGAACCCCACTTAAAACATTACAACAGGGTTATAACACATTAATTTATTTATCTTCCCTACTCTAGATGGACTTTTATGGGATTTTTGTTTTGTTTTGTTTGGGCTATCACATAAACAATGCTTCTAAGAATATTCATATATGTCTCCTTGTATACAAGTACACAATTTTCTCTGAAATCTAGACTCTAGGAATGGAATGGCTAGATCATAGTGTAAATGCATGGTCAACTTTAGCAGATAAGGCCAGGTTCTTTTCCAAAGTAGTTGTATCAATGTATACTCCATCAGCAGTTTATAGGATCCCCTTCTGTTCTTCCTTCTCCCAACACTTGACATTTAATTTAACCATTCTGTGGCTTCTCATTGTGGTTTTAATTTGCATTTTGCATTTCCTTACTGAAATGTCTTTTTTTTTAGAGCAAAAAGCTCCTTTCAAAGTCTTAATGGAGAGAAAACAAACTGTAATTTTATTTCAGTATTTGATAGGATTCAAAACATTCAAATTATGAACATTGATGATTCTGAATTGAGACCAAAATAACACAAAACTAAGAGAGTTTAGCACTTTATCCTCATTTTCAACCTATGAAGTAAAAAAAAATTCATAAAGTAACTTCATACATATTATTAAGGCTTAAAGTGATCACTGTTTTGAGTGG
>JAVSCE010018069.1:0-59996 GCA_032199065.1 Smutsia gigantea | reverse complement strand
CAAATTATTTACCCACCTCTACATCCTGTGGGATAGAGTTGGAGGGATATGTTTTTTTTTTAATGATAGCATTGTTCACAATACATAATGAGGGACTTCAAATGACACTGAAATGGTCCTGCATCCATGCTTCTTTTTCTTCAGAAAGCATCAAATGAAAAGTATCAATAATGTGCTAATCTCCACAGCAAATCATGAGATACAGTGGATCTTGCATAATAATATAAGATGACTTGCGGATTATAAAACTGTAACAGGTACTGAATACTCTTCAAAAAGCATGAAAATATCAAGGGCCCAAGAGAGAGAGAAGACCTTTAAAGATATTGCAAATTATTATTCACCAAGGCAGATGCATTACTGGATGCCTTTGGGGTCCGCAGCAGTTGAAAGCCCTGTGTTACAAAATTATATTTAAAGGTCAACAGCTGTTTTATTCCAGATGCACCCTACTCTCAAAGCTGTTTAAACACATCTTTTCTTTTTGGAATTGTGATTACTGTATGGATGCTTGCCTATCCCTATAGGATATGTAGGGCCTATTAGAGAAGAAATACTTTAGTAGGAAAATTTGGGTTTATTAACCCCAGTGAAGCCTGGTGGAGAGCGATAGTATGAATTAAAGAATGGGAGCCTGAAGGATTTAAGATGGCGGTGTGAGAGGTGAGAAAGAGGCTTCCTCCTAAAACCACATATAATATGAAAATATAACTAATAAAACTACTCTAGAAAGAGCAACAGGAAAGAGGACTGGACCAAATTGCATACACCTGGAGACAAGAGCAGACCTCACGGAACAGGGTAACGTACTAAATCTGTGGCCCGGCGGGACCCAAGCCCTTCCTCCACCCCAGCTCACCAGCAGGAGGAAGGAAAACAGAGCAGGGAGGGAGTGGAGAACTTGGACTGCTGAATACCTATCTCTGGAGATATGCTCCGGGAGCACAAACCTACATTTGATGGTGCTTGCATGATACTTTCGTAATTAGGGGGTTGGAAAGCTAAGACAGGCAGAATTCCTGGAGAGACTGAGATTCCAGCTGCTTGTGGAAAGCAGGGATCCATATCCAGCTGCTCTGGGACAAAAGAAAGGTGGGCAGTCTGAGAGACTTCGTAACAAAGAAGCACTTACTTAGCAAGAGGGCTGGTAAAGGGGCAAGGATTGCACAGAGCTTACTGCTCAGGAGAAAGGAGAGGTAGACAAAATTGTCTGCATGCACTCTGCCCAGCAGGTTGGGAGCTTTCATGATCTTCAGGTGCTCCAGCTTCCTGGCTGCCTACACAGCTCCAAGAAACCCTTCTGTGATAGGCAGCCTACTGCGCCTTTCTCCTGGCCAGCCCCACGTGGCTCACAAACCCACAAACCGTACCCTGGCGTTAGGCCAGCCAGAGGGAAGATTGGTCTGCACCAAGTACAAACGCAAAGCATACAGGCTTATACCTGTATGCTCAGCCCACTGGGTCAGGTAGTAGAGACAGGCATAACAGCTGGTAAGCAGGAAACAGCTCTTTCCTCAAACAAGGCATGAATACCACTCCCCTGCGACCCCCAACATTGCTTCAGGGGCTGAGCAGCTCCAGAGAGTAGAGCTTCTGGGCACTAGAGGGCGCCATACACAAATATGAAATGACAAAGGAACCTGGTTCAGAGTAAAATTATTAATACAACTCCTGAGAAAGATTTAAATGATATCAACCTCATGACGCTCCCTGAAAGGGAGTTCAAAATTAAAATCATTAACATGCTCATGGAGGTATGGAGATATATTCAAGAACTCAGGAATGAATTCTGGCCGGAGATCCAATCATTGAAGGGCACAATGGATGGTATCAAAAACAGATTGGATACGGTGGAGGAGACGATACATGAAATAGAAGCTAGAGAAGAGGAATACAAAGAAGCTGAGGCACAAAGAGAATGAAAGAATATTGAGAGAACTGTGTGACCAATCCAAACGGAACAATATTGCCATTATAGGGGTACCAGAAGAATAAGAGACAGAAAAAGCGATAGAAAGTGTCTTTGAGGAGGTAATTGCTGAAAACTTCCCCAATCTGGGGGAGGAGATAGCCTCTCAGGCCATGGAGGTGCACAGATCTCCCAACACATGGGACGCAAGGAAGACAACACCAAGACATATAATAATTAAAATGGCAAAGATCAAGGATAAGGACAGACTATTAAAATCAGCCAGAGAGAGAAATAAAATCACATACAAAGGAAAGTCCATCAGGCTATCATCAGACTATTCAACAGAAACCTTACAGGCCAGAAGGGAGTGGCATGATGTATTTGATGCAATGAAGCAGAAGGGTCTTGAGCCAAGATTACTTTATCAAGCAAGATTATCATTTCAATTTAAAGGAGGGATTAAACAATTTCCAGATAAGGAAAAGCTGAGACAATTTACCTCCTGAAAACCATCTCTACTGTATTTTGGTGGGGCTGCTATAGATGGAAGTGTTCCTACGGTTTAATAGCTGTCACCAGAGGTAATAAAACCACAGTAAAAAAAAGTAGAACAGCTAATTACTAAACAAATGCAAAATTGAATTAACTATGCCAAAAGTCAATCAAGGGATAGACAAAGAGTACAGAATATGATACCTAATATATAAAGAGTGGAGTAGGAAGAAAAAGGAGAAAAAAAAAAGAACCTTTAGATTGGGTTTGTAAGAGCATATTAAGTGAGTTAAGTTAGACCCTTAGATAGTAAGGAAGTTAACCTTGGACCTTTGGTACCACGAATCAGAAGCCTGCAATGCCAATAAGTACATACTATACATAATCACCCTAAATGTAAATGGACTGAATGCACCAATCAAAAGACATGGAGTCACTGAATGGATAAAAAAACAAGACCCATCTATATGCTTCCTACAAGAGACTCACTTTAAACCCAAAGACATACACAGACTAAAAGTGAAGGGATGGAAAAAGACATTTTATGCAACTAAATTACGGAGAAAAAAGCAGGAGTTGCAATACTTGTATCAGACAAAATAGACTTCAAAACAATGAAAGTCACAAGAGACAAAGAAGAACATTACATAATGATAAAAGGGTCAATCCAACAAGAACATATAACCATTATAAATATCTATGCACCCAGCACAGGAGCACCTACATATGTGAAACAAATACTAACAGAATTAAAAGGGGAAATAGAATGCAATGCATTAATTCTAGGAGATTTCAACACACCACTCACTCTGAAGGACAGATCAACCAGACAGAAAATAAATCGGGAGACACAGGCACTGAACAACACATTAGAACACATGGACCTAACAGACATGTACAGAACTCTACACCCAAAAGCAGCAGAATACACATTCTTCTCAAGTGCACATGGAACATTTTCAAAAACAGATCATATACTAGGCCACAAAAAGAGCTTTGGTAAATTCAAAAAGATTGAAACTGTACAAACCAGCTTCTTAGACCACAAATGAATGAAACTAGAAATGAATTACGAAAAGAAAATGGAAAATCCCACAAACACATGGAGGCTTCACAACGTGCTCCTAAATAATCAATGGATCAATGACCAAATATAAACAGAGATCAAGCAATATATGGAGACAAATGACAACAGTAATTCAACACCACAAAATCTGTGGGACGCCATGAAGGCCGTGCTAAGAGGAAAGTATATTGCAATACAGGCCTACCTCAGGAAAGAAGAACAATCCCATATGAGGAGTCTAAACTCTCAGTTAACGAAACTAGAAAAAGAAGAACAAATGAGACCCAAAGTCAGTAGAAGGAGGGACATAATAAAGATTAGAGCAGAAATAAATAAAATGCAGAAGAATAAACAGTAGAAAGGATCAATGAAAGCAAGAGCTGGTTCATCAAGAAAATAAACAAGATAGATAAACCCCTAGACAGACTTATCAAGAAAAAAAGAGAGTCTACTCACATAAACAGAATCAGAAATGAGAAAGGAAAAATCACTAAGGACACCACAGAAATACAAAGAACTATTAGAGAATACTATAAAAAAATTATATGCTAACAAACTGGATAACCTAGAAGAAATGGACAACTTTCTAGAAAAATACAACCTTCCAAGGCTGACCCAGAAAGAAACAGAAAATTTCAACAGACCAATTACCAGCAATGAAATTGAACTGGTAATCAAAAACCTACCTAAGAACAAAACCCCTGGACCAGATGGCTTAACTGCTGAATTTTGTCAAACATTTAGAGAAGACAAAATACACATCCTCCTTAAAGTTTTCCAAGGAGTAGAAGAAGAGGGAATACTTCCAAACTCATTCTATATGGCCAACATCACTCTAATACCAAAACCGGGCAAAGAAACCACAAAAAAAGAAAACTACAGACCAACAACATCCCTGATGAACATAGATGCAAAAATATTCAACAAAATATTAGCAAACCAAATTCAAAAATATATCAAAAGGATCATCCATCATGATCAAGTAGGATTTATTCCAGGGATGCAAGGATGGTACAACATTCGAAAATCCATCAACATCATCCACAACATCAACAGAAAGAAGGACATAAACCACATGATCATCTCCATAGATGCTGAAAAAGCATTCGACAAAATTCAACATCCATTCATGATAAAAACCCTCAACTAAATACGTACAGAGGGCAAGTAACTCAAAATAATAAAGGCCATATATGACAAACCCATAGCCAACATTATACTTAACAGCGAGAAGCTGAAAGCTTTTTCTTTAAGATCAGGAACAAGACAAGGATGCCCACACTCCCCACTTCTATTCAACATAGTACTGGATGTCCTAGCCATGGCAATCAGACAACAGAAAGAAATAAAAGGCATCCAGATTGGCAAGGAAGAAGTCAAACTGTCCCTGTTTGCAGATGACATGATATTGTACATAAAAAACCCTAAAAATCCACTCCAAAACTACTAGATCTAATATCTGAATTCATCAAAGTTGCCGAATACAAAATTAGTATGCAGAAATCTGTATCATTCCTGTACACTAACAATGACCTAGCAGAGAGAAAAATCAGGAAAACCATTCCATTCACAGTTGCATCAAAAAAAAATACCTAGGAATAAACCTAACCAAGGAAGTGAAAGACCTATACTCTGAGAACGACAAGACACTCATGAGAGAAATTAAAGAAGATACCAATAAGTGGAAACACATCCCGTGCTCATGGTTAGGAAAAATTAATATTGTCAAAATGGCCATCCTGCCTAAAGCAATCTACAGATTCAATGCAATTTCTATTAAAATACCAACAGCATTCTTCAATGAACTAGAGCAAATCATTCTAAAATTCATATGGAACCACAAAAGACCCTGAATAGCCAAAGCAGTCCTGAGAAGGAAGAATAAAGCTGGGCTATCATGCTCCCCAACTTAAAGCTCTAGTACAAAGCCACAGTAAACAAGACATTTTGGTACTGGCACAAGAACAGACCCATAGACCAATGGAACAGACTAGAGATCCCTGATATAAACGTAAGCATATATGGTCAATTGATATATGATAAAGGAGCCATGGACATACAATGGGGAAATGACAGCCTCTTCAACAGCTGGTGTTGTCAAAACTGGACAGATATATGTAAGAGAATGAAACTGGATTATTGTTTAACCTCATACACAAAAGTAAACACAAAATGGGTCAAGGACCTGAATGTAAGTCATGAAACCATAAAACTCTTAGAAGACAACATAGGCAAAAATCTCCTGAACATATGCATTAGCAACTTCTTCCTGAATGCATCTCCTTGAGCAAGGGAAACAAAAGCAAAAATGAACGCATGGGACTACATCAAACTAAAAAGTTTCTGAACAGCAAAGGACACCATCAACAGAACAAAAAGGCATCCTACAGTATGGGAGAATATATTTTTAAATGACATATCTGACAAGAGGTTAACATCCAAAATATATAAAGAACTTACACGCCTCAACACCCAAAAAGCAAATATCCCGATTAAAAAATGGACAGAGGATATGAAGAGACAGTTCTCCAAAGACGAAATTCAGATGGCCAGCAGACACATGAAAAGATACTCCACATCACTAATCATCAGGGAAATAAAAATTAAAACCACAATGAGATATCACCTCACACCAGTAAGGATGGCCAGCATCGAAAAAACTAAGAACAACAAATAAATGCTGGCGAGGATGCAGAGAAAGGGGAACCCTCCTACACTGCTGGTGGGAATGTAAGCTCGTTCAACCATTGTGGAAAGCGATATGGACGTTCCTCAAAAAACTAAAAATACAAATACCATTTGACCCGGGAATCCCACTCCTTGGAATTTACCCAAAGAATACAACTTCAGATTCAAAAAGACATATGCACCCCTGTTTATCGCAGCACTTTTTACAATAGCCAAGATATGGAACCAACCTAATATCCATCAGTAGATGAATGGATAAAGAAGAGGTGGTACATATACACAATGGAATACTATTCAGCCATAAGAAGAAAACAAATCCTACCATTTGCAACAACATGGATGGAGCTGGAGGATATGCTCAGTGAAATAAGCCAGGCAGAGAAAGACAAGTGCCAAATGATTTTCCTCATTTCTGGAGTATAACAATGAAGCAAAACTGAAGGAACAAAATAGCAGCAGACTCAGAGACTCCAAGAAGGAACTAGTGGTTACCAACGGGGAGGGGTGTGGGAGGGCGGGGTGGGTGGGAGAAGGGGATTGAGGGGTATTATGTTTAGTACACATGGTGTGGGGGATCACGGGGAATACAGCATAGCACAGAGAAGGCAAATAGTGAATCTGTGGCATCTTACTACACTGATGGACAGTGACTGCATTGGGATATTTGTGGGGACTTGATAATATGGGTAAATGTAGTAACCACATTGTTTTTTCATTTGGAACTTTCATAAGATTGTATATCAATAATACCTTAATAAAAAAATTGAAAAGTATGGGAATTGGCCTAAAATTGAGTTTACCAGTAGGCGACAAAACTTCCTCTATAGATTTAAGGAAATGTTGTGACTGGAGCAATGAGCAGTGTGAATCCATACTACTCATATGCTTTCATACCTAAGACCTTGGGCATTTTATGACTCCAAATGTATTCATTTTGGCTCCATTCAGTATCCCACTGTTTTTTTTAAACAAAATATCAATATATTAGTACATTTATGTTGTTTAGCAACCTGGGCAAAGAAAGAATTCATGGTATACATGCCTGAGGATCAGTGATCAGGAAACCAAACTAGTTACTTGTGTTGGTCAAAGGAGATTCGGAGCAGAGACTCACCAGTGACCAGAGGAAAGACATGAGTCTTGGAATCAGGTCCCAACAGGAAATTGAGATGGTAACCAGAGCATGGGCAGGAGGCCAAAAAGCCTTTCAAAGAACTGACAGAATTCCAGAGGACTGCCTTCCAACAGGCAGGAGACCACCAGGGCTATCCAGAGGGTCACAGATGATAACAGATTGGGCCCAGTGTTCACATTGTGTTCATATTGGAGGCTTACTGGTCAAGGCTCCATTAACAATTCAAAAAATGAATGCTTCCATTGGAATTTTGTGGGTTTTTTCCTCCATTTGTCTTATTGTTTAAGCCAACATTTATTGAATACCCAGTTGAAACAGGCACTGAGGTAGGTTCTAAGAAATACAGAAATTTATAAACCAGTGTCCCCCTACCAGAAACTCACAGTATAGTGGGAGGACTACTGAGAAAATTCATGATTATGAAAGCATTAAGAGCTATGATGATATTATTCAGTAGGAGCTAAGGCAGAACAGTAGAGACGCCTGCATTTTATGTAGGTTTGAGTTGGTCACATGTGAGCAAAACCAAAAATGACCTTAGAAGAAAATGTCACTACAGTTGAAACTTTAAAAATGAAGAGAATTGGTAGGTGGTGGGGAGAGGCATTCAGATTAGCAGGAAAAACAAATATGGTAAGACATTGAGGGAAGCAAGTGTGGTTTATTAGAGGAGCTGTAGATAGGCCAGTTTGGCTAAAACTGGGGATGGCAGGGAAGAGATAGCAGGAGATAATGCTAGAAAGATAAACAAGGGCCAGATTGTGGAGGGCCTTTGCAGGCCAAAGTGGCATCTAGATGTTACCTTGGAATCAGTAGGAAACCACTGAAGGATAACAAGCAGGGAGTAGGATAATCAGATTTGAATTAAAAAAAAATCAAACTGGCAGATGTGTGATCAGTACTGTAATAGAGGTAAGCAGGGGAGTTAAAGGAGTATGGGGAGATACACAGAAGGGTGCACCTCAGTTAATAACTGGCAAGTTAAATGAGCCCATAAAATTGGTATAAGCATTTTTGGAATGCAGAGTTATTTTATTTGAACTTTTCTTTTCCTCCAGAATTTTGAGTGGATTTTAGTTTACAGGAGTTCAGGACAGTTGTCAGGATGTGATGCTTAGAGGACATAGGGATTTCCAACACATCCATATATTACAGCTGCATAATGTAGTTAGATGGCCACAATGCAGGGGGCAACTTTCCTACCCTTTTGAGGATGTCATAAAGTAAGACATCAGCTTCCAACATGGCCCTGATGGCTTTGTTAGAGGCAGCATCCTTACTTCTCATATAGCCAGCAATATCATTAGGGGAAATCAGGAATTTAATGTTTCTCTTTGGGCCTTCTCTACTCGATAGAGTGATTGAGATTTGCTACTTTCCATTCAGAGAATGGAAAAGGCCACAAAACCCAAATGACCTTTCACTTTCCCTTTAAAATGAACCTAAGGTTACATAGACAGCAGGGCCGCCCCTAGCTCAAGCAATATAATTCAGTAAGTTAGCTTGAGGAAGACTAGGAAACCCTTAATTTTAGATTTTAGATGTTCCGTTTGCCCTGGGTTAGAATCCACAGCTCTGTCAGTGATTCCCATTTCCTTTGGAAGTAAAGTGCAAGGTCATTGTCACCTTTCTTGAATTGTGGCCCTGGCATTTGCAGCAGTTATGAAATCAAACAGCTTGGCATCTAAACATTGTAAACTGAGCAGAATCACTTGAAAAGACAAGTTCCCTTGATATTTGCACATTTGTTTTCTCATTGCCTAATGCTAGCTGTCCAAAACTATACTCAGCAGAAAGTCAGAAAAGAGACTTTATTGAAATTAATAAGTTGATAATTTACATGAAAAATACATTTAAATTAGTAATTGCCAAGTCATAAAATGTTTCATATAGTTTAGGCATCTGTGTAGGAGTCTAACATGAATCGTCTTGAATGATGTTGCTGAATTGATCCTGCTTTAATATTTTGCAATTTCAGCTGTTATTTTTGGCACCTCCTGTGAATATCAATAATTTACTCACAAGGAAGTCAGAACATATTAGACTTACATATTTAAGATAGCATTCTTTAACAAGGAAATAAAATGTTGCTAAAGAGAAAGTTTTCTGAAGAGTTAAGGTGGTGTCAATATTTGTGCACTAGTATTTAAGAAGCATCATTTAACTTAAGTTTTGTTTCCTATTAAGCTCAGTTTGCTTTTTCACTGTGATTGAATTGCATACCTTTTCTTTATGGCTCTCTTTCATTTTGATGTTATATTCACTGAAGCATTCAGGGAAGCACAGATAGGGCTTAAGTTCCTCCAATCCCCAAGTCAACATTTACTGAAACTATGAAATGCCCAGGCACCATACTAACTCTTTTGTGGAGAATATCTCATTGAATCTTCATTATACAACCCTATGAGGCAAGGGTGTTTTACATATAAGGAGCCCAAAGTCCAGGGTCATAAGTCATATATCCAAGGTCTCACAACTTTTAAGTAGTAGAACCAAGATGTGAACTTAGGAAGTCCAAGTCCAGAAACCTTACTTATAGACACCATGCTATACTGTCTTCATACAGTGTTTTCCTTCAGCCAGAGTCAAGACTGTCAGTACACTGAAGAGGGTTCTTAGCATTACCAATACGTAGTCTAGCTTCAGAGTTGAAACTTGACATACTTTAAAATTCTTAATCCCTTCATACCCTATGACTCAACTTTCATTCCTAGATAATTAGTTACCCCCAGAAAAATGAAAATATATGTCCACAGGAAAATTTTCACAAATGTTCATAGCCTCTTTATTTCATAATAGCCCCAAATTGGAAGCCATGCAAATTTCTATCAATAGGTGAATGGATTGTGGTGTATTCATAGAATAGAATACCACTTGACAATTAAAAGAGATGAATTGCTAATATATACAACAATGATGAATTTCACAGATACAATGGTGAGTGAAAGAAATCATGCATAGGAGAGTACATAATGTATGATTCCATTTATATACACTTCAAGGATAGGCAAAACTAAGCTGTGGTGAAAAAAACCAGAACAGTGGTTGCCTCTGGAGAGGGATGGACTCGAAAGTGTCCAAAGGCACTTTCTGGAGTGATAGAAATATCATTTAATTTAACTGGGCATGGGACACACTGGTTTATGCATTTGAAAAAACTCATTGAGCTTATTCTGTACATTTCACTCCTTAGAAATTACATCCCAATGAAAATGTAAAAGAAGCAAACAACAAGAGCAAAATTTAACCATCAAAATAACTTTCATATAGTCCAACTGGGTAGAGGAGCATAGCCAACTGATTATCAGGCCAAGAATCCAGAATCAAGGGCATGTACTCTGAGGAGACTATGATAGGGCTTTGAAGGTGCACAGTAGAATTTATGGAATGTGCCTAGCCAGGTGGTTCTAAGAGTTTGGGTCAAAAAGATGTGAGAAGGGTACCAGAGCCCAAGGCTGTCTCCAAGGAAATGACTGTGATCTCCTTGATGGTAGACCCATGGATTTTCGTCTCTGTAATGCCAGTGCATAATACTATAGGTCAAGGATAAACTGAGCAGTATCCAGTCAAGTAGCTGGGATGCCAGATGACTTTCTTCTCTCTAGAGGGAGACAGCAAAAGCCTGGGTATTTCAATCTTCCCAAGCAGAAGAGGGTGACAGAGGCAGGCTGGAAAGCCCCCAAAATGGTACAGAAAATTGCCCTAAAACATTCAGGGCATTAGCCTTGGGAAAAGTGTCAATAGAAAAGTTCCTGTTTCCTGTCTAAAACCCCCTGCCCTAGCTATTCCCTTGGCTTGCTTCTCCATTGTATTCAGGTCTCTGCTCAAATGACACTTCCTTAGGCAGGCCTTCCTTGAGCACTTTATCTGTAATAATCACCCCCTATCCTCCCATTGCTCTCTGTCCTCTTTACTGCTTTACTCTTCTTTAAAGCCCTTATATTATGCTTCATAACTATTGGGTTATCTAGTTATTCTTTGTCTCTGTCCACTAGAATATAAACCCTATGAGAGCTGGGGCTTTATCTGTTTTGCTCACTTCTGTATCCGCAGTGCCTAGAAAAGTATCTGGTGAACAAAGACCAGCTGAATGAAAGACAATACTGCAGGTTTATCTCAGTGGGGCCAAGGCCTGTCTCTTCTGCCTTGTAAGAGTATGACTAACCTCTGCCAAGAGTTAGTATATTGTACTCAGAAACTTTGATCTGTTTCATAAAAAGTGCTCACTGTAACTATTAATCAGCCAATGATGAAGAAAACGTAGGTAAAGGCCTGGCAATCGGGCTGCGTTAAGTTGCCTTGTAGTTGTAGTTTCTGCCACCTGGGCCACAGAGGTCAAGTAGTCTCAAAAGCTAAGGCACTTGCTGCAATTCATCAATTATGAGAGAAGCAGAAAGCGCTACTTTTCTGTGTGTTGACATCTGTCAGAGCTAGTCTTCTTTGTACTCAAATCAATCCTTCATGTGATAGAGGATTATTCTCTTTGCCACCCATAAGTTGGGTTTTATCCCTCTTATCTCCCTTCCTGAAAGGGTGTTATCATTTTACCATTTCCTTAGCAACCTGCTGAGTTCCAAACAAGGCACAGCGTATTTACCCATCCACTCACATAAACAGCTATTTTAGTGGCTTGAACCATCTCAGATATTCTGGAACAGAATGTCTGAATATAAGATTCTTAATTACGTTAATGAAAGACAAGGAAGTTATACTACCAGAGCAGTATGTCAGTTTATGCTTTAATTATTTTCTCCTATCATAGAGCATTCCATAAACATGAGGGTTCCATTTTCTTTCACGATCAGAACTTAGATTCACTCACTAAGCAAGTATATACTGAGGTTCAGACTTACTAGCCTCAATGGCAGTGTGAGCCTGTTCAGTTTAATTTAAATAGCAAACATTTAATGAACTCTTGCTCTATTCTAGACACTGTACTAAAGATATAAAAAGACCCATACAACCTATGCCCTGAAGGATATAGTCCATAGGTATGTAACAAGTAATTAAAGGTATGATGAGTAATATAAAGGAGAATATGCTAGGTAGATGGGTACAACCAGTGTAGGGAAAACAGTCTATGGGATCTGGAAATGCTTCCCTGAGAAGTCACTGTTTAAACTGAAACTTGCAAGATAAGTGGAAATTAGTCATGGACAGACTGAAAATGGTGACTATATTTTACATTAAGTGATCACATCTTTGATTCTGGCATACATGCTAGCATGTGGTCATGCCAAAGCCATTCATAGGCTTGTTTCTTAAGTAGATAACAAAGAGTTGGATATAGCAAGAATGTCATGCCTTGAATGAATTTATTCAGATCATTCAACAAACATTTACTGAGTGTCTACTATGTGACAAACACTGTTCTAGGCCCTAGGAATGCAATAGCTAATAAGGCAGACTATATTTTTCTGATCAAGGAGCTTATATTAGTGGGAGGAGAGGACAACAAAATCATAAGTGAGGAAAAGTCAGGTACTGATAAATATCAAAAATTAAATGGACTGGGAGGTTTCCTTTTCATTAGGTAGGAGGTGACATTTAAGATAAGACATGAAGTATCAGAAGGAGCCATTCAAGTGAGGACTGGGGGAGGAATATCCCAGGAAGGTGTAATATTAAGGGTAAAAGACCTAGGGCAGGAAAAGCTTAGCAAGCTAGAGGGACGGAGGCCACTGTGGCTAGATTGTAGTGGGCAAAGGGAGAGAATGGTAGAGATGAGGTAGACAGAAGTTGGTTCATGTGTGGTTTTGTGAACTTAAAGAAGGATTCTGGATTTTACTTTAATTGAGGGAAATCCCCTAGTACTTCCCCAATCCAGTATGGTAAGCACTGACCACATGTAGCTACTTCAGATTGAGATGTGCTAAGTATAAATCACACAATGAATTTCTAAGACTAGTATGAAAAACAGAATGTAGAATATCTCATTAATAATATTATATGGATTCTGGGAAGATGGTAGAGTAAAGAGAGCATAAATCCACCTTCTCCCACTTACCTGATTCTTCACCTATACACAGAGCATTTCATCCTGAAAAACGGAGACTGAAGAGACCAACTTCTATACAACAGGGGATACAAAGGTCACATGAAAAATAGAAGGAGAAACAAAAACATTAATGGCAGGAAACCTACCCTCCGCACAGGGACCAGCAGAGGGGAGCAGGAGGAACATTGCTGAGAGAGCCAGATGAAGACCCCCTGCCCAGAGGCACAGGAAAAGGCCTTGTGTGTTAAAGTGCAGCTAGATTGTAAGTGAAAGAACCCATTTCAGAACTAAGAGCACGCACTCAGATTTGGTCTGGGCAGCCTCCTGGCCCCCTACCCATACCCAGATGTGCCTACAGGAGATCCAATAGTCCCACTTTGCTGCCTGCTACCATCCACTGGCCCAGCCCCCGTCCGCGGGACTGGAAAGGTCCCCAGCCCAACAGGGAGTGTACACAAAAGTGCAGGCTGGCACTGATGCCAGGATTTCCTAGAGTGGCCTACAGTACCCACTGGCCCGGGGGTGAGTACACACAGGGCCCATGTACCCCCATAGTGGGACCTAGGCAGCACCGACACCAGAAGTCCCTGGAGTGGCACAGAGGGCACATGGGCCTGCAGGTGAGCACACCCAGGGCCTGGTGCTGCCCTGCCAGTGGGACCCAGTGGTGCTAGTGCTGGGATTCTCCAGAGTAGCACATAGCATACACCAGCCTGGGGCTGAGTGCGCCCAGGGCCCACGACACCACCCTGCCCACCGCTGCCCCCACCAGCAGGACCCAGCCTGTGCCATTCCCTGGAGTGGCCCAGAGTATGCACAGGCCTGCAGGTGAGGCACCGGGGACCAGCTGGCACCAATTCGGCAGTTACCTAGAGTGTGCCCTTGACCTGCCGTTGGCCCATCATCCTCCCCCTGCCAGTGCAGAACCCACAGGTGTCCTTCTAGGAGCCCCTGCAATGGCCCACTAGACCACACCGCGGGGACCATATCCTGGGAGCTCCAGAACCAGCAAAAGCCTGTCTCATGCTCACTCAGTCTCCAGGTTGGCAAAACCATGAGACACACACACTCTACCCAGGGGACCATCCTACACAAGGCCAATCCTTCAAGAATGGGAGAGCAAGCCCTTTCAACTAATTCATGCACAGAAAGTCATATACAATGAGGAGATGAGTATGCTTCAAATGACAGAACAATACTTGTATCAGACAAAGTAGACTTCAAAACAAAGAAAGTAACAAGAGAGAAAGAAGGACATTGTGTAATGATAAAGGGATTAGTCCAACAAGAGGATATAACAATCATAAATATCTATTAACTCAACATAGGAGCACCTAAATATATAAAACAAATATTTACAGACATAAAGGGAGAAATTGATAGCAACGCAATAGTAGTATGGGACTTTAACACCCCACTTACATCAATGGATAGGTCATCCAGACAGAATAAATAAGGAAACAGTGGTGTCAGATGACACATTAGATCAGATGGGCTTCGCAGATATAAACAGAATATTCTACACAAAAGCAACAGAATACACATTCTATTCAAGTGCACATGGAATATTCTCCAGAATAGATCACGTATTAGGACACAAAACAAATCTCAACAAATTTAAGAAGATTGAAATTGTATGAAGCATCTTTTCAGATCACAGTGGTGTGAAACTAGAAATCAATTACAAGAAAAAACTGGAAAAAAAAAAACACAGAGACTAAACAACATGCTTCTGAATAATCAATGGATCAAGGAAAATTTGAAGTTATATATATATGGTTCATATTATATTTCTATTGGACAACATTATCTTAGAAGGTTTCAAGCAATGGAGTGACATGATACTATTTGTCTTTTTTTAAGATCACAGTGGCTTTTGTATGGAGAAATAATTAGAAGAAGGCAATAGAGGAAGCAGGGGAATTAATTAAACTTGCAAAAATTGAAAAAGATAATGGTGTCATGCACCAGGGTAAGAGCAGAGGAGGCAGTAAGAAAGGGCAAGATTTATGACATTTTTGGTAGATAGAGTTAACTTTATCTTCTCATAGATTGGATTAGGAGGATGAGGTGGAAAAAAGGATTCCAAAAATGGAAACTTTGGGTTTTTAGCTTGCACAATTACATATATGGTAGCACCATTTAATGAGATGAAGGTGGAAAGGAGGGACAGTTTTTGGCTGGGGGTAGAAATCAAGTGTTCTTTTTTGCAGATATTAACTTTGTGCTATTTTTTATATATACAATTTGATGAGTTAAGTAGGCAATTGAACATAAGACTACTGTGGGTAGAGGTCAGAGATGCAGAGAGAAATTTAGGATTCTTAATCATAGAGATGTAAATACCATCTGTGGGAATAGATGACATTACTCAATGATAGACTATAGAAAAAAGAGCCAACGACAGAGTCCTAATGTATGATGTCATAAAGAGGTTGAACAAAAACGGAGATTCCAACAAAAGAGATAAAGAAGAAACATCTGGTGAGTTTGAAGAAACAAGGAGTGGTAACACAGAAGACAACTGTAGAAAGTATTCTATAGTGGAAGTAAGGAGTGGTTAACTGTGTTACATGCTGTTGAGAAATGAAGTAAAGTGAGGACAGAAGTAATTATTTTATTTGGTAACAGAGGTCATTGGTGACCTTGACTTATGTAGCCTTGGTAAAATGGTGTTGGTAAGGAGCCCCATTGGAATGGGATGAGGGGAGGAGATGGGTGAGCAAGTGGACACAGTGAAGATGAAAACTCCTTTAAGAATTGCCCTAAGGGGGAGCAGAGATATGGTACAGTAGCTGGTGAAAGATATGGTAATAATGGGAAGTTTTCTAGTGTGCTTATTAAAATAGGAGATACTAGAATAATTGAAATGCTGATGGAAATGCTCCCATAGAAAGAGAAGGATTGAGAACACAGGAAAGAAAATGGAAAATTGCAGGATGATGTCTTGTGAAGTCTAGATGGAACTCTTTAATAGAATAGGGATGTGTCATCCACTGTAGTGAGAGAAGGCTGAGAGTGTGACAAGATCATTGGCTGAGACTGTGTATGTAAGGTGGGAGATGGTAGAGGGGTAAGGATCAGGGAAATGAGCTATTGCAGTCAATGTGAAGAGAATGGAAAGAGGTGAAGTATTTTTTTTCCAAGTGCGAAAGTAAACATACTAGGGAAGTGCAATATCATGTGCATTTGAGATCTGTGGTCATGCAGTTAAAGTGTGGCCAGTCTACACAATTATATAGTTTTCCCCAACAATATTCTGGAACTGAAGAAGGAACTAAAAGAAAACGTTCTAGCAAATTCTATAGATAAGGTCATAGAAAGCTACTTGTTGCTTACATTTTTTTATGTTGTCTGATGTTTACTTAGTCTTGCCTGAAAAATTTTTCCCCAAGTTTGCCTTAGTTTTAGCATACATTCTGGCCAATGATTGTGATAATGTCAAAGGACATTTTCCCCTATGTATAAGGTAAATATTTAATTTCATGTCTGGTGTTTCTAATTTCCTATTTAGTTTACTCCCATTCAATTTTCCATTTCAACATTTTCCCTCCCACTCATACCATTTCTGTTTCCTTTCCACTCACTACTGTGGTCATGTTTCTCTGTTGTCTCTCATTCCTTTAAGTATCTCTGTTCTTTTATGGCTCTTCCATCCTCTCTCTTCTTCCTCTTTCATGTCCTTCTTAAAACCTCTTACTTGTAGATTCACTGCCTACCACATCATTCATATTGGTATATTTTATTGTGCTATCCCTTTCATATATAATATATTCTCTCAGTGAAGTACTTATTAACATTTTTTAAAGGTTACTACCTGATGATTATTTTCTTGACCTAGCCTAAGCTTCAGGAAAAGAACACCTGTCATTACTATGGAATTGCAGTTAAAAGACCACTTTTCATTTACAGCTGTAGATTTTCTTGATCAATTAATGTTGGTAATTAAACTGAAGATAGTTATTGTTGGAGACTTGGGACAACATAAATGTAGGTACAAGCTAGAGCTCTTTCATGAGTGGCACTGGGAGTTTGGGATGTTTGCCTTCTGCTAAGATAATAAGTGTCAGGGTCCTTACCTGAGACTTTTCTGAGAATCTCAAAACACTGATCACACCATCACCAGTCTCCAGTCTTATTGTTGGTATAAATATTCTTATTTTTTTTAATGATCAAGATGGCATTATGGCTTCATTAACCCTGGCTCTTTTCAAAAGAAACACTCCCACCTAATCAATAACTACTTCTATAGAAGTACAAAATATAATCAACTTTGAATTAAGAAATCTTTTGAAATGCTTTCAAGAAAATCATATCTCTGGCATTTTTAAATACTTTAAATATTAAAGGGTATGTCAAAATGTTGCCTGTTGCTGACAATTACGTTAAGCCCAGTGTGCTATACAAAGTCCAAGGAACTACAGGTTGATTATAATTAAATTATAGTTGTTAACCACAAAAATCTGTCACTACTGAACTCCAGCTATAATGATAAACCTGGTTCACTGCCTCCCTGCTTTCAACCTCCATGGCTGGGACCTTTCAACCCCAATATTGCTCTAGCACCCGAAGACCAATTTGCCCCCTAATCAGAAGAAATAATATGAAGATCCATTGGAGCTCTTAGCTCAGCAGCAAGTCAGCCTTCATCTACTCTCGTTTGTTCCTTGTGATCAAATCCTTACCTGGTATCCAAGTTTAAGTAAATAGATTCCCAGAATCTTTTGTCCTTCACCACTTGCTCTCCTTACCTTGTATCTTGCCCTCTCTGGCACTGCCAACTAACTTGTAGCCCCCAAATTACCCTAAAAAATTGGCCCTACCCACCTGTTGAGATATCATATGTTACCTAACCTTGGTTCTTCTTGATCAATTGTCTATTGGATTAGACTTTGTAGTTCTGCCTAATATTGGATCTGCACAGATCCAGTCCCTGTATTACTCAGGTGAGTATATCTAGTCTCCAGGATTCTGGACATCCCCTCTCTGGTCCATTCTACAGACAGTCATTTTCTGTAGGCCCTTTGCAGTAGTTACTCAGTGTAATCATATGCAAAGAAACTGAGTTATTTCACTTCATTTACTAAGCAATAAACAGATCCAGATGAAAAAGCTGACCTTCAGGAGGTTCAACCTGTTTCATCATTAAGGTATGATTGTCTTGTCTCATCACTGTTTGAGGCTTTCTAGACAAACTGTTAAACCCAAACAGTGAAGATGGAACTTGGTTAAAGCCATATCAGACAGACTCAAGAACAGTTATGTAACTGTTTATGAAGAGGGAAAACAAAACAAACTCATTTGGAGAGTGTTTATTTTTTGTAGAATTAACTCCATGGGAAAATTGGGCATCATTTAAAATGAATTTTAGAAATGTTAAGTTCTAAGCATGGAATCTAAATAGATGGATACACCAAGCGATGTGACAAGGACATGGTAAAGGGCTTTCTTATTACACAGTAGGTAAACCCAGGAGAGAGAAAGCACAAGGAATTCATAGGCTCAGGTTTGCATTGCAAAAGAGTGAAAAATAATGTGAAAAAGGATGATGTGAAAAGTGGGGGTACTCCTGAAGTGAACGGAAATCAGAATCTAGTTAGGTTGGTAATTGGAACCAAAGTGAAAGCAAAGGGGGTAAAAATAAAAGTGATGAGTTTCTGCAGAACGAATTTGGAAAGATTGCAGCAAGAGCTGTGTGAAATTGAATGAGGGCGAGCAGGAAACGGCACAGAATAGAAATGCAGAGCATTAGAACTCCCTCAGTACGGTCCTAAGAGTTCTGCTTGTCACCCACCAATAACAATAATAGAAGCTAAAGAAGCCTTCTATGTCTGAACTGCTTTATGCAAAAAGCATGGCAGGACAAAAAGAGGTCTATTCAAGGAATGAAACATCAGGTTTACAGGGAGACAGGAAAATATCACAGAACAAGTTTGAGTGTAAAATAAAGATAAGCCTGACAAAGGCAGAGAATGAAAAGAAGAGCTTTGGATGCGCAAGATGCTTTGGAAGCCCATCCATTTCACGATTTTGGTTTTCTGAATGACAGGCAGACACAAACTCTATCTAAATAACACTTTTTGAGATCTGAAAGTTGTGCCTTACGTATTTTGAAATTTCTCCTTGATTTGGGAAATGAAGTCTTGCAGTCCTCTTTGAAGTCACTGGAACTAAATATTCTAAATCTTCTAAATGATGATCTGTGAACTCACTGGGAAAGAAAACCTTAAACTTCATTTTCATAATGGTGGCATTTTTATTATTTACATATAATACTCTCCTTTGTAGAGTGAAGAATGTCAGTAGCCATTACCCCAACTCCTGTAACACACCCACACACACCTAAGTCATTATGTATCCTTACTATAGGAAAAGGACATTTTTTTCTGAAGAGATTCTATGAATTAAAGCCTTTTAGAATATTCTTAAGGAGGAAGAGTGGGGTTGAGGAAAAATGTGTTCTATGATATTGCAAAAGACTCACAATTTCAGAGGATATAGCTCTATAAATACCATCAATGTTATTTCATTTATAATGATTTATTGACATGGTACGTGGGATTTCTAAATGTTCTCTTTTTTTCACCATTGTGGTGGTATTTATACAGGATAGGTTTGCTTTTATATCAGTGTTAGTGGGGTAATCACCCAGGATATGCTTAAATTATATCCCTGCCCCTCCCATCTTTCCAAAATATATAATGCACAGCTGTTTTTAAATCACCATTCAGCATATTTAATTTTTATTATTTTACATTATAAGCATCTAGTGAAAATTAGAATGAAATCTGATATAGCCTCTAAAATCAATCAGCTATCAAAGAGTTGACAATAATTTTGATAGTTTAGAGTACTTAATTAGAACCCAAAATATAGATGATGAATTTAATCCTTCCTCCACGTGCTTCTTTTTTTTAGGTTAAAATATTATTTTATTTTATTTTATTTTATTTTGCTATTATTAATATACAATTACATGAGCAACATTATGGTTACTAGACTCTCCCTATTATCAAGTCCCCTCCACATACCCCATTGCAGTCACTGTCCATCAGCTTAGTAGGATGTTATAGAATCACTACTTGTCTTCTCTGTGTTATACTGCCTTCCCCATATCCCCCCACCCCACGCCCACCCCCACTACATTGTGTGTGCTAATTGTAATAGCCCTTTTTCTCCCTTATCCCTCCCTTCCCATCCATCCTCCCCAATCCCTTTCCCTTTAATAACTGTTAGTCCATTCTTGGGTTCTGTGAGTCTGCTGCTGTTTTGTTCCTTCAGTTTTTTCTTTGTTCTTATACTCCACAGATGAGTGAAATCATTTGATACTTGTCTTTCTCTGCCTGGCTTATTTCACTGAGCATAATACCCTCTAGCTCCATCCATGTTGCAAATGGTAGGATTTGTTTACTTATGGCTGAATAATATTCCATTGTGTATATGTAACACATCTTCTTTATCCATTCATCTACTGATGGACACTTAGGTTGCTTCCATTTCTTGGCTATTGTATATAGTGCTGCGATAAACATAGGGGTGCATATGTCTTTTTCAAACTGGGCTGCTGCAGTCTTAGGGTAAATTCCTAGGAGTGGAATTCCTGGGTCAAATGGTATTTCTATTTTGAGTTTTTTGAGGAACCTGCATACTGCTTTCCACAATGGTGGTACTAATTTACATTCCCAACAGCAGTGTAGGAGGGTTCCCCTTTCTCTACATCCTCGCCAACATTTGTTGTTTGTCTTTTGGATGTTGGCCATCCTAACTGGTGTGAGGTGATATCTCATTGTGGTTTTAATCTGCATTTCTCTGATGATTAGTGATGTGGATCATCTTTTCATGTGCCTGTTGGCCATCTGAGTTTCTCCTTTGGAGAAGTGTCTATTCATGTCCTCTGCCCATATCTTAATTGGATTATTTACTTTATGTTTGTTGAAGTGCATGAGTTCTTTGTATATTTCGGATGTCAACCCCTTATCGGATACGTCATTTATGAATATATTCTCCCATACTGTAGGATGTCTTTTTGTTCTACTGATGGTGTCCTTTGCTGTACAGAAGCTTTTCAGCTTGATATAGTCCCACTTGTTCATTTTTTATTTTGTTTCCCTTGCCCAAGGAGATGTGTCCAGGAAAAAATTGCTCATGCTTATATTCAAGAGATTTTTGCCTTTGCTTTCTGCTAAGAGTTTTATGGTTTCATGACTTAGATTCAGGTCTTTGATCCATTTTGAGTTTACTTTTGTGTATGGACTTAGACAATAATCCAGTTTCATTCTCTTACATGTAGCTGCCAGTTTTCCCAACACCAGTTGTTGAAGGGATGTATGCTTTTTAAAAATGTCCAATATTGAGTACTTGTGAAGTATGGAAAACATGAAGTTAGTGAAGTGAGAACAAGTCGAATCTGTGATAAAAATTAGTGTGTTGCTATCAGCTCAGCAATATAATTTCATTTTATTAGAATTCTATTTGTCTTTAACATTGAAAATTATGTGAAGGATGAAAATGTTGAGCATGTACCTTTCTAGGTTTAGAAATATAATTTGATTTTCATAAAATTATGCTTACTTATAATGGTAAAAGTTCATTGAAGGATGAAAATATTGAGACCCTGAATCCTATTTCTACCCAAGGATCTTGTGGTACCTTGAGACCCAAGGTATGACCACAATTTGCTTTAAAATGGTATTCACAATACAATACCCCTTCTTGATATGTTTTGAGGTTTCATATACAGAATGTGAGATATTACCTTAATTCAATTCACACATTTGGTTCAAGTTTAAAATGTCCCTGCCCCTCAATGAGTTGAGGGGAGGGAAAACACTTTGTTCAATGTTCATGGAAAAATTTCACCTGTGACATAGCTTCGGACTTTGAAATTAAATCCCCCAAATGTATGTTCTATGCTTACTCTCTCAGCCTTCCTCCCTCTACCCCGGTCTATGCTCTCTTGGGTTTCCCCAAGACAGTATTTAAATACCATGTTGCAAAAAGGGTAAATCAAAACACCTGAGTATAAAGGATCATTTCTATGACCTTGGGAAAGACTATTTCTTTTAAGTATTGCCTGTCTAACTAGATTGTAAGATTAATAAGAAGAGGGACAAAGATGTACTTTCATATAATCCCCTATATTGCCTCACATAGGGGAGATGCCTAATAAAGGTTTAATTATGTTGATCTGAAATAGCCAATATACTTAACCAGTAGCACCCAGACCTTCCAACAACTTGGTTGTCTATAAACATGAATATATCTATGTCGGTGGCTGTGGTCCATGAACCCATAACAAGAGCATCACTTGGAAGCTCATGTGAAATGCAGAATCTCAGGTCCCACCTCAAATTTACTCAATTGCAATGTGCATTGAAACCAGATCTCCATATGATTTGTATACACATTAATGTCTGTGAAGCACTGTTCCATTGCATTTGGGGCTGTGCCTTACTAGTGTGAACACCTTTTCTTTTTTCATTATCTTATATATCTTCTTTTGTGTTCTATCCAATATTTTCACTCTTTCTTCCTCTTCTGCTTACATTATAGGCCTACTAACTCCACCTTTCTAATTCACCATACAATTCTAAGTTTTTTAGGGGTTAGTCCTCACTATAATGCTTTGAGATCTTCATAAAAAATAACATCTAATCATCTCTGCTTCCTCAGCTAGCTTTGTTAACATTATATGAACTTAGATAACAGAGGGAATAATGTTCAGCCTTTATCTACCAGGCCAAAGTTACCTGTCATTTCTCTCAAAAATCATAGGTTACAATATTATTCCCTTTAAGTAATGAGCAGGTTTTTGGTAGGGAGACAGTTTCCTCAAAGGGAATGATTTCTGATTCTCATAACTATGGAATCTTACTTGCGTTTTGTATCATTAAGGGGCAAAGAACTAAAAGAAATTTATGCTGATATTTCAAACACATAAGGGATTTTTATCTCTACCTAATGTGGATTTTTGCTGTTTTGTCTAAAAGCCATGGTGCTTCAAAATTTAATGAGATTATATGATGTATTATCATCATTTGCAAATGTAATTATCAGCTGTGATTAATCCTGCTTCTGCGAGAAGCAGCACTGGGTGTTATTTTTCCCTTCTTGGCAGGTATTTGTGTCACTCTTACTTTATGAACTTCAACCAGAACTAAGGTGGAAAGCAAGGGCAAGCAAATGGGGTGTTTAGAATAAGGTTTTTTATGATTGACTTTATGTGGCCTTTATGAGACCCTGGGAGGAAACATCTCACAGAAATTCACATCATCTGCAGAGAAAACAACTTAAATCCTCATATACAGATATATATTAAATTTGTATAAAAAACCAATAATACTGGGTATGTCCTGCTGAGTTAAAGCACATGTTTGATTTGATTAAAGCCACATCAGCTCCTTATATGTGACTTTCTCAGGACACCTATAGGGTTTGCAGTTCAAGGTAAATATAGATGACTAGCCCTAGAGTTCAGAAATGTATCAAATAAGTCAAATAGTAAGTCTCAGGCAATTCCTCTATGCATGTAAACAATAAATGTTTATACCCACAAAATTCTAAACCAACTAATTATTAAGCAGTTAAACTTACCTGGAACCATAAGAGCTGCCATATCCAAGAATGAACCAAAAACACATTTGAGATTGTGTCACTGTTGGGTCCTAGTTGTGCCATCTTCTACCACCATTATCTCTACCACTTGGCTTAGGGAACACCATCCTCATCCAGAATAGGCAGGATAACTGAAGCCCTTGTTAGTTCCTTTCTCAGAGGAAGAGGATGGATTTGTAAGGTTTGGTGTGAATAGGTTGTTGCCAGGAACCACAATTACTAAATTTCAATCTACCAGTAGTTCTAAATCACTTACCTGGTCAATTGTAAAAACAGAATTATTGCAATTATAATTCTCCCCCAAAGGGTGTTCTCTTCCATGAGAAAATATTAGCTGTCAGCTGACTTTCTTATTCCATATCTATGCTTCTCTCTCATAATTGGCCTTTAATTCCTGCCAGCAACTTGTGTCTGCAACTGTCCTGTCAGTGAAAGGCTTGGCTAGGTGTTGACACAGGTACAACGATGGATGAGAGGGATACTGAAACTGAAAGAAGTGAAGTGACTTGTCTTCAATTGTAAAAGATAATAGAAGAACTGGCTAATAAGATGTCCTTAATAATAAGAGTTATTTGTGGAATTGAGCAGTTCTTTAAACTTTGGGGGAAATTAAAAAGAACAGCCCCTCATCAGGAGCAGCTTTAGATTGCTGATATCTAGTCCTCTAACTTCATTTTATAGATGCAGAAACTGTGGCCCAGATAGTGTGACTTTCCATAACTAAACTAAACCTAGGCCATCTAACAGAGGCCAGTATTGTTTTTCCAGCATTAGATCTGATTAGTATTCCGTAGGTCAACTATATCTACCATTATTTAGCTCCTGGTTGTGCTGAGGAAGGAAAGTCTGTCCTACTTTAAATCCTAGTGACACAAAACAGGATTGAGGATTTAAATTGGGTGGCAGTGGGGCCTGACAATCTGTAAAGTCTCTTCCACTGCTAAGATTTCTAGCCACAAAATTCACCAGTGTCAAAGGTAAAAGTGATTCATACAAATCCCATTACCATGCACACTAGAGTTCTGTTCCTCCCTTTTAAAGAAGATGGAACATTCAGTTACTACATAATCATGATTTCCCTTGAAATGTACTTTTAAATAAGGGTCATTGTGTTAGAGTCACAGTGGGAATGTGAGCTGATAATGTAGATATGCTACAGAGATCTAGTGGTGAGGTCAGAAATGCTTCAGACACCTCGAACAAGTGAGAAAAGTCTGTGGAAAGAAACTACAAAGATAAGGTAGAAAGTCAGAGGCTTTTTAGTACCAAAGACATTATACCTTGAACTAGAGTTGGTGACTCATAATGATAAACTGATTAATAAAGGCAATACTACTCCTTCAAAGTGACAACTGCACTTTGTAATAAAAGAGAAACATATTTCCTGTTTCTGTGCACTGATTTTAGGGTGTTGTTTTTTAGTGTATACAAATTATAGTCTTACACCTTGCATACTGAACTACTATGCCTTCTCAGAGTGTTCTCTCTAGGTTTGGAGCTAGACTGCACTGAGCCAGGCTTATTTTCTCTTTTGGGACTTTTTTTCACCAAAAAAAGAGTGTGTGTAAGGTGGTTGTGGATAGAAGTGTGCAGTCTATAGTCATAAAATAAAGGAATATTAAGTGGACTAAATTGAGCTTGGAAGTTTGGTCTTGGCTTAGGGAACACCATCCTCATCTAGAATACGTGAAATAGGTGACTTATACAGCACAATTTCAGCTATCAGGAAGGCTCAGGCATTTCTTCTCTTTCCACACTCATTCCTCTTTCAACTAGCACATAAAATTGTGTCTAAACATTATTCTGTTAGTTTAAGACCTTAGTCCCAATCCTAGACTTAGAGGATCCTCCTAGACCACTCATCAGTTGGCAGCTTAGAGTGAATGAGTGTAAAGGAAAGAGGAGGAAAAACTGTGAGGGTCCTAGGCCTCCTGTGCAGGAAAAGGACCCACAACATGGATGCAAGATAGGGACAGGTAAATAGCCTGCTCCACACTTTTGTTTTAGGTGGGCCTGTCCTTGAGGCAAATAACAGCATCTGTCAGGCAAGTGAATGGTTAACCCTGATCCCATTCATTGGGTTGAGGAACTAAAGGTGAGGGCCAGACTGCTAGATGCTGTAGGGGGCACAGAAAAAACAGAAGGCATTGGCATCTAGGGTTTCAAGGCTAGAAGAAACTTCAGCAGATGCAGCCAAGACTGAAAGAGATAAAGCAATTTGTCCAAGATTACAAAAGGGAGTGGCAGAGCTCTGCCTCATTCGAGACACTCATTATTGTTTAGCTTGAACAGGTTATCAGTTAGAAAACGAATGTGATGAAAATAGTGTGTTTATCTCTTGGTAATACTGTTTTGCTATGTGGAACTTTTCAGCACCGTGCTTTAATGGAGGGTATCCATCTTAGTATGTGCAGATCCTTTCCGTCCTCTTGCAGAAGCCTCTACCTGCTACCTTAAATAAGCTTAGCCTTGAGATTGGCAACACTCTTTGGAAATAACCTGTTCATAATTTTTAAATTTATATATATTTTAAATCAGTGTGTATAATATTTTAATCGTTTGTCTTTTGTCTGCAAGGGATTTGTATTGTCTTGCAAAGTGATTCTTGTCATCTTTTCTGTAGAGGTGCTTTTGGTTTGGGTTTTTGTTTTTTAGTCAAACTATTTTAAGAGCTGGTGGGTCTCAAGAGTAAATAATGAATTGCATATTTGAATGGCTTCCCTGAAAGTTAGGGTACATTCTATTAACCCAGAAATGCCAGTCTGATGTGGTGCAAATAGAGGTTTTTCCCAAAATAGCACTTGGCACCTTGGCAGTGTGCGCATTTCAGCCTGTTCTATTACCTACTGTGGTGCAAGATTACTCTTATTCTGGGATGGACTTCAAGTGTTTCGTTTACATGCTGTTATGGTGGTAACAGACTATAATTTTTTTTAAGATTCAGTTTTGCTTTTTATCATCATTTGTTTCTCTTTTACTAGACTTCTAAGTTTGCTAGTTAGATCTACAAGGGAACTATTTGCTGTCTTTTAATCTTTATGTATTAGAAGGTTTAATGGAAGAGAGAGAATCTCACTGTGGTAATTGGCCATTTCCCCTGCCTTAATAGCATTCCAGGGCAAAGTCTCTTTGGATAGCAATGTTCAGCAAAAGGCATTCATGCTGCTTCGTCTTTGATTTGTCCATTCTTACATTTCCATGAATGTTTTGAGGGCTTTTGCCAAATGGGCTCACCAAAGACCTGGGACCCGCTGTTGGGGCATTTGCTGCAGGGTCTGGCATGGAGGAAGGATGAACTAAAAAGAAATTAACAAAAAGAATTAGAGAATCTGGAACACTAGAGAATTCAGAATTAACAAGGTTTTATGATATTGAGTAAGTTCTAGCTCTGAAGCAATTTTTTAAATAAGTTTATTTTGATATCATTAATCTACAATTAAATGAGTAATATTATGGTGATTACACTACCCCTTCATCAGGTCCCCCCCCCCCAACCCCATTACAGTCACTGTCCATCAGCGTAGTGAGATGCCATAGAGTCACTACTCAATTTTTTAACATGCATTTAAAATATATTTTTTATCTCTTAGCTTATTTACAGCTCTATAGTAGAGACTGCAGGAAGTAGGGAGACTTTGAGGGTAAGTCACTCTCCTGCTGGGGTGAGTGAGACATTTGTAGAAGGGGTGGAGAGATGTCAGTCTTGGGAACCTGAGGAGTGGGAATTATGAGTAAGAAATTTACTTGTAAATTATAGCATGTAGTTAAGGACTTGCACTTTGTCTCCAAATCCTAGACCGTTCCTTAACTAGTTGTGTAACTTTGGATAATTTACTTAAATTTTATGAACCTGCCTCGCCATAGGTGAAGGTGGTGCAGAAATTCGACTTCATAGTCTTGCTGTGAGATTCAAAGGAGATGATGTAAGTAAAGCAGTTAGTGAAGTGCCTGGCACATAATATGTGTTCAATAAATGGAAAATGACATTAACATTTTAGTTAGTTCTCAGTGTTTATTATGAGTTCCCCAGGTTTCTCTCTTTATTGAAGTGTCTGAAAAACAGTTTCTGCTTTTCCCCTTGCTTTTTAAAATTGCTGTTTAAGAAGAAAATACACTGAGGTATAACTTACATACCATAAAAACCACCTATTTAATTGTAACTTAAGTAAATTTTAGTAAAATTAACAAGTTTTGCAACCATCACCATATTCCAGTTTAGAACATTTTTGTCAAAACCATCCCCAGGCAACTACTAATTTTCTTTCTGTCTCTGTGGATTTGACTATTCTGGACAATTAATATAAAGAGAATCATACAAAATGTGGTTATTTGTGACTGGCTTCTTTCACTTATGATATTTCAAGGTTCATTTTGAAACATCTGTGTTGTTGCATGAATCAGTACTTCACTCCTTTTCATGGCTTAATAATATTCCATTGTGTGGCTATACCACATTCTTATGCATCATCAGTTTATGGGCATATGGGTTTGTTTCCACTTTTTGGCTGTTATTTATAATAATGCTATGAACATTTGTGTGCAAGCCTTTGTGTGGACATATATTTTCTTATACCTTGGGTAGATTCCTAGAAAGTGAAATGTAGTGTTATTACTATTCATATTAGCAGTAGCATTTACTACTGTATCATAATTCACTTGACAGGTACATTGATTCCTATGGCAGAACAAAGTCACTTCAGGTGCCCCTTAAAAAGCATTCCTAAAAACAAAACAAAAAGCAATAGCCCTAAAATAAATTTTTTAAAAATTGAAAGATTCCTGCAAGAAATCAAGTTTAATCACAGGATGGACCATTTCAAGACAGTTTATTCACATCACCTTTGGGAGAATTCTAAAGACAATGTTTTTTTGCTTTTTTAACATCTCAGGTTTTGTCTTGTCTACACTTCTGTAAGATAACCATCTGAATGTCAATAGGACTTATGATATCTCAGGATGGTGCAGATTTCCCAGTGACTAATACTGGGTATAAATAGTGGTGTCTGAATATGGGCATCAAAGGAATAAAGATATATCTCATGATATCCCTGACTTTTTTTCCTGGGATGCATAAATCAGCCCTTAACAGAAGTTGGGGAGAAGAGGAATGCTTTCACAACAATAAGTAGAATGAAATGCAATGCTATAGCCAGGAAGGCTACACAATGGTTTGACCATATTGAAGGTATCCAGGGCTTTCTACATTCCCAGCTATGGGGTCATATTCAGGTGTCCCTCACTTAAAGCAGTAAGTGACTTCCTGAAAAGTGGCTGATGCTTATATTATGGGTCTACTAGTACCAATTGTGCACCCAACTTGTAGAATTAGTCTTTTAGGCAGGGAGGCAAGGCTAGCTTTTGAGTGCATGTGCATGCATATACACACACACACACACGCACACACACACACACCCCACTCTCCAACAGAGAATGAAAAATGCAATATTATTAAGGTCTAATTTATATGGTACCATGGGATTTCAACAAAGGCAAGGTAGGCTGGAGTACTCAGGTTAAACAGTCAAATAAATCGTATTTCTACATTTTCTTTCACTGTAGTTTTTTTTGTTCCTTGTCTTTGCCCTACTCACACCTTTTATAAGAAAGAAATGAGTTATTCTGGTTTGAACTCTGCTACTAAAACCCATCGAGCAATGTGCCAAGTCAAAAGGATTCAGTCAGGTTAGATGACTGTGGAGCAGTGTTCTTCAAAGTGTTGTCCAGGGAACTTCCTTTATCCAAATGACCTAGAGCACATGCTAAAAATGCATGGAAGTAGGGCCAAGAAAAACTCATTGATTGCACTCTGCAGGCGATTGTGATGCACACTGGTTTGACAACACGGAAGTGGAAGTCTAGATACTAATCTTTGGATTACCTGTATCAGTGACCAAAGTATAACTTGATGGGAAAGAATTCAGTGGGATATTATATGAAAGCTATAACTGAACAAAAGGACATAGTATATGTGTGAAGCCTCCTATGGCTTCCATCAGAGTCTCAGACAACTCCGTCATCCCAGAAAGGTTCAGAATCACCATCGTTAGAGACCTCAAGTGAGAACTCTGGCTTTAGTCTTACTCCTTTTGTGCTTCTGGCTCTGCCAGCAGAACAGCAGCATCAAAGAGTTGCATCCTCAGGGCTGATTGGGGGAGCAGTGTTCCTGATATAGCTCTATAAGTACTTGGGAAGGCTGTAGAGGACCCACATTGAAAGAGGTCTTTGAAAGGTAGAAACAGTCTCCTTCCACCCAGGAAGGCCTCCATACTTCTTGTGTACCAGAGACAGAGGTATCATGTCAATTGGTTTCTAGAGTAGTTACATCTTAGATTGTGGAGTGTCTTGCCAATGGGTTTCAGACCTGGGCAAGTTCGCTATGGATTCAATGTGACCAAAGAAATTGACAGCAAAACTTTCTTTGGGGTGAAAGGGTTTATTACTCGGCGTGTTCTCCCAGCAGTAGGTCCGAGCACTAGCATCTCTGCCTCTGCCCAGAGCACTGGGCTGAGCTCTCTATATAGCATAATAATACTTATTGCCTAAAGGTGTGGAAGTGGTAGCCTAGCAACAGGCCAGTTACATCATCAGGTGGTTTAAGTTCAGTGAGGATCCTGGCCATAGGAACCCCAACTTCCTCACATGGAGGTAGAACCTGAGTCCTCGTTTGCTGGTATGGGTGAGGAAACTAAATAGAAGCTTCTGGGAAGTGGTGATCCAGCTCTCTGCCCTGAGGATTCTCCCTCACTGTAAGGAAATCACTGTATTTTTCTTTCTGTTCTTTAGAATACCTGCTTTCTTGTCCTTCTGCCTACTGAAAATCCTTTCCATTATTCAAAGCCAAGTCCAAGCTCTATCTCCTCCACCAATTTTTCCAGGATAACCTTTCTACCACATTGATCTCTTTCTTCTATTATGTCTTATAGCACAAGCAATGTCTCAGTAGATACTGCTTTATTTAAAAACAGTTGCATGAATTAGTTCAACCATTGTGGAAAGCAGTATGGAGGTTCCTCAAAAGACTCAAAATAGAAATACCATTTGACCCAGGAATTCCACTCCTAGGAATTTACCCTAAGAATGCAGCAGCCCAATTTGAAAAGGACAGATGCACCCCCTATGTTTATTGCAGCACTATTTACAATAGCCAAGAAATGGAAGCAACCTAAGTGTCCATCAGTAGATGAATGGATAAAGAAGATGTGGTACATATACACAATGGAATATTATGCAGCTATAAGAAGAAAACAAATCCTACCATTTGCAACAACATGGATGGAGCTAGAGGGCATTATGCTCAGTGAAATAAGCCAAGCCGAAAAAGACAAGTATCAAATGATTTCACTCATATGTGGAGTATAAGAACAAAGAAAAAAACTGAAGGAACAAAACAGCAGCAGACCCACAGAACCCAAGAACGGACTAATAGTTACCAAAGGGAAAGGGACTGGGGAAAATGGGCGGAAAGGGAGGGATAAGAGGGAAAAAGGGGCATTACGATTAGCAAATGTAATGTTGAGGGGGCACGGGGAGGGCAGTACAGCTCAGAGAAGACAAGTAGTGATTCTATAGCATCTCACTACGCTGATGGACAGTGACTGTAATGGGGTTGGTGGGGGGACCTGATGAAGGGGTAGTTTAATAATCGTAATATTGCACATGTAATTGTAAATTAATGATAATAAAATAAATTATATTAAAAAAAAATAAAAATAAAAATAAAAACAGTTGCATGTATTTGTTTTATCTCCTCAATTAGATTGTAAGCTACTGGTAGACAGAACAGAGCTGCCTTGACTCCTATGGTATGACTCAACAAATCTACCACAATATGCTCTAGGCATATAGAGGGTATTCAGACATCTGAACTGAAATGCCTGGGATGTTGCTTTACAAGGGTTTTTGAACAATACCAGCCCCAAATATGCTGCTTTGGCCTATTAATTATTTTGAGCTGAAGGCACTTGAGAAAGAGGACATGCAGGAAGCACTCTCTGACCTCCCCCTTGCTATCTAAAAGCAAGTCACAAAATTTCCCATAAGAAAGAGGCTCTCCCTATGCTAGGGAGAGAATGCTCTCATCAATGGAAACAGTGAAACAGTGCCAAAGTGGATCTGTACAAACAAACCTACTGATATAACCCTTACTTTCCATTAGGTTACCCTATATATTTTGTACTCAGTGTCCCACAATTTACTGCCCATAGCCCAAGTCCCTTTGTCTTGTCATATCCCCCACCATTTGTCATTCTTTGCTTCAAAATGTATATAAGCTTTTGGGCCTAATGGCTTCTTTGGGTCATCATTTTCCTTTTAAAGATTCCCATGTTAACCTCTCTCATACTAATTTAGGCCCAGCCAGAAAACCTAGGAGAGTAGTAGGAAATTTTTTCTTCCATACAACTACTTATAATTCTATTCTTGTAACTGTATATCTTCAAAGCTAGGATTCTATAGGGATGTAGGAAGAATTCTGGTAAAGAAATGAGAAACTCATATCAGAAGAAATTTACTTTTACTAAGTGAAAAGCAACTGTAGTTTTAATCAATTTGAACTCAGAGCAAGAAAAAAGACGTTTTGCAAGTTAGATTTTGTTTATAAGGGAGAAGAGGTAATGGTCCTTCAAAACCAAAGGAAAACAATTGAGCACTTGGATCACAATTTTAAGTTTCTGAGTTTTTCTTTGAAAGTGAATAGCTTTTAAAAACATCAAAAACTCTAACTCTGAAGAACAAAATAACACACAAAAAAAGATTTCAGCATGCAATTAAAGTATTACTAAAAAAGACAGAAGAAACCAAAGAGATGATACTAGTAGCATAGTAGAGAGTAGAGAGGGAATGAGAGCTCAGTGTCAGTAAAATAGAACTGACTGGGGAGAGACCAGGGAAGTGAGCAAAGGCATGTCTATAAATGAAAATAAAAAGAAAAACATAGATGGAGTAGAACACAAAGGTAAAAGGAAAACAGTAGGAGCCTTGGAAGAAAGTGACTAAAAAAACAGCTGAGACCTGAGCATTTATTTCATATGCTACAGCAAAAAATGTCTACTAAGAAATAAAAATAAGAAAGCTTACCTTCATCTGCTTTTAAACAAGCTACTGAGAGCAACACAAAGGGTTACGGAGAAGTCTCTTGGCTAAAAGTAGCACCCTCTCCATTGACCATTGACAAGCTTGAAATCCCTACCATTAAACTCATTCTTTGGGTTAAGCCTTTGCATTTCCAGGTGTCATTCCTTAAAAGGCAATTTAAATTGACTGGAAGGGTCAATGTGACCTGTCCAACCTCATCTCTTCCTAATCCCTACCTTCCCCCTTGCTTGTTACAGTTCACCCATAAATGAACACATCATGTCCTTTCATGCTTCTGTGCCTTCACATGGGCCAGTACCTCTGCTGAGAATGCCGTCCTACCTTCCCCCCAACCTCAACTCAAAAGTATTTTCCCTGTGAACCCTTCCCTTGTGTTGCTTTCACCTGCATTTACATTGTATTTCCACTGCAATTTGCATATGTCTTACATTGAGCAATATTGTTGATCTTTTGTAATTAGTGGTTTCAATATCTATATTCCTCCCTACACCATAGTTTCATACTCCTAAACCAACTAATCCTTATTCCATAATCACATGTATCACATGATAGAGGCAGTACTGTGTTTAAAATCTGGAGCACTAGAATCAGAGAAACTTGGATTAAAATTCCTGTTTTGACATTTCCTAGCTGTATGACCTTGGATAAATTATGTAACCTCTCTGAACTTCACTTTTTTCATTTGAAAACCAGTGATAACAAAAACAGCAACAATAATAATATCTAATAGTATTATAAGAGATTCTAAAATGATGTATGCATGTGGAAGTCCTTAGTTCAGATGTTTTTAAGCCTCTGTCTATGGAAAACTACACAAGAAACAGTACTAGGAGTCAAGAATATTGAGTGCTATTTTGAGATTCTGCACTGATTCACATTCCCAGAAAGTTACTCAAGTCCCCTGTTTTTCCTGTTTATGACAAACATTAAAATATTGGTCTTCCATATTCCCTATGCAAACATTGAGTTTATACAGAGGGAGTAAACTAAAAGGATATTAGGGCTTCTCAGAGCAAGGTAGTCAAGAAATGCCAGGTGTTGCTGAAAGAGAAATAGCCAATCATCTTAACCACAATTATTACCATTTCTTGAGGACTTAGTTATAATATGCCCAGGCACTAGGCCAAGTATTTTATTTATGGTTCTCGGTTTTCAGTCGTGTATAAACCAAGGCTGGTTGGTCATCAAGCTAGCATGCAAAGAGAGTTTTCAAGTATGGAATTGGGTAGCCCGGGAGTATTTGATTATTCTTCAGTAGCATCTTTTGCTTTCTTGTAGAATTAATTTTTTTCTCTTTTCTTTCCTTCACTTAATATCCCTCTAGACATTTTTCCTTTATTCAAAGCAATATGAAGAGAACTAAGTATACCTTCAGCTATTGTGTGAAGTCCTATGTCACCTCTGGAGGCTAGTTCATGGGGAAAGCTATAAATGTTGAAATCCCAGCTCTATAAAAACAGCCATAAGTGCCTTCTTACTGGAGTGAGGTTACTGCTAAGGTATAATTAGTAGTAACACATATATTAGCAATTAGAAAGTCAGGGGAATCGAGACGTGAACAAAAGACCATCTGTTATGAGAGAAATATCCAACCCTCAAAATCAGTAGGTAATAGATGCTCTCTTCTTGAAACATAATAAATAGTTAAAGAATAACAAAGGAATGTCTTATTGCTTGCTAAAAATAATCCTGGGAATTCCCCCAAAAGGGCTATACAATAATAGTAAAAGTTCTGATTTTTTAAAAATTGAGCTAGAAATAAGAACTGGCAAGAATTTTCCTCTGACTTTAGTTCAGTGTTCAGGGACTCCCTCAAAGTAATTGCAGACCTCAACTGTTAATTGTTCAGGAAAGCGATTTCTGGTTATGATTCAAACAGACTTTGAATTTCAGATCTCTTTAAGTCATTTATGAAAATCACATGAAGGATATTTGGTTTACCTTCTGAATGTACCAGACCACCAGTTGTCACAGGAAATCCTGGAGAGCAGGGGAAAGGCCCAGATTTGGAGACAAGAGAAACCTGAGCGATAAAGGTCTATGTTCCGTGGGGCCCTGCAGAGACTCTTACCTTCACTAAACCTCAGTTTCCTTCTCTATGAAATGGAAATAATAATATTTCCCAGCTCAAAGTGTTACTGTGAGATTTGAAGGAAATAATGTGATCTGCATGTCACCCAGTGTTGCTGATCCTGCTGTTTTTGTTGTCTTGTTGTTGTTCTTATCCCTGTGACAGCCAGAATCCTGGGCAGGATGGACCAGGGAGTTACCTGAGTGACAGTCTGATGTCTTTACCTGACAGAGGCAGATTGATATCGGATCCATTAAACAAGGATTCCTATATTAGTACTCACTGCACAGGGCTAGGTGAATGCAAGGCGATGCAGGTGAAACAGCACAGTGCTGGCTTGCAGTAAGCACTCGATATGTTAGCTACTACTGTTCTCATTTAGCACAGTATCCAGCGCCTAGGCTCTTGATATGAGTTCGCTCTTATTGTTACTCCTGAGTGTGCCCCTGTTCACCAGATAAATTATCAGAGACCAGAGATGCCCTATCATTGGCTAGTGTTTGGTGAAAACCTACACTGCGAATGGAATCCAGCAGTGACTCAGTGAGGCAGATGGTGGAGAGACAAAAGAAATGATACCTCTTATACAGTGTAGATTAGGTATGGGGGAATGAGGACTTGATGCTACATTACAGTGACTAGACATTAATTTAAAGATGTTCCATCCCTGCCTTAGCGTATCTGTTTTTTTCACATCATTTATCATGGTTATTGGAACAGTGGCAGGTTCCTAAGACAAAGTCACGCTGCAAAAATAAGTTGATGTACTGTTTTTTTTTCAGTTTTAACATAATTGTCAGATCTAACTTGGGCAGGTAGACTTGAATAATTTTCATATAACCCACATGAACATTCCATAAATCTCTTGAGATATACTCAAGTCAAAGTGCCAGTTTGCATTCAGTTGTAATGTGAAGTCAGGGCCTCCAACACAGCTGTCATTTCAAGCCTTCTATTCTTATTTCCTCCGCAGGACTGTGGATGTTAATTCTGGGGTTCTGTGGCTCCAGAGCCATTTAAGGGATGGTGTGGGCCTGGTAAAACCACACTGAGGAAGGCCCTTCACATTTTTATCCGCATAACATCAGGTTACAAGAAGAACAAAAAGCCATCTGTGAGAATGGAGGGAAACCCGATTCTTGGGTAGGATGCTGGGAATTTGTGGTGGCTGTGGGGTTTGCACATAAATGAGATAGCTAGGGAACTGAGTGCCCCTCCCCGGTCTGTCTCACTGGATCACTGCTCAGTCCCTCAGCAGTGTAGGGCTTCCCAAATTACCAGCCAGGGTCCAGGCTTCTCTGTCAGCAGTACTTATTTATTGAACAGGGGGATTCTCAGAAGACAGTTTTCAGAGGGTCAGATATTTGAGATAGCATTCATCTATTTTCATTTGCCATGACTGCCCCCATTCTGTTAAGTTTACTTGTTCTTTGGATCTTTTTTTATCATGATTAGGACTCGATTGCACAAGACAGTAAATGGGCATTTGCCTATGATAAGCCAGCCTGAGCCACCTCCTTCCCTTGACTCCTTCCTTCCTTTATTCCCAGTTAGTCAAATAGTAAATAATACTTGAGCATATCTATCATATGACAGACAGGCAGAGTTTCCGGCAGAGATACCTAAGGGCAATCAGAACATGCATGGCTCTTGCCCTCGTTTAGTCAGCACAGTTAGGATGTGAGCATTAATATCACTCATACAGTTGTAGAAAGTGACAAGTGAATAGGGGTGCTGCTTAATGGACATTTCTGAGCCCTCTATGTTATTCTTATCCTTCACAAGATTTCTTTCAGTTCTCTTTTCTCATGGGGTACTTTTATTTAGATTTTTTAAAATCTAAATAAAATAAATATTTAGATGTAGAATATCACTCTCTCTATATATATGTGTATATGTATATATATATATATATTTATATGTATGTGTGTATATACATGCATACACAAAATATAGATTCAAAATATTTATAGCCCAAAGTTACTGAAACTCTTGTAAAGATAGGAACCCAGCATGTAGGGGATTGAGGGGATTTAAGAAATATGACTGCTTCCAAACAGCTTGCTTATTCTCATTCTGATATAAGAGAAATCAAGAAGAGCTAGATTATAATCTTTGATTTCTGAAGATACTACTATTTTGTATTTAAGTGCTTCTTTTCTCAAGAGTTCACAGTAACATATGCCAGATGACTCACAGATACTTCCCCTCTCTATCTTCATGAAGTACTTAATCAAGAAGAAGAAGAAATTCAAAACTTAAGTGATATCCCCCTCCATACTCCAGAGTACTAGGGAAATAAGAAGGCTCTTTTATGGATAGCCCAGGCTCTTGGCTCTCAGCTTTGTTCTTATTAATGGGTACTAGCTTAAGAGACTGCTTGTTAAATAGGATGTGAGAGACATTGAAAGTTCAGCCTCCTCTGAAATAGAAACTTCCTCTCCCATTTCAGTGACTCCTTTGGCGCCTAGGGAAGTTTACATTTGAATGTCAAATATCTGCTGTGAGAGGGTGTCACCACATAGTTCCATCCCATGAAGGAGATGGTTAGTGGGCCAGTGGATTTTCCCCTGTGGAGAAGGACTCAGAAAAGGTCCAAAATCTGAAATGCCTTCAGATGGATTTCTACAGTTTAAGATCAGTGGATGCTAAAGCCACTGAATCTTGGTACCTATTGGTACCAGCTGTAAGTTGAGGGATATACACATGAAAATGAAAACCACAGGGCACTAAATGAGAGGGAAATAGACATAGGAAGAAGATAGAGAATGTGAATGCCCTAACACAACCTTTACCTATTTTATAATTTGTTAGGCTGACACTGCCTTCCTTTATAATGCTGATCACAATATAAAGACTAGGGTCCTCAACTTTGTGTCCATCTGCTCCATTTGACAACAAGCAGTTTTGAATGTAGGAACCCAGATTTTAGAGTTTTTGTATCATTTGCCCCAATATCTGGCCTGATATATGTTCAGTAAATGTTGGGTGAAAAAAAAAATTGAATATAGTTTCAGGTTCCTGAAACTTTTAAATCTTTCCTCACATTGTTTATTTTGGTCAACTGTCTTAACAGATGTCTTTCCTGACCACTCTGTCTAAAATGGCAACTTTATGTTTCAGCCCCTTAACTTGCCTTATTTTGCTCTGCAGCAATTATTACTATCTGAAATTATATCATGCAATTAATTCTTTTTATTGTCTGTGCCTTTTGCTAGAATCTAACCTTCATAATGTCAGGGACCTCATTTGCATGTTCACTGCTAGACCTCCAGTGTTTAGAACAGTGTCCAGCACAGAACGGTGTCTCTGTAAATATTTGTTGGAGAATGTACAACAGCTCTAAGAATGGCCACCCATAGAGTTTCACTCCATTTATTTTTGTTGAATTTGGATTCCAAAGAATATCAGTTTGGAAGATGATAATAAACACAGACTCTTAGGGAGAGAAAAATGTCTTCTAATTCTAGATATGATTGCTATAGTAGTCAAAAAAAAGGATAGAAAAATAAAAAACTAGAGCAGGCATTGAATAATAAATCCTCTTGGCAACATCAGCCTGTTTTCCTCTCATCAGGAGCAGGTGGTTTTGGTAAGTACTTGTTTATTCCAAAAGGATGGTATTATTTGAATTAATGTACTAGTTGCAGCCCTCAGTGTCTAAAAGTGATTTTTTCCCATTTCAATTATCTTGATTTTCTGAAATATTTTCAAGGACAGTGACTTCATGCTGAGGATAGAGAACATACTTAAAGAGCTGTATGCAGCTTGTGATTTACTGAAACTCTGTGCAGTGAACCTCTTCATGTATTCGGCAATTAAACTTTAAAAAAATAAGATTCAAAGGACAGAAAGAACATTTTACAACCAAAAGGAGAGTATTGCCTTGTTTTATTGAATGCCCTGCATCTAACGGCTCACTTAACGAGAACAGTCCCTTGTGTCAAATTCAGATTCCCATTTCGCACTTTTCCCAAAGCAGATAGCTTTCTACCTGTCATACAATTTTTCCTTGAAGCATTCTGGCAATGGACAATATAGGGAGATGTAGAATCAAACTCTGCTTTTAATCTGGAACTACAAATAGTCCTTTCATCTTCCAGGTTTATCTTCAGATGATCTGTATGTGATGCTTCCTTTTTCAGAATTCCACCCTCTGGATTTAGTTGTGAACACTCTCAAGTGCAGACAGATATAAACAGGTTTTACAATGTTTAAAGTAGCACAAAAGAAGATAATAGTATGTTACCGTGATGCAAACAGAAATACTGACCATGATGTGAACAGAAATAGTAGGACAAAATTCTGTATTTGGAATAGGACATGATTAAATAGAGAAAAAATGATGTTGTGAGAATCAAATTGTAGCTTACTTTTCTTGGAAGTTTGGAAATAGGTGAGTGGTGATAACAAACACTGAAAACTAGATGTTGCTGTTTTTTCTGTTGTTTGGGACAAGTGGTGGTTTCTGAAAGATTCACTGGTTGAGTACCAGGGGTGTAATTCTACAAACAGAAGAAAAAAGAGGAACGTTACCATTAACTGTAAGATTTTACAACTCTGCCCAATTTCCCTATAATATATAGCTTCTGGGAGGTGTGTTGGGTGGTGTTTGGTAAAAGAAGACAGCATATGGATGTTGAGAGAAAAGGAGCAGTTATAAATTTGGCAGGGGATTCTCATTAGTTGGTTTTCTGTTAACTTCTTTCCAACTTGAAATTTGTTAGTGGAGTTGCTATATTGTTTTTCACACTTTTGCTTTGCTTTTCTTTAGTAGCAATGATTAAATCTTTTTTTTTTTTGGATGAAAATGCATTCTCCATGCCTACTGATTGCAAGTCAGGCTTTTTCTTTCCCAAGCATTTTCTCTGTGGTGACATTTGAAAGTGAACTTGCAGTTTTTTCAACTGTGTGTTGTAGGGGGATTATAGACAGAGACTCTTTTGAGATATCTTCTTTTGTTCTTGCTTAGAACTATTATCAGTTTCACACTGATAGTTTTCTTGTCTTTAGGTGGGATTGAGGAAGAAAAGAGAGGAGTCTCAAAACATACTTTTCTAGTTCTTCCTGACTGTTTATTATCAGAGGAGAAAGCCAAACTTAATACTTCCTTAAGAGAATTGAATCCTTTAATATGATTTTATTTGAAAACTTAGAACTCTAATTATTGCTTAACTATGTTGTCAGGACTTTTTTTAAAAAAACATTTGAATTGGAAATTTTCTCTGCCTTCTGCATAGCTAGCCTACTATATTTTCCTTAAGCAGTAAGCTGACCAGACTTTATCTTTGATTTCAGCATATTGTTTGGCCTGCCCATAAATGCCAAATTAATCTTAAAAGCCCATAGGATTAATGTTGAAAATTATGCCACTTTTTTTTCTATTTTCCTCTTTTTGAGTATAGGGTCTATAAACTTGGTTTGATTTCATAAAGCATAAAAGAGTCACCTTGATCACAGCATGAAACTTGATTATGTTACTTCAAAAGAAAATAATAAAAACAACATTGGTTAAAGGTGTTTATAAGTTATTTACAACTCAATTTATATATAAATGCATCTTAATATATAAAGAGATTATACTAAAAACAGTGCGCATTGTATTCCATGAGATTAAATTCAATCTGACTTCTTTCATCTTATACTTTACTTACATTTACTGTGCATTTCATTCTTTGTTCTTTTCAATACAGTGTGAACTCTCTACTGTGTTCCACTGAACAGATAGTATGAAATATTGCAATGATGGTTTAATATAGTAGTGTAGTTTCCTTTTTTGTATATGTGTCCCTGTTTTCTGAATCCAGCATCTTATATAGTCTATATAGCTCCCTACACCAACCATGGCCTTCATGGAAGATCAGGAAGCATTGTTATCATTCTTTTGGTAATGAGGCAAAAGCAAAAATAGCTAACAGGAATTTGAGAACATCTGTGAGAAAGACATTTTACCTTTATTTAGGGCTTCCTAATTCTAAACCTCTGGTTGGCTCAATGCCCTCTTCCACTCCCAGAAACCCACAATATGGGTCCTTGAAACACCCTGGAGCATAGACAGCCATGGATATAAGGTAAGCCAAGTGCCCTCATTAAGATTCTAAGAAATGGGAGCACAGAAAGTTTAAGCTACTTAGCTGAAATCACACAGCTAATTAGTAGCAAGGTAGAATAATATAAGTTATTCAACCCAGTCCTAGATTTTCTTTCTTATGGAACAATGCCAGGTATTTTGGAGTTACCAAAATGAAAGACTGCCCACTACATATACACACACATACATGCAAACCAAAGAAATACCATATTTGGAAAAAGGCATCAGTGAGATATTGTACTAGGCCATTTCCTAAATTAAAGGAAAAATGCCAGAAATGTTTTCCTTTGGAAAACAGAGGTTTTGTTTCTATACAGAATTTATTGGGAAGATTCACCTGTCATGTTCAGCGCATGCCTTGACATCATAGCCCACCAAGAGTCAGTTGGTGTCTAGAACCCACAAGGTGAGAGATTCCTGAAATATATTTAATGAGACAGTAATACTTTCACTGTACAAATTTGAACTCTCAACACTTTAGTCATGATAGTGCTTTTGAAGGGAGAAAAATGGAGGCCTATGGATGTCTAAATGAGAAATTTTATTCAAAACCACTACATTTTAAAATGGCCAATAAGTACACGAAAAGGTGATCAACATCACTAGTCATCAGGAAAAGGCAAATCAAAACCACAATGAAATATCACTTCACCCCTGTTAGAATGGCTATTATCAAAAAGACAATAGATAGCCCGTGTTGGCAAGGATGTGGATAAAAGGGAGCTCTGTACACTGTTGGTAGAAATGTGAATTGTTACAGCCACTATAGAAAACAGTATGGAGGTTCTACAAAAATTTAGAAATAGAAATACCATATGACCCAGCAATCCCAATTCTGGGTATGTATGGCTAAAGAAAATGAAATTACTATCTGAAAGAGCTATCCGCACTCCCATGTTCACTGCAGCACTATTCACAATAGCCAAGATATAGAAATGACCTAAGTGTCCATCAGCGGATATATGGATGAAGGAAATTAACACACACAGAGGAATATTATTCAGCTATAAAAAGGAAATCCTGCCATTTGTGACAACATGAGTGGACTTCGAGACCATTATGCTAAGTGAAATAAGTCAGGCAGAGAAAGAAAATACTATATGATCTCACTTATATGTGGAATCTAAAAGCATCAAACTCACAGAAATAGCAAATAGAATGATGACTGCCAGGGGCTGGGGGTTGGGGAAATGGGGAGATGTTGGGTACAAACTTTCAGTTATCAGATGACTAAGTTTTGGGGATCTGAAGTGCAGCATGGGGACCAGAGTTAACAATACTGTATTGCACAATTGAAAGTTGCTATGAGACTAGTGCTTTAATGTTCTCCCCATAGCAGCAACAACAAAATGGTAATTATGTGAGGTGAAGGATGTATTAACTAACCTTATTGTGGTAAGCATTTCACAATATGTATGTGTATCAAATCATCACATTATAGCATTATATAAGTTTAAAGTGCACATATATCTCAGTAAAGCTGATTTATATCTCAATAAAGCTGATTAAAAAAAACATAGAATTGCTACATTTTATCTTCACCATAGAGAACTGTCAGAGATAATGGAGAAATTCCATCTTAACTTTCAAGTTAACTTTGCATGTGCTTCTGGGAAATACAGAAATCTAGAAGTTGCAGTCATTCTTTTGTGGACATTAATATGCACAACTTTGCTGATGTATGTTGCTTGAGAATTTCCTGGAAGACAAAAGGAGTTGGGACAATTAGCAAGAAGAACAAGAAATGTATAAGTAGAGAGTAACTTAAGAAGGCTGAGTGGGAACTTTGTGGGTTGATGCTCATTCCTACATAACAAAATTGGTAGTTGGACTGGAAGGGAAAAGAGAGAAATGGTGGGGAAGATGGTGATGTTCCTTGAGGAAGGCCACAGGGAAATTGAGGTGTAGTGTGATACAGGGACACTCTTACTGCCATATTGTGGGGTGGGAGGGAGCAAGGTGGGTGGGTCTGACAAGGGGAATGGGCCTAAACAGAGTGAAGGAATCTTGTCAATAAAGAAAGAGAGGAAATGTTGGGTAGTTACATGGGTCAGCAATGCTAGACTGGGGAGTGTAGACTGGGTCCAAGAGTGTGAGATGGCAGGATGTGTAACTGGCAGGGAAGGCAATATTCATCAAGTACCTTCCATGTGCCAGTTATAGGCCAGGGGTTTCACATTATTTCACTGAAATCTAACTAGCATCCCTCTAAGGGATATTTTTCTCTGAATCCATATCCATGCTCTTCTCTCCCTTATATCACAATGCCTGAAGAGTTCAAGCCCCTATAAAAGGCTAGCCCTGCTATTTGTGCTCGGATTCCATTGCCTCAATTTCTCTCTTTTTATTGGGACATTTCCAATGGCATTCAAACATGCTTGACTCTCTTCTGTCTTAAACAAGCAAATGAAACTCCTCAACCTACACTTCTCCTTTAGCTACTGCCCTATTTCTCTACTTCCTTTCATGGAAGAACTTCTTAAGAGTTTTTCCATGCTCACTGACTCCATTGCAACATGTCTACTTGACTTTTGAACATAGCCAGGGATGGAACAAGGGAACATTCCTTCCCCATGAGGCTAATTCTCTCCAAATACTATGCTATCACAATGGCTTTTAAGAATATAGTGAAAAACTATTAGTGTAAGCTGTGGGAAAGCATGAGCATAAGACAGAGGAAGTAGTCAGTGGTTTTCCATCATTTAAAAATGTACTTTATCACCTACCAGTTCCCCAAACCCTGCTCTTCTGTCCTGGACACACCCACACTCTCATGACCCACTTTTGCTGTTTGAGCCACTGCAATCTCACCTCAGTCCTTTTCAATCAACTGAAATAGCTCTTGTTAAAGTCCCCAAGAACAACCATCTTGCAAAATCCAATGGTAACTTCATATTACTCAATGTCTCAGTAGCATCTGATCCTGTCAATCAGATCTTCTTGAACAACTATTTCTCCTGGATTGCTTGACATTATACTCTTCTGTTTTTCTCCTTGTTAACTGTCCAGTCATTTTCATTCTCATTTACTTGTTATTATTTCTCTCCCTGACCCTTCAATCTTGGACAATAGGGCACTGGGCCAGACAAAGCATGCACAGGGTTTGGTATCTCATCACACCACATTGGTGGTATAGAATCTCTTTCTAGGTACATAATTAGTGACTGAACCTCCAGTAGCCTGTCCCCTGGTCTGGCAAGACTCTGTTCCTCTTGCATTAACTTCTGGTTCCTTCCTTGCACCTTGGACTTCTATCTGTATTTTGTGCCCCTACAGGAATGTATCCTTGAAATTTATCCTTCATAGTCCACTTCTTACTTAAGTGGCAGATTAAAGGAGACAGAAAGGGAATACAAGGTTGGATCAATTCCTATAAGCTATGATGTCATATCAAAGATGCCATATTTCAATAGTATAAGGAAATGGGCTTTCCTTGGTTTAAGAATTGAGATGGGGTAATTTATAAAGATGATTAAAAGAAAAAAATACATCTAATTATGGCTTAGGGGAAGGTCTAAAGATTTGCAAATATTTTCAATTGTGTAAACATTAGCAAAATAAAAATATTGATTTAGCTTAATAAAAGGTACAAAGAATCTATAACTAAGAATAATGAAGTTACACTTAAAGAAAGCATAGAGGATGCAATGGAAATATTAAACACATGGAGTAGGCCGTGGAAAGTTCTTTAAAGGGAGCCTTTACTAATAAAAGAGAACCAACTCTGCAGTGAAATAAGTGGCCATTATGCAAGGTCAGTAACAACCTCAACTCCAAGTCTGCACAGTAGCAAAGAACACTAGTTCTCCATCTTGTGTGGCCTTAATGGGGATAACAGTTCCTGTGCTTCACAATATATGGCTTGTGAAGTCAATGTGTTCTGGATCAACTTATGCCTGTAGTTGTACCTTGATCTTTTAAAGACAATGATTACCAACATTTTTTTCACATAAGAGCTCATATAAAAAAAGAAAGTATGTTTATGACTCACTGGGTATCACAGAAGAATAATCAGGGACTCTGGCTGCTTTAGACTCCATTCAACCACCCCAAAGACTGAGAGGATCCCTATGTTGACTAATCTGGAATCCATTTTTGACAAACCAGTGTTCTTCAAAACACTGTTTGGGGAACACTGTCCTAAAATCTTTTGTTTAATCGGAGGAAGACAACCAGTCTCCAACTCCCGATCCCTTCTTCCATCCCTCCTCTTTCACTACCTTCTCATGTCTGCAGTGAAACAAGGCCCCTTCCTTTTCCCCTCCCCCATTCTTTTCTCTACCCAATTATTGCTTTGATATCATAGCCCAAACAGTTTCTCCCAATATCCTTACAATGTAGAAATAGCCATAGTCTATATTCTCAGGAGGCAGTTGGACATTTTTCTACTTTTCTAGGAGACATCTGAGTTTACCACTACTTTTTATAAATTCAGGTGAAAGGGAAGCAATTGCATGAACTTCTTAAACTTCCCAATGGAAGTTTTTCCACTTTGTATTCAGGTCGTTCTTTTCCTTCTGAAAATAGCCACAGTTTACCAATCACCAGCAAAGAGTTATAATCTCTTTGAAGTTGCCAAGTCTAAATAGTAATAAACTAAGATTCTGTAGTTATTGAGTTTAATTTTATGACTATCAACTACAGTATTTTAATTATGTGTTCCTCAACATACCTGGGGCTGAGTACTGTTTAAAAATTGGCAAAATAAACCACTCTTAGTGTAATAAACTAACCTGTAGAACACAAGCCTTTAAATGTACAAAACCTTATTTATACTCATGATACTCGATAGAAAGCTCTAAACATTTATTAGAAAATGTCACAACAATTGAGAAGATAGCAGTCTTTTCATCTGAGAGAATTAATGGGATAAATGGAAAGTGCATAGAACCATGACTTAGAAGTTCTGGGTTCTCTCTTGACCTGGTTCTGTCATTTGTAAATATAATGGACTTGAACCTAATTGATCCCCCAGGTCTTAATGGCCTCATATTTTAAAATGAATGAGCTTATACATGTTGAATTGAACATAAGCATGTATCTCCATTCCATCTTCCAACCCTGCCAAAATGATATTAAAGAAATACAAAAGGTATATATCGAAGAAAAAACAACCCCAACTGGCTAGGAGATGACAGCAGACAAGAGATGGCAACAAAATTTTGGAACTGGGAAAGCAGATAGAAACAGTCAAATACTTTATTTATCAAATAATTTTTCAGGTAGGGCTATAGGCTGAAACTGAAAACATACAGCCTGATAAATTGTCTTTAAGGTATCTCCATTCAAGATGTCTTTCCCAGTCTGTCCTCCCAGACAACTGCTTCTCCCAGGCAACCCATTCCTATTCTGAGTCTGAAGGTTTGCTCTTTGGAGAGGCTTAACCAACCTGGCTCTGCATTCATGGATATCAGTCCCAACTGAGGACAGAGATGACTTATACTGAAAACAGGAGAAATGAAATAAGAGGAAGTCTACATGTTTTGAACAGTAAAAGCTTCAGTCCCCTTTAAAAGCTTTTAAAAGCGCCAATCCATACTCAGCTCTAAGAAACTGGCAACCAGGAATCTACCCTAGTATACATTAGAGCAAGAGGACAGATAACACATGAGACTGACAGCATACTGATATCTTTTGTGTATTCAGAGGAAGTTTTTGATTTTTTAGAGAATTTGGGAATGAATTAGTTATTAGTATGTAGAAAACTAAACAAATGAAAAAACAAGCCAATTAATAAGCTCCATAAAGTAAAAAAGTCATACAAGAAATGTAATCATAATAAACTGAGTAGCTGTGTTATAAGTAATGTTATATAATCACAATAATGTAAACACTGTACTGATTTAACCAAATTTGGTATATGCATTGAATTCTCATCTTATAATAGGAAATAAGTAGATACCACTTAACAGTGAAAAATGTTAAAATAACATTATTAGTATATAATCAAGATATATGGAGGTAAATACCAGAAGAAATAGAACAAAGGCTTTGGGGAGGATGTAGTTGGCTTTGGGGAGGATGAGACAGGAGACTATTCTTTTCCTTATAAGCCTAGTAGTGCTGGTTAATGTTTTAAATTATAATCATTTATTACTTAAATTTTAAAAATTAATTTTTTAAGTATTAAGTTCAACTAAATGACCTTTGATGTCTTCTACTTTGAAAAATTTCGATGACTTTGAAATCTTTAATACTTTCTTCTAAGAGCTAGAGCCTCAGTCCCCTTCACTAAATTAAATACTACGTAGGAAGAAGGTACATTAAGAATTCCAGGCCTTCCTGGACTCCCTAGTATATGAAATGTTCAGGTTACTTATGTGGGTAGTTCACATTGTCATTAAAATTTGGTTTGGTGAATGTACTCATGCCTCAGATGAGTGGCTGTTTTACTTTGGATATTTCATGACCTTTAAAAATGTGCTTCTTGTGAAAAAATAGTTGGAGGAAAAATTGAAGGAACCAGTAAGTTGAATTACCATGAATAGTATTAGGGTGACCAAGCAGAGAAATTTTTATGTATCACAACTGACAATTATCCCATCTCCCAGGGTAGGATGGTAAGTGTTTTGGCACTCTTTGTTTCCTAATCTTAATTTCTCCCTGAATTACAACTTTTATGTCCTTCTCTTGGTTCTTAGAGTTTACTCAAAATCTCCAATTACCACTTCTTACAAGCATCACTAGCAATGACTCTGAAATTCCAGACTGAATTCGTCTCTTGCCTCTTGGTGAATCCAAGTACTGATTCTTCTGTCTCTGATTATTGTCTTTGCCTAGACCCTGCGCTGTATCCAGTAAAGTCCCACAATAAATACATTATAGCTGACTCACTAGGAACCTCAGTTATAATTTTAAATATAACAGATTGGGTACCAACAAAATGGTGTGTAAATCTTCTTTACTGGCAAATTCGAGCATACTGGTGCATTTACCCTCATGAGCATTACATTTTTTGGTGCCAGACCTACTAAAAGGACCAACATAAGCAATTTATCTCTGGGGCACTTCTTCATCTCCCTTACTCTTCTCTCTTCCATTTGTCACATCAAACCCTTTCACATGTTTGTAATCTTCATCCTTCCATCTCTCTTCACTCCTGAATGTCTTGAGATTCCTGCTATGGTTCCTTCCACATGTGAGGAAGCATCCTGTATCCAGACTTATATTGCCTTCCCAAACCTAACAAAACTGTCTAGGAGGTTAGTCCAATATGTAGGAAGACCTGATACTTACCTTCTCCCATAGACACATCAAATATAGCTACATATGAAACAATTCCCTATGAAAAAGGCTTGAAAACTAGCTGAACAGCTTCTTCACAACAAATGGTAAAAGGGCCACACTAAGATGAATAGGAGAGACAGAGATGCAGTCTCACCAAAAACCCAACCCCTGGTATAAAGGCCTATAATAAGGATGGAACTACAAAATCTAGAACTTTTCCCTGAGGAGAGAGAAGTTCATGCCCCACATCAGGCACCTCAGCCCTGGGTACCTGAAACAGAGTGATGAGCCCCCAAAACATCTGACTGAAAACAAACAGAACTCATGTTCAGGAAGTCAAAGGGGCTATAGGAGACTGAGATACTTCTCTTAAAGTGCTCATTGGCAGTCTCACTCATCCTAGGCACCAGTGCAAAAGCAGCAGTTCGGAAAGGACACAGACTATATCTGAAGGAGATTCATTCGGTCATCTTAAAGCATCGGCCTGAGGGACAGGGCTCTATTAGTATTCTCTCTGGGGATATAGGTGCTTTGAACTTTCCCTCTACCTTGATAGTGCTGGCAGTTGTGCCATGGCTTTGTGTTTTTCCATGGCTCTGCTAAAGCCAGTGGATGCACCTGGGCCCTTCACTTTCCTGAGGCCTTGCTAAAACCAGCAGGGGCATACAGTCCACAAAGGCTATACTCCATGATCATCTGGCTCTGGTGGTTAGGGGTGCTTACATTCCTGGATCCCATACTGTAACAGAGAGATAGTTCTTGGGAGGCTACCAGCCCCAGGGAACTACACAGGGAGCAGACTAAAACATACCCCCAGTCTTTCTGTGAAAAAAGCCTATTTATTTGCCCTGAACCTTGAGCCTGAGGGGCAAACTTATGTTTGCCAAATATCTAGAGGCTACAGAGGTACTCCAGGGAAAGCAGGCTGGAGGATTTCATCTTTGTGCTCTCTCCAAGCCTCACTACCACTTGCTGGTCACTCCCAGAAAGGAACTTATACATTGGTCTGTAAATTCCAATTTTTGTGACTGTTGCCCAGGGGTGTCTCCAAAACACCTGATTTGGATGCCAACTAGAGTTTGCAATTGTGATCCAACAGGACTGTGCATGCTTGTATACTTAAAAACTGCTTCCTGAGGTATGGCTTTCAATCAGCCTGAGACAAGGTGCTGACTGAGATCACTTCCATTGGAATACTGACAGATCTTGGCACACCCTAAACAACTGGAAACTACCAAGAATAAATGAGGCTGTTTAGACAATCACAAAGGTTCAAGAGACAAGCCATAGCTAGGACAACATTGAAAGATAAGATCCATATCTTGGACACAAGATTAAAGATGGTGGCATGAGAGGTGAGACAGAGGCTTCCTCCTAAAACCACATATAACATGAAAATATAATTAATACAACTAATCCTGAAAGGGCAGTATAAAAGAGGGCTGTGCTGGACTGCATACACCTAGAGAAAAGAATGAAACTCGTGGAACAGGATAACGTACCAAAGCTGTGGTCCAGCAGGACTAAAGCACTTTGCCCATCGCAGCTCACAGGTGGGAGGAAGAGAAATGGAGGGGGGAGGGAGTGGAAGCCTGGGGCTGCTGAACACCTAGCTCTGGAGATGTGCTCTGGGAGCACAAACCTACATTTCACAGTGCTCTCATGATTAGGGGGGTTGGAAAGCCAAGACAGGCAGAATACGTGGAGACACTGAGATTCCAGCTGCTTGTGGAAAGCAGGGATCCATATCCGGCTTCTCTGGGACAAAAGAAAGGGGGCAGTCTGAGAGACTTCCTAACAGCAAGAGGGCTGCTAAAGGGGCAAGGATTGCACAGGGCAGGTAGACAAAATTGTCCAGGTGCACTCTGCCCAGCAGGTTGGGAAATTTCACAATCTTCAGGTGCTCCAGCCTCCTGGCTGGCTATGCACCTGCAAGGCCCCCCTCCATGATACATAGCCTGCTACGCCCGTACTGCCAGCCAGCCCCACCTGGCTCACAAACTGGCAAACTCTACCCTGGCATTAGGCCAGCCAGAGGGAAGACCCACCTACAGCAGCTACAAACGCAAAGCTTAGAGGCTTATACCTGTGTGCTTGTCCCACTGGTTCGGGCAGTGCAGACAGGTATAGCAGCTGGGAAGTAGGAAACAGCTTTTTCCTCCTCCCAGGCATGAACATTGCTCCCCTGTGACACCCAACATTGCTCCAGGGGCTGAACAGCTCCAGAGAGTAGAGCTTCTGAGAACTAGAGGGTGCGACATACAAATATGAAACATCAAAGGAACCTGGTTCAAAGCAAAATTATGAACACACCAGAGAAAGATTCAAATAAAATCGACCTCATGAATCTTCCTGAAAGAGATTTCTAAATTAAAATCATTAACATGCTCATGGAGGTACAGAAAAATATTGAAGAACTCAGGAATGAATTCCAGTCAGAGATCCAATCATTATGGAACACAGTATCAGAAATGAAACATACAATGGAAAGTTTTAAAAGCAAATTAGATATGGTGGAGGAGACGATAAATGAAACAGAAATTAGAGAAGATGAATACAAAGAAGCTGAGGCACAGAGAGAAAAAAGGATCTCTAAGAATGAAAGAATATTGAGAGAACTGTGTGACCAATCCAAACAGAACAATATTTGCATTGTAGGGGTACCAGAAGAAGAAGAAAGAGAAAAAGGGATAGAAAGTGTTATTGAGGAGGTAGTTGCTGAAAAATCCCCAATCTGGGGAAGGAGATAGTCTCTCAGGCCGTAGAGGTGCACAGATCTCCCAACACAATGGACCCAGGGAAGACAACACCAAGACAAATAGTAATTAAAATGGCAAAGATCAAGGATAAGGACAGACTATTAAAAGCAGCCAGAGAGAGAAATAAGATCACATACATAGGAAAGCCTATTAGGCTATCATCAGACTTCTCAGCAGAAACCTTACAGGCCAGAAGGGAGTGGCATGATATATTTAATGCAATAAAGCAGAAGGGCCTCGAACCAAGAATACTTTATCCGGCAAGATTATCATTTAAATATGAAGGAGGAATTAAACAATTTCCAGATACGCAAAAGCTGAGAGACAACCATCTCTACAGTGTATTTTGGTGGGACTGCTATAGATGGAAGTGTTCCTAAGGTTTAACAGCTGTCACCAGAGCTAATAAAACCACAGTAAAAAAGTAGAACAGTTAATTACTAAGTAAATGTAAAACTAAATCAGCTACCCCCAAAGTCAATCAAAGGATAGACAGAGTACAGAATATGATACAAAATATATAAAGATTGGAGGAGGAAGAAAAAGGAGGAGAAAAAAGAACGTTTAGATGGTGTTTGTAATAGCATACTGAGTTAGGTTAGACTCTTAGATAGTAAGGAAGTTAACCTTGAACCTTTGGTAACCACGAATGTAAAGCCTGCAAGGGCAATAACTACATATGTATTGATAATCACCCTAAATGTAAATGGTCTGATTGAACCAATCAAAAAACATAGAGTCACTGAATGGATAAAAAAACCAAACCCATCTATATGCTGCCTACAAGAGACTCACTTTAAACCAAAAGACATACAGAGACTGAAAGTGAAGGGCTACAAAGACATATATATTTCATGCAACTAATAGTGAGACAAAAGCAGTAGTTGCACTACTTGTATCAGACAAAATAGACTTCAAAACAATGAAAGTCACAAGAGAAAAAGAAGGACATTACCTAATGATAAAAGGGTCAGTCCAACCGGGAATATAACTATTATAAATATCTATGCACCCAACGCAGGATCTCCTACATATGTGAAACAAATAATAACAGAATTAAAAGGGGAAATAGAATGGAATGCATTCATTCTAGGAGACTTCAACACACCACTCACTCTGAAGGACAGATAACCAGACAGAAAATAAGTAAGGAGACAGAGGCACTGAACAACACGCTAGAACAGATGGACCTAACAGACATCTACAGAACTCTACACCCAAAAGCAGCAGAATACACATTCTTCTCAAGTGCGCATGGAACATTTTCAGGAAAAGATCATATAATAGGCAGCAAAAAGAGCCTCGGTAAATTCAAAAAGATTGAAATTGTACCAACCAGTTTCTCAGACCACAAAGGTATGAAACTAGAAATCAATTACACAAAGAAAATGAAAAATCCCACAAACACGTGGAGGCTTCACAACATGCTCCTAAATAACCAATGGATCTATAACCAATAAAAACAGAGGTCAAGAAATATATGGAGACAAATGACAACAGTAATTCAACACGGCACAATCTGTGGGATGCAGTGAAAGCCGTGCTAAGAAGAAAGTATATTTCAATACAGGCCTACCTCAGGAAAGAAGAAAAGTCCCATATGAACAGTCTAAACTCACAATTAATGAAACTAGGAAAAGAAGAACAAAGTAGAACCAAAGTCAGTAGAAGGAAGGACATAATAAAGATTAGAGCAGAAATGAATATAATCAAGAAAAATAAAACAATAGAAAGAATCACTGAAAGCGGGAGCTGGTTCTTCGAGAAAGTAAACAAAATAGATAAACCCCTAGCCAGGCTTGTCAAGAAAAAAAGAGAGTCTACACACATGAACAGAATCTGAAATGAGAAAGGAAAAATCACTATGGACACCACAGAAATACAAAGACTTATTAGAGAATGCTATGAAAAATTATATGCTTACTAACTGGATAACCTAGAAGAAATGGACAATTTTCTAGAAAAACACAAGCATCCAAGGCTGACCAAGGTAGAAACAGAAAATATGAACATACAAATTACCAGAAACAAAATTGAACTGGTTATCAAAAACCTACCTAAGAAAAATACCTGGACCAAATGGCATCACTGATGAATTTTATCAAACATTTAGTGAAGACCTAATACCCATCCTCCTTGAAGTTTTCCAAAAAGTAGAAGAGGAGGGAATACTCCCAACCTCATACTTTGAGGCCAACATCACTCTAATACCAAAACCAGTCAAAGAAACCACAAAAATAAAACTATAGACCAATATCCCTGATGAACGTAGATGCAAAAATACTCAACAAAATATTAGCAAACCGAATTCAAAAATATATCATAAAGACACCCCATCATGATCAAGTAGGATTTATTCCAGGGATGCAAGGATGTTACAACATTCGAAAATCCATCAACATCATCCACCACATCAACAAAAAGGATAAACACCACATGATCATTTCCATAGATGCTTAAAAAGCATTTGACAAATTCAGCATCCATTCGTGATAAAAACTCTCAACTAAGTGGGTATAGAGGGCAAGTACCTCAACATAATAAAGGCCATATATGACAAACCCACAGCCAACATTATACTTAACAGCGAGAACCTAAAAGCTTTTCTTTTAAGATTGGGAACAAGACAAGGGTGCCCACTCTCCCCACTTTTATTCAAAATAGTTCTGGAGGTCCTAGCCATGGCAATCAGACAACAGAAAGAAATAAAAGCCATCCAGATTAGTAAGGAAGAAGTTAAACTTTCCCAGTTTGCAGATGACATAATACTGTACATATCAAACCCAAAAGAATCCACTCCAAAACTACTAGATCTAATATCTGAATTCAGTTATGTTGCAGGATACAAAATTAATACACAGAAATCTGTTGCATTCCTATACACTAATGATGAACTAGCAGAAAAGGAAATCAGGAAAACAATTCCATTCACAATTGCATCAAAAAGAATAAAATACCTAGGAATAAACCTAACTAAGGAAGTGAAAGACCTATACTCTGAAAACTACAAGACACTCATGAGAGCAGTTAAAGAAGATACCAATAAATGGAAACACATCCCATGCTCAAGGATAGGAAGAATTAATATTGTCAAAATGGCCATCTTGCCTGACACAATCTTCAAATTCAGTGCAATTCCTATCAAAATACTAACAGCATTCTTCAGTGAACTTGAGTAAATCATTCTAAAGTACATATGGAGCCACAGAAGACCCCGAGTATCCAAAGTAATCCTGAAAAGGAAGAATAAAGCTGAAGGGATTATGCTCCCCAACTTCAAGCTCTACTACAAAAACACAGGAATCAAGACAATTTGGTATTGGCAGAAGAATAAAACCACAGACCAATGGAACAGACTAGAGAGCCCTGATATAATCCCAATGATATTATATGATAAAGGAGCCATGGACATACAATGGGGAAATTACAGCCACTTCAACAGCTGTTGTTGACAAAACTGGACAGCTACATGGAAGAGAATGAAACTGGATTATTGTTTAATCTCATACACAAAAGTAAACTCAAAATGGATCAAAGACCTGAATGTAAGTCATGAAACCCTATAACTCTTAGAAGACAATATAGGCAAAAATCTCCTGAAGATAAACATGAGCAACTTGTTCCTGAATGCATCTCCTCGAGCAATGGAAACAAAAGCAAAAATGAACACATGGGACTACATCAAACTAAAAAGCTTCTGTACAGCAAAGAACACCATCAGCAGAACGAAAAGGCATCCTACAGTATGGGAGAATATATTTGTAAATGACATATCTGACAAGAGGTTAACATCCAAAATATATAAAGAACTCACATGCCTCAACACCCAAAAAGCAAATATGCCAGTTAAAAAATGGGCAGAGGATATGAACAGACAATTCTCCAAGGATGAATTTCAGATGGCCAACAGACACATGAAAGGATGCTCCACATCACTAATCATCAGGGAAATGCAAATTAAAACTACAATGAGATATTACCTCACACCAGTAAGGATGGCCACCATCCAAGAGCCTAAGAACAACAAATGCTGGCAAGGATGCAGAGAAAGGGGAACCCTCCTGCACTGCTGGTGGGAATGTAAGATAGTTTTACCATTGTGGAAAGCAATATGGAGGTTCCTCAAAAAACTAAAAATAGAAGTACCATTTGACCCGGGAATATGACTCCTTTGAATTTACCCAAAGAATACAAGTTCTCAGATTCAAAATGACATATGCACTCCTATGTTTATTGCAGCACTATTTACAATAGCCAAGGTATGGAAGCAACCTAAGTGTCCATCAGTAGATGAATGGGTAAAGAAAAGGAGGTACATATACACAATGGAATACTATTCAACCATAAGAGAAAACAAATCCTACCATTTGCAACAACATGGGTGGAGCTGGTGCATATCATGCTCAGTGAAATAAGCCAGGTGGAGAAAGACAAGTGCCAAATGATTTCCCTCATTTGTGGAGTATAACAATACAGCAAAACTGAAGGAAGAAAACAGCAGCAGACTCAGAGACTCCAAGAAGGAACTAGTGGTTACCAAAGGGGAGGGGTGCGGGAGGGTGGGTAGGGAGGGTTGGAGAAGGGGATTGTGGGGTATTATGTTTAGTACACATGACGTGGGGAATCATGGGGAAAACAGTGTAGCACAGAGAAGGCAAATAGTGAATCTGTGTCATCTTACTACACTGATGGACAGTGACTGTAATGGGGTATGGGTGGGGACTTGATAATATGGGTAGGTGTACTAACCACATTGTTTTTTAATGTGAAACCTTCATAAGAGTGTATATCAGTAATACCTTAATAAAAAATTAAATTAAAAAAAGATCCATATCTTATACAAAATCACTTCTTCGAATCTGGGAGAAGTTGAAACATAGAGTCAAGCAAAATGAGAAAAAAGAGGAATATATTCTAAATGAAAAAATAAGTATGATAAAAATAATGAAATGGAGAAAAGTATTTTATATGATGAATCATTCAAAGTAGTGGTCTAAATATTCTTACTGAATTTGAAGTAAGAATGAATGAACACACTGAGAACTTTCACAAAGGGATAGAAAATATAAGAAAGAACCTAACAGAAGTCACAGAGCTAAAGAATATAACTACTAAACTGAAAAACACACTAGAGGGTTTCAATAGCATATGAGTTGAGGCAGAAGAAAGGATCAGTGATCTAGGAGACAGGGCAGTGGAACTTACCCACAGTAGCAAAAAGAAAAAATAATTTAAAAAAGTGAACATTGCTTAAAGGACCTATGGGAAAACATCAAATGAGATCATATTCACATTGTAGGAATCCCAGAAGGAGAAGAGAGAAAGGACTAAAAAATTTATTTGAGGAAATAATGGCTGAAAACTTCTCTAACCTGGGGAAGAAAAGAGATACCCAGATCTAGGAGGCCCATAAAGTTCCAAATAAGATGAACCCAAAAAGATACACACCAGATATATTTTAATTAAAATGTCAAAAATTAAATATAGAATCTTTCAACAAGAGTAAAACCACTTGTTACATCCAAGGAATCTCCCATGAGACTATGAGCAGATTTTTCAGCAAAATCTTTGTAGGCTAGAAGGGAATGTCACAATATATTCAAAGTGCTAGGAGGAAAATTCTTCCAACCGAGGATACTCTACCTGGCAGGGTTATCTTTCAGATTTGAAGGAGAGATGAAGAGTTTTCCAGATAAGGAAAAGCTAAATGATTTCATGAGCACTAAACCAGCCTTACAAGAAATGTTAAAGGAACTTCTTTAAGCTGAAAAGAATTGGCATTAATTAGTAACAAGAAAACATACGAGAGTATAAGTCTTACTGTAAAGGTAAATATATAGTTAAGATAGTGGATTAATTTCTTATAAAGGTAGTGTGAAGAAAAACAATAAAAATAACTACAATAATGAGTTAAGGGATACACAAAAGATAAAGAGGTAAAATGTGGCATCAGAAACATAAATGTGGTGGGAGGAGTAAAAATACAGCTTTAGAATGCAACTTAAGTTACTATCAATTTAAAATAGTACTATCAATTTGGCTGTTATGTTAACCTTATGATAACCATAAAACAGAAACCTACAGTAAATACCCAAAAGATAAAAGGAAAAGAATGTAAGCATAGCACTAAAGACAATCATCAAACTACAAGGGAAGAGAGCAAGAGAAGAAAGGAGCAAAAAGAATTATAAAAACCACCAGAAAACAATAAAAAAAATGGCAGTAAATATATACCTATCAATAATTACTTTAAATGTAAATTGACTAATTTCTCCATTCAAAAGACATAGAGTGGCTGAAAAGATAGAAAAAAAGAAAGACCCATCTATATACTCCCTTCAAGAGAATCACTTCAGAAGTAAGGACACATACACAGACTGAAAGTGAAGGGATGAAGAAATATGTTACCTGCAAATGGAAACCAAAGAAAGCTGGGGTAGCTATACTTATATCAGACAAAATAGTTTTTAAAATAAAGACTGTAATAAAAGACAAAGAAGAGCGTTACATTTGATAAATGGTTTAGTCCAACAAGAGGATATAACATTTGTAAATATTTATGTCTCCAGCATAGGAGCACCTAAATATATATATGAAGCAAATATTAACTAAAGGGAGAAGTTGACTGAAATACATCAGCTTTAAATGGCACATTAGACCAGAGGTACTTAGTAGATATATACAGAACATCCTATCCAAAAGCAGCAGAATACACATTCTTTTCAAGTGCACATAGAACATTCTCCAGGATAGGTTGTATGTTAGACCACAAAACAAGTCTCAATAAACTTCAGCAGATTGAAATCATATCTAGCATCTTTTCTGACCACAGTGGTGTAATACTAGAAATCAATTACTCAAAGAAAACTGGAAAAATCACAAATACACAGAGATTAAACTACATGCTACTGAACAATCAATGTATCAATGAAGAAATCAAGGGAGAAATTAAATACCTGCAGACAAATAAAATGTAGAGCTAGCAGTCCAACATCTGTGGGATTCAGAAGAAGCACTTATAAGAGGGAAGTTAATAGCAATATAGGCCTATGTCAATAAACAAGAAATATTTCAAATAATCTAATTTTACACCTAAAGAAACTACAAAAAGAATGACAAATGAAGCCCAAGGTTAGTAAGAGGAAGAAATAACAACAGTCAGAACTGAAATAAATGAAATAGAAACATAAAGATAGTAGAACAGATAAATTAAACTAAGAGCTGTTTCCTGGAAAATATTAACACAGTTGATAAATGCTTATCAAGACTTACCAAGAATAAAAGAGAGAGGGTTGAAATCAAATAAGAAATCAAAAAGATGATACCACAGAAATACAAAGGATCAGAAGGTATTACTATGAAGAGTTAAATGCCAACAAATTGGACAACCCAGAAGAAATGGATAAATTCCTAGAAACAGACAATTTTCCAAGACTCAATCATGAAGAAATAGAAAATCTGAATAGACCAATTACTAGTAAGTGGACTGAATCAGTAATCAAAAACCTCCCAATAAACAAAATTCTAGTACCAGATAGCTTCACTGGTGAATTCACCAAACTTTCAAAGACTTAATACCAGTTGTTCTCAAACTCCAACAAAAAAATTGAAGAGGAGAGAATTCCAAACTCATTTTACAATGCCAGCATTACCCTGATATCAAAACCAGATAAAGATGCCACAAAAAAAAATTACAGGCCAGTATCCCTGATGAACATAATCCCCAAAAATCCTCAACAAAATATTAGCAAACTGAATTCAGCAATACATTATAAATATCACACATCATGATCAAGTGGTATTTATTCCAAGTTTGCCAGGTTATTTCAACATCCGCAAATCAATTAATATGATACACTACATTAGTAAAATTGGGGATAAAATTAATAAAAATCATATAATCATCTCAGTAGATAAAATTCATTTGACAAAATTCAAAATAAGTCAACATAAAGGCCATATATGACAAGCACACAGCTAACATCATATTCAACTGTGAAATGTGGAAGCTCTTTTTCGAAGATATAGGACAAGACAAGGATGCCCACTCTTATCACTTTTATTCAACACAGTATTGGAAGTCCTAATCAGAGCAATCAGTCAAGATGAAGAAATAAAAGGCAGCCAAATTGGAAAGTAAGAAGTATAAACTATTTTTGGACATGATTTTATACAGAGAAGTTTCTTAAAGACTCCACCAAAAAACTTTTTTTTTTGTTATAGGATTGTAGGGTACAAAATCAACACACAAAAATCTGTTGTGTTCCATATACTAAAAATGAATTATAAGAAAGAGAAATTAAGGAAATAACCCTATTTACAATTGCATTAAAAAGAATAAAATAGCTAGGAAAAATTAATGAAGAAGTTGAAAGACTTGTACACTGAAAACCTGAAGACACTGATAAAAGAAACTAAAGAAGACTCAAATCAATGAAAAGATATTCTGTGCCTATGTATTCAAAGACTTAATATTGTTAAAATGTCCATAATACACAAAGCCATCTACAGATTCAGTGCAGCCCCTATCATATTCCAATACCATTTTTCACAGAACTAGAACAAACAATCCTAATGTGTATGGAACCACAAATAACACTGAATACCCAGAGCAATCCTGAGAAATTACAAAGCTAGAGGCATCACAGTCCTAGATTTAAAACTATATTACAAAGCTATAGTTATGAAAACAATATTGTATTGGCATAAAAACAGACACATCAATGGAACAGAATAGAGAGCACAGAAATAAAACCATGCATATACAATCAATTAATTTACAACAATATAGGCAAGAATATACAATGGGGAAAGGACAGTCTCTTCAATAAATTGTGTTGGAAAAATTGG
>JAVSCE010018068.1:0-147083 GCA_032199065.1 Smutsia gigantea | reverse complement strand
CTGACCCGTCACCGGAGCCCGCCGCTCCCGGAGCGTAGAGCCCTGCGGAGGGGTAAGAGCGCGCCCGCTGTCCCCGGCCCACCCCTGCCGCCTCCCCGCCAGCCCCGGTCCTCGTCCCTCCCTTCCCACTCTGCCTGGCACCCCGGAAGGTGTCTCTAGGAGGCCTTGGCCGGGCTCAGCCTTGCGCTGGCCCCAGGCGGCCAGAAGGGGATGGCCCTGGGGAGCAGGGAGCAGGAAGTCGGTCTTAACTCTGGGGCCAAGGACTGGTCCCCGCCCCCAAGCCCGGACATGGAGGAGCTGCTCCAAAGCGTGGAGAGAGACCTGAACATCGATGCCCGGCAGCTGGCTCCAGCCCCGGGGGGCAGCCACGTGGTGGCCCTAGTGCCCGCGCGCTGGCTGACCAGCCTTCGCGAACGCCGGCTGCCTTTGGGATCCTGCCCTCGGGCAGAGGGGCTGAGCGAAGCGGAAGTCAGGACTCTCCTGCAACGCTCCGTGCAGAGGCTGCCCCCAGGCTGGGTGCGTGTGGAGGTGCACGGGCTGCGGAAACGGAGGCTGTCCTACCCGCTGGGCGTCAGCCTGCCCCTTGAGGAGGGGTCCTGCAGTCCTGAAACCCTCACTCGCTTCATGCAGGATGTGGCTACCCGGAATTATCACAACCTGTGGCGCCATGCATATCATGCTTATGGGCAGCCCTATAGTCATAGCTCTGCCCCCTCAGCTGTCCCTGCCCTGGACTCAGTGCGACAGGCTCTGCAGAGAGTCTATGGTTGCCCCTTTCTGCCAGTGGGTGAAGCCACCCAAAACCCATCATATGCAAGGGATAGTTCCTGGCCCTCTCAGGGCAGCCTGTCCTGTCCCAGTCTTTTGCGAGCTGAGGCCCTGCTGGAGTCGCCAGAGATGCTGTACGTGGTGCACCCTTACGTGCAGTTCTCCCTGCATGATGTGGTCACTTTCAGCCCTGCCAAGCTGACCAACAGCCAAGCCAAGGTGCTCTTCATTCTCTTCCGCGTGCTGAGGGCCATGGATTCCTGTCACCGCCAGGGATTGGCTTGTGGGGCCCTGTCTTTGCATCACATTGCTGTGGATGAGAAGCTTTGCAGTGAGCTCCGGCTGGACCTGAGTTCTTACGAGAGGCCTGAGGAGGATGAGAAAAAAGAGACCCCTGTAGCAAGGGATGGGGCAGACCTTGAGTCTGGAGGGGAGGGAGGAGGGGGCCCTGGGTGTCCCACTTGCCAAGAGGAGCTTAGGGGTCTTGTGCTTGACTGGGTCCATGGCCGAATCAGCAACTTCTACTACCTCATGCAGCTGAATCGGTTGGCAGGCCGGCGGCAGGGGGACCCCAACTACCACCCAGTGCTGCCCTGGGTGGTGGACTTCACCGTACCCCACGGCCGCTTTCGAGACCTGCGAAAGTCCAAGTTCCGCCTCAACAAGGGGGATAAGCAGCTGGACTTCACGTATGAGATGACGCGGCAGGCGTTTGTAGCAGGTGGCGCAGGTGGCGGGGAGCCACCTCATGTCCCTCACCACATCTCAGACGTACTCTCTGACATCACATACTATGTGTACAAGGCTCGGCGCACGCCGCGGTCGGTGCTCTGTGGACACGTGCGAGCGCAGTGGGAGCCCCATGAGTACCCCGCCAGCATGGAGCGCATGCAGAACTGGACGCCCGATGAGTGCATCCCCGAGTTCTACACCGATCCCTCCATCTTCTGCTCCATCCACCCCGACATGCCTGACCTGGATGTGCCGGCCTGGTGTGGCTCCAGCCATGAGTTCGTGGCTGCCCACCGGGCTCTGCTGGAGAGCCGTGAGGTGTCCCAGGACCTGCACCACTGGATCGACCTCACCTTTGGCTACAAACTCCAGGGCAAGGAGGCTGTGAAGGAGAAGAACGTGTGTCTGCACCTGGTCGACGCCCACACGCACTTGACCAGCTATGGTGTGGTGCAACTCTTCGATCAGCCGCACCCCCAGCGTTTGGCTGGGGGTCCTGCCCTCGCCCCTGAGCCTCCACTCATCCCTAGGCTGTTGTTCCAGACTATCCAGGAGAGCACGGGCCAGGAGGACTTCTCAGGACCGCTTACAAATGGGGTGGGCAGGCTGGTTTTGGAGGCTACTCCCTGTGAGGCTGGCTGGGCCAGGGACAGGCCTGTGGCAGGGGAAGATGACTTGGAGCAGGCCACAGAAGCTCTGGATTCCATCTCTTTTGCAGGGAAAGCAGGTGACCAGCTGGGCTCCTTCTCCTTCTCCAGCCAAGTCCCCCCAGGCCTCCTGCCTTTCTCAGTGGCCTCAGCCTCTCGACCAGGCCGCAGGAACAAAACAGCTGGGGCAGACCCTGGGGAGGGTGAGGAAGGGAAGATTCTTCTTCCTGAGGGTTTCAATCCTGTACGGGCTCTGGAAGAGCTGGAAAAACTAGGCAACTTCCTGAGCAGAGGCCTTGGGGGCCGGTTGGAGGTGCCTCAGCAGCCGCAGGTCCAACCCCCTGTGCAGCTGCGGGACTTGTTCCAGCGGGACATGCAGGCACTGGGGGCCCTATTGGCTGAGATGGTGTTTGCCACCAGGGTCCGAACGCTGCAGCCTGACGCACCTTTATGGGTACGCTTTGAGGCTGTTCATGGGCTCTGCACACGCCACCCCAAGGAGGTCCCTGTGTCCCTGCAGCCCGTGCTGAACACACTCCTGCAGCTGCGTGGACCTGAAGGCCCCAGGGTAGTGGGGAGGGGCAAGGTGGACCCACTGTTTGAGTACAGGCCCATCTCCCGGGGATTACCCCCACCCTGCCCAGCCCAGCTCCTCAGCCCCTTCAGCTCTGTGGTTCCTTTTCCTCCATACTTCCCAGCGCTACACAAGTTCATCCTCCTGTACCAGGCGAGGCGTGTGGGGGATGAGGCCCAGGGGCGGGAGCTGGTCTTTGCTCTGTGGCAGCAACTGGGCGCAGTGCTGAGTGACATCACCCCTGAGGGCCTGGAGATCCTGCTGCCCTTCGTGCTGTCACTCATGTCGGAGGAGCACACGGCTGTGTACACGGCTTGGTACCTGTTTGAACCTGTTGCCAAGGCACTGGGCCCCAAAAATGCCAATAAGTACCTACTGAAGCCTCTCATCGGTGCCTACGAGAGCCCCTGCCGGCTGCACGGCCGCTTCTACTTGTACACTGACTGCTTTGTGGCCCAGCTGATGGTGCGGCTGGGCCTGCAGGCCTTTCTAGTGCACCTGCTGCCCCACGTCCTGCAGGTCCTGGCTGGGGCGGAGGCGTCCCAGGGGGAAAGCAAGGGCCTGGTGGGGGCTGCCGAGGACGAGGAAAATGAGCTCCTAGGGGCCAGGCCCAGCCCCTGTGCCTTTGGGGAGGAGATTCAGATGGATGGGGAGCCTGCTGCCTCCTCAGGCCTGGGGCTCCCAGACTACACGTCCGGCGTCAGCTTCCACGACCAGGCTGACCTGCCTGAGACAGAGGACTTCCAAGCCGGGCTCTATGTGGCTGAGTCTCCCCAGTCCCAGGAGGCTGAGGCTGTGAGCCTGGGCCGGCTGAGTGACGAGAGCAGCGCCAGCGAGACCTCCCTGGGCGAGGAACGGGCTGTAGACGAGGGGGGCGTCCCTGTGGACAAGAGTAGCCTCAAGTCAGGCGACAGCAGCCAGGACTTGAAGCAAAGCGAAGGCTCAGAGGAGGAAGAGGAAGAGGAGGAAGGCTGTGAGGTGTTGGAGGAGGAGGAGGTGAGGGACGGGGAGCAAGATGAGGTCACTGGGGCGTCTGAGCTCACTCTCTCCGAGACGGTGCTGTCCATGGATACAGTTGTGGCCAGTGGCAGCGGGGCAGATGGAGAGGAAGAGGAGGAGCCGCTAACCGAGCAGTCAGAGGGCAAAGAACAGAAGATCCTTCTTGGTGAGTTCTCAGGCCTGGAGGTGTTGGTCAGTCATCTGGTTTCCATTCAACATTTGCTGAGCGCCTGCCCTGCACCAAGCAGTGGATCGATGAGATCCACATGCTATGCAGATGTGGGCCGGCCTTCCTGGACCTCACCACTTGTAGAGGAAATGCCCTGTTGTAGATAATCTTGCATCAGCCCAAGTTACCTTGGTGCTCTAAAGAACACTAACTTATATAGTGCTATGAGGGAATATAACATAATTCAAGAACCTTAGATCTACTCTTCATGAGTCAGAGAATTCCTTGAAAGTAGGGCCAGCTGAAGTTCAAAGAGTAGGCGGTAACAAGGCAAAAATGGCAGAGTCTGTAGTGGGAAGAGAATTCCAGGCAGAGGGAACAGCATGTGCAAGGCTCTGAGGCTGTCATGTGCCATTAAAGAATCAGTGAAAGGTCAGCACGGTTAGACAGAACGGAGGGAAGAAGAGGGAGCAGAGGCCAGAGCGGGAGGTAGCCAGGGCCTGTTGAGGCCTCATTTAGGGAAGATTCACTGAGAGGATAACCGTCGTACAAGTTGTACCCAAGGAGATGAGTCTGTAGAGCTCCAAAGCCCGAGTCCCACAGGCCATGTCCGCCACTGCTAAATGGAGGGTGGTGGTATGGTGCGACCTGGTGTAGGCTGGGCTCCTTGGCAGGGTTGCAGCCAGAGTTGGCTAGGTGGGGTGATGTGGGTGGGCCGCTACTATCTGATGAGCTCAGGGCCTGCTCCCACCCTGCAGATACAGCCTGCAAGACGGTCCGCTGGCTGGCTGCCAAGCTTGGCCCCACAGTGGCCTCTCGCCATGTTGCCCGGAACCTGCTCCGCCTGCTGACATCTTGTTACATTGGTGAGGCCTGTGGTTGGTGCTGGAGATGGGGCTTCCTCCCAGACCCTCTGCCCATCTTCAGCCCCCTGTAGTGGCTCTTTCCCACTCCCACCCCAGGCCCCCTCGCAGCCTGGTCCTGGACCCAGTCTGTTCGTCCCTCCTTCCTTGGGTAGGGTATGGGTCCCTAGGCTAGAGTGAGTAGTCCCTGGAAGGCCGACCTCTCTCCTGCCCTCTGCTAGCTACTCAAGGCTGCCGGCCCTTCCTTGGCAGGGCCCACCCGGCAGCAGTTCACGATGAGCAGTGGCGAGAGCCCCCCGCTGAGTGCTGGCAACATCTACCAGAGGAGACCGGTGCTGGGTGATGCAGTGTCAGGGCCCGTGCTCGGCTGCCTCCTCCACATCGCCCGTCTGTATGGGGAGCCTGTCCTCACCTACCAGTACCTGCCCTACATCAGCTACCTGGTCAGTCTCCAGTTTGGCAGGCCCCGGGGGCTGGGAGGCTGAGGAGCCTGGGGGCCAACCCCGGATCTCTGGGGCTTCCAGGGTCCCGTGGGGCAGCCTGGCCCTCACCTACTCTGTGGCCCTAGGTGGCCCCGGGCAGCACCTCAGGCCCCCGTCGACTGAACAGCCGTAAGGAGGCGGGGCTGCTGGCAGCGGTGACTCTGACCCAGAAGATAATCGTGTACCTCTCGGACACCACCCTTATGGACATCCTGCCCCGGATCAGCCACGAGGTCCTGCTGCCCGTGCTCAGCGTCCTCACTTCCCTCGTCACGGGGTAGGCCACTGTCCCGCCCTGTGTGGGGAGCCGCCCAGACGAGGGGGCTACCCAGGAGGGACTGGGAAGCTGGGGGCAGCTCAGTGACACTGGACTGGGTGTCAGCAGTCCCGCGTCTCATCCCAGCTCTGTGACCCTGACCGAGCCACACCTCTCTGTGCCTCAGTTTCCTCATCTAGTTTGGACCAGTTGGTCTGGTAGCTCCTTTCATGGAAAGCTTTTGAAGATTCTGGGCAAGTCTTCCAGAACGGGGGGCTGCAGCTCATGAACTCTGTTTCCAGGTTCCCAAGTGGGGCCCAGGCCCGGACTGTCCTATGTGTGAAAACCATCAGCCTTATCGCCCTCATCTGCCTGCGCATCGGACAGGAGATGGTCCAGCAGCACCTGAGCGAGCCTGTGGCTACCTTCTTTCAAGTGTTCTCTCAGCTGCATGAGCTCCGGCACCAGGTGGGCAGACCTACCTGGCTGGGGTGGGCTGGAGTGGGGCTGTGGGCTTGGCTGACTCTCTGGGAATCCTTTCTGCAGGATCTGAAGCTGGGTCCTGTGGGCCGCAGTGAGGGCCCGCTGCCAGAAGTGGCCTTCTCCGATGGGCAGCAGCGGCCGGTGGACCCCACCCTGCTCGATGAGCTGCAGACAGTGTTCACCTTGGAGATGGCATACACAATCTACGTGCCCTTCTCCTGCCTGTTGGGTACTGCCCTTTCACGGTCCCTCACACGGCCTCCCCCTCGGGGTGGGAGGGCACACTCCCCGGCCCTGGGTCAGTAGTGGGTCTTAAGTTTTCTGGGTCAGAGCAAAGGGATTTGGCCCCAACCCGAGTTCCAAGGTGACATAATCAGGGACTGAGCATTAGCTGGCAGAGAGGCACAGGAGCTGGCCTAGTATGTCCATGCAGAAGGCAGGGGAGTCAGTTTGATGTACTGATGTCCCCTGGAGCTGTCTAGAGGAATATGTGGCCCATTATTTATGTAGCTTCCCAGACGGGTCGGACACTGTGCTGAGCATTTTGTGTGTCATCTCCCTGAATAGGATGGACAGCCCTGTGGTCAAATACCTTATCATCCTTCCACTGAAATCTAAGCTCTGGGAGGGAGAGCGCCACCTGTCTTGTTCACTGTTCTGCCTGATGGCCAGCAGGGCACCCAGCACATGCAGAAGATGCTCACATGTACATACTGAATGACCCCGCATTTTACTGGGGAAGAAATGGAGGCTCAGAGTTGAAGTTACTTAGGCAGAGTATTGCACAGCCAGTACCTACCTGTCTTCTGTGGTTCCCAAGCCCCTGGGTGGGTGGTGGCAGCTGCCTGCCCTCTTCCCTAATCTTAGGACCTCTCCCACTCCTATGTAGGCGACATCATCCAGAAAATCATCCCCAACCACGAACTTGTGGGGGAGCTGGCAGGGCTGTATTTGGAGAGCATCAGCCCAAGCAGTCGAGACCCTGCCAGTGTGCGGCCCACTGTGCCCAGTACCCACCCTGAGTGGGACTTTCAGGGCGGAGGCTACCCCAAGGATGATGGCCACTCGGGGACCTTTGGGAGTGTCCTGGTTGGGAACCGTATCCAGATCCCTGCTGACTCTCAGCCTGAGAGCCCTGGCCTGCTGGGCTCCATCTCTGGCGTGGGCAGGGGGGACCTCTTCAGTGAGAGCGAGGACAACGCGCTGAAGCGGGAGCTGCCACGGAGTGCCCACGGGCTGAGCGGCAACTGGCTGGCATACTGGCAGTACGAGATTGGTGTGAACCAGCAGGACGCCCACTTTCACTTCCACCAAATCCGCCTGCAGAGTTTCCCGGGCCACTCGGGGGCTGTCAAGTGCGTGGCGCCCCTGAGCAATGAGGACTTCTTCCTGAGTGGCAGCAAGGACCGCACCGTGCGCCTCTGGCCACTCTACAACTATGGGGATGGCACCAGTGAGACAGCCCCGCGCCTCATCTATGCCCAGCACCGCAAGAGTGTCTTCTTTGTGGGCCAGCTCGAGGCCCCGCAGTGCGTGGTGAGCTGCGATGGGGCTGTGCACATCTGGGACCCCTTCACAGGTGAGCGGGCCCAGGTGAGGCCTACTTTTTTGCTGCCACCCTGTGTCCTGGCAGGCCTCCGGGAATGGGGTCCAAGGGTGGGGCGGTTGGGATAATGGCATATGGTTTAGGGTGACCAGTGAGGCCACACTGAGGAGTTGTTAGGGTTCGGAACCCGGGAGCCTGAGTGACCTCACTGCTGGAAGCATTAGTTTTCCCACCTGTAAAATGGGACCCAAAACTGGCTTAGAAGATAATGCATGTAGGGGTTTGCCCCATCACGTAGCATGTAGTATGTATTTGGTGAATGGCTACTCGATTATTGTTTGACATCATGTTAGGGAGAAATAAGGTTAAGAGGGAGGAGGGGATGTAGTAACATCGAGGTAGATGGAGGGAGGCAGCATTCAGTCAGGGTGCTGTGTGAGGAGAAGAGAGTGCTTTGGGGACAGGAACCTGGCATGGAAGCAGGAAGGAGGGAGGACCAAGAAACATGATTTGCATTTCCTGAGATCCTCTGGAACGTGGGAGGCAGGAATGGGGTGGGTCGGGGGGCTGGGGGTGGGGGCATAGAAGGAGGCAGGGACTCAGCTGCTGGGACCTCAGATCCACTGTGCCCTTCCTTCCCAGGGAAGACCATTCGCATGGTGGAGCCATCAGACAGCCGGGTGCCCCTGACCGCTGTGGCTGTCATGCCCGCCCCCCACACCAGTGTCACCATGGCCAGCTCTGACTCAACCCTGCGCTTTGTGGACTGCAGGAAGCCTGGCCTGCAGGTCAGGGGCGTCTGGTTCCCTGAGCCTTGGCCCGGGTGCCCAGCAGGAAGGGAGACCCCCTAAGAGAGGTGGCCAGGGCATAGCCTCTCTTTGGAGACAGATCACCCATAGCACTGCTGGGGGTAGGACTCCAGCCTAGGATGAAAGGGAGCCCTCCCGCTGATGGGGGACAGAGGCTCGGGCCTTCCAGCTGTGTGGGCTCGGGGTGAGCAGGGCCACAGGACAGAGTGAATGGCGATCCCTCAGCTTGTCTCCCTCTGCCTGCAGCATGAGTTCCGCCTGGGCGGTGGGCTGAACCCTGGGCTTGTCCGCTCCCTGGCCGTCAGCCCCAGCGGCCGTAGTGTTGTGGCTGGCTTCTCCTCGGGCTTCATGGTTCTCCTGGATACCCGTACAGGCCTGGTTCTTCGTGGCTGGCCGGCCCATGAAGGGGACATCCTGCAGATCAAGGTGACAGGCCCACTTCCCTTCCTCACTGCCCAACCCAGTCCCTGCTCCAGGCCCTCTTGGGGTCCACCCAGGCAGGCTCACACTAAGCTGCTCTCCCTTACACCTGCCCAGCGACTGATGGGCAGCACGGGTCAGGAGTCAGTGCACCGTGGGCGCCTCGGCAGCAGGGAGGCTGCGGGGGTGGGACCCAGAGGGCTGAGCTGCCCTTGCTGCCCCCTGGAGATGTTCTAATGAGTAACCCTTGTCCATATTTGTCTTGCTTGGAGGATCAGGGGTCAGGCCCTGTCCGTGACCCAGCTCAGGTTAAATAAAGCTCAGCTGAGAGGCTGTTTACTGCTCCCAGACCACTGAGCAGAGTCCATGCCCCCTGGTGGGGGCAGGGACAGGCCACACATGGGATCCTGCCCCCACCCCTGCCGCATTCTCAATCACAGACCTCACAGATCTGCTTAGGGAGGTGCAGGAGGGAGGAACAGGTCAACTGGCATTCCCAGAGTTTCTTCCCCCAGACAACTGGGACTCCCTCCCTGTCCTACGTGGAGCCAGGGGACAGCAGGCTGCCCCTGGCTCTGTTAAGGACCCTTGGAGACCCTGGCTCCAGGTGCCTTTAAGTTCTGACTTTCCAAGAAAGCATTGGGAGGGCCCTAGGGTCAGCCTGGGTGTTAACCCTGGCAATGTCACTGGCTCTGTGACCTTGGTATGATTGCTAAACTTTTCTGAGCCTCAAGTTTTTTTCCTCTGGAAAATGGGAACAATGACAGCATCTGTGTCATAGGGTTGTTAGGAAGATTAACCATGGCAATACAGCATGCCTGACATAATGTTTGGACATAGTAAGTACTCAAATTATAGTGATAACTAGCTTAACAACATTTCAGTATATTCATACTAACTAACATTAACGTGGTAGGAGAGTGGCAGCTTGTCCCCTGCTCCGGATACCCTGTCTTCCTCTAAGATACTGTGGGAGGAAACGGGAAGACCCAGGAGCTTGGTGGGCACACAGGAGGGCCCAGGCCCTGCTGAGGCTCTCCTCTCCCTGGGCAGGCGGTGGAGGGCAGCATTCTGGTCAGCTCCTCCTCTGACCACTCCCTGACCGTCTGGAAGGAGCTAGAGCAGAAGCCCACACACCACTACAAGTCAGCATCCGACCCGATCCACACCTTTGACCTGTATGGCAGCGAGGTGGTCACCGGCACCATGGCCAACAAGATCGGCGTCTGTTCCCTGCTTGAGCCGCCCTCCCAGGCCACCACCAAACTCAGCTCCGAGAACTTCCGTGGCACACTCACCAGCCTGGCCTTGCTGCCCACCAAACGCCACCTCCTGCTGGGCTCGGACAATGGGGTCATCCGCCTCCTGGCGTAGGCTGGGGCGGGGGCCAACTGGCAAGGGTGGGCAAACAGCCCCCTAGGAATCTATCCCTGCATCCTTGTTTCCCCAGCAGGTCCCTCCCAGTGAGCTTCAGGCCCCATACCCCGTGTACCCACATGGCCTGCCAGCGAAGGTAGGGCAGGGGTCCAGACTGCCAGAGGGCATCTCATCCATGGCTTGGGGGCATGCTGCTCTTAGCCAGCAGGAAGTGAGAGGGAGAGCATGGGAAAGTATTGCTGCCTTCTCTTCTCTCCAGTTCTGCCCTCTAGGTCCAGGTGGGGACAGGGAAGGCCCAGGAAGGGGAAGGGAGACTGACCCTCCAAAGCCAGTCTCCAGCCAAGTATGCCCCCAGCCCCAGCCTCTCTGTGTGCCTACTCCACAAGGGTAGAGAAGCTGCACCAGTCCAGGACACTGATGGTGCTTGGACCCCAGCCTCTAAGGAGGGCTGGCCATGGTCCAGGAGTTGCAGGCCTTGAGCTGGGAATTTAAGTGTCCACCCAGCCAGGCCCTGCCCCGTATAGGACCAGTAGGAGAAGAAAGAGGGCAGGACCAGGGAAGGGAAGATGGACTGGGCCACCTGGTGCTTGCCAGGAGGACTCCATGCCTTGCCTGCCCACCCCTAACCACAGGGTTTGTGCCTTGAGCTGAGGAGGTAGCCGCTGGGCCCAGACCCCCTGGGGGTGCTCCAAGACGCTGGGAGAAGGGGTGAGAGCAATCATCTCTTTAGGTCCCTCCCAGGGGACAGGAAGACCCAGGCATCCCTGGGTCCTCACATTCCAGAGCAGAGATGAGGTCTGCTGGGCCCCTGCTGCCTCCTCACTATTTGCAATAGATGTAAATATGACCAATAAAACCTTTGGAAGAGCCATGGAACTGAGTGAGACTTTTCTTGATGGTGGTGTCTGGGTGGGGAAAAGGGCAGGGAGTAGGGCTGGAGGCAGCGCGGAGTAAATTGGTGGAGTATAGGTGGCATAGTATAGAACTTCTTGTTCATGCATTTGCAGGCCAGTTTCTGGAACCCTCACCCTTGGGGAGGGTAAGGAAGTATTGCTTCTGAGGAGGTAGGATGCTAGGAGAGGCTGTGCCCCTCATTATTTCCTCCTCCCACTCCCTGCCTTCCAGACTAAGGCTGAAGACAGCCAACCAGGATCCTAGGCTCGTCAGGACTGGGGATGGGCATCCTATCCTAGGCTCCTTGCATAGGCTCCTGCAGCTTCCCCTTCACTCCCCGCAGGATGGGGGATAGGAAAGGACAGCAGTGGAAACCTGGATGTAACTGAGCTCAGCTCTGTGTCCTTGAGCAGATCACTTAGCCTCTCTGAGCCTGACTAAAGCTGGGATAACCCCCAATCTCATGGGGTTGCTGGGAAGTCCTTGTTCTTCCTGGATCTGCCTTCCAGGTGAGGCAGATTACTCAACTGTCTCCTGAACCTCCCTTCTCCAGGCTCAGGTGGGACCCAAAACCACAGGGACTCCAGGTGACTGTTGGAGAATTAGATGGGAAAGGGGCTTCCGGCACCACCATCAATGTTTAACCGGATGTGCAGGTCAATATTTACCAGAAGAGAAAGCAATCTCTACAGGGGTTGCTTGAGAGCAAAGGTCCTGGTGGGAGGGGAGGGCTCCTGTGGTCCGGCTGGAGCCTGGGCAGAACGTGGGGAGTACCCAAGTGGGGCCAGAGGGACAACGTGTGCAGCAGTGAGGAGCCTGCAGAGGTACGAGGGCAGGGGTGGCTCTGCCTGCTCCTGGCCAGCAGAAGAGGTTAGGAGCTGCCCACCTGCCCAAGGGGCTCTAGGTTGAATTTACTCAGGAGACCCTTTGTCTCTCAGCCTCATAGGCTGCTGGACCAAGGTGGGAGTTCCAGGGGAATCTCTCTAGGACTTAAAAAATAAAGGGGGAAGAACAGGAGGAAGCTTCCTTTCCTTGCCAGGAAGATTCAAAAGCCAGGGTTGGAGATGAGGGTCTGGCCAAGGGTACTGTGGTGATGGGGGTGGGGCCAGACGATGGAAGGGTCCTACAGAGACTGGCCCTGAGTTTGGGGCGGGGTGGGGGGTGTGACACCTGCTCCAAGGCCAGACCAAGACTGGCCCATTCCCACCCTCCAGCCTGGCTTCCCGGAGCCTGTCTGGGGCAGAGCGAGGGGCAAGGCCTGTTTTCCCGTAAGTTCAAAGGTGGCTCTGGCCAGAGTCATTCATTGAGCTCTGCTGCTGGGTCAACAAGGCGGCTCTCCGGCGGCTGCACCACCCCTGCTGAGACCTCAGGGCCTCCCAGTCCTGTCCAGCCTCGTGGGCAAGACCAGACCAGCCAGAACAGGTGGGCTGATGGGCAGCAGGTTGGAGAGGAGCTCTGGGGAGGGAGCCTCAGTAAGAAGGCTTCAGGGAAGGCCTCCCAGAAGAGGGGCCTTGGGCTAGGCTGACAGGAGCCATTACTGAGTGCTAGGTATTGTAGTCAGGGCTCAAAAAGACTGTGTGTTTTAGTCGTCACAGTGCATGTGGGAGGCCTTAGGGACTTCGGCCACCATTTTACAAGATAAGGTAAAGCCCCAGAGAAGTTAAGGGGGATGTCCAAGGTCCTCTGGCAAGAGACAAAACCTAGATGCGAACCCAGGTCTGAGTCACGCCAGGTGAAGGATGAGGACTTTTTGTTCTGAGGCTATTTTTCCCCCGTGAACCAAAACATTCAGTGATGAAACGTGAAAAACCAAAAACACAAAGAGGAGAAACAATTCAGGGGAGAAATCCCCCCCCTCAGAGAGAGCCCCACGGCTAATGATAATGTGTGTGGGAGCTGGTGTCCCATCAGTGGGAATGGCTCAGGCCTTGTGCCAGTGGACGTGCGGGTGAGGGTCCATGGTGGGCGTGGGGCGAGGTGGGAAGTGAGGCTTCCTGTCCCTCACAGGAGGATGGCGCTGCTCCGGGGGCTCCTGGCGCTCAGCTTGTCCTGCCTGCAAGGCCCCTGCTGGGCGGTGAGCCTGGGCTGTGGGCTGGGAGGGGTGAGGAGCCCGGTGGGGGAGGCCAGGGAGCCTGGCGGACCGGGCTGAGGGAGTGTTTGGCTCTGAAGGGTTCGCCCTCCTCTCCTCCCCTCACTCTCCGCAGTTCTCTCCTGCGAGTGCCATGGAGCCCGTGGGCCAGCAGGTACTGGGGGGTGAGAGACCTGATGGGGAGGAGGGCCTTGCCTATGGCTTGGGCAGGGGCCTGCGGAAAAGGTCAAGCTCCGTTTGTTTTCTGCTTTTCCCAGCTAACGGGTGGGCAGACCCAGGAGAAGCTGTCCCCACTTACCTTCCTCAAGTTGGGCAACCAGGTACAACCAGGTGGGGCTGGGGAAGAGCGGGCGGGGCCTGAGGGAGGAAGGCTGATCCGCAGTGGTTGGGGAGCTGGGGGCGTGGCTGGGGAGCTGGGGGCGTGGCTGGGGAGCTGGGGGCGTGGCTGGGGAGCCGGGGCGTGGCTGGGAGGCTGAGGCCTGACGGGAGAGGGGCTCAGTCCGGAGTTAACGTGTCCGTGGGACTTTCCTCTTGTCAGGACTGGGACAAGACCCTGCTGTCCCCAGGCACAGGGTCTCTGAAGGAGTTCTTTAACACCGAACCTGGAGCTGACTCCCTGGCCCCACGGAGCACCGATGCGTCCCTACAGGAGTCTGGTGGCCAGACTTCCCTGAAAAAGGCTCCAGGAGACTGCAAGGGGGCCCCAACCCCAGAGCAGACCCGCAGGCTGGCCCAGGCCGTGATGGCTTTCACCACAGACCTTTTCTCCCTGGTGGCCCAAAGGTCCACCAGCCCCAACCTCATCCTGTCACCTCTGAGTGTGGCCCTGGCACTGTCCCACCTGGCCCTAGGTACTGTGACAGCCCCTGGCTAGACCAGCAGAGCGGGGAGGCCTGCAGGAACTCCCTCCCCCAGGGTTTACCAGTGGGTGTTTCCTCCATCAGGTTCACTTGGAAAGTTGGTAAAAATGTATATTCCTGGGCACACCTGCAGTCTTGGTGAATCAAATTCCCTGGGCCTGGGATATGCTTCCGGTGATTTTTATGCAGGAGTTTGAGAGCTACCGTGTCTCCATTAGACTGGAGATCTCACTGTGGGAAACTGAGGTCCAGGGGTGAGGTCGTCCAGGCTGCCAGCAGCAGAGATGAAAGTAGAACTTGGGGGTCCTTGTCACTCAGGCCAGTCCAGTGGAGAATGTGCGGCCGTGCGGGCGTGCTCACCATGGCTATCCGGCGGGGACTGGAGTGAGCAGTGGGGGTGGGAAGGGCCCTCAGCCTGGGCCCCACCGGCGTGTCCTCTCCAGGTGCTGGGAACCAAACCCTGCAGAGGTTACTGCACGTGCTGCATGCGGACTCAGGGCCCTGCCTTCCCCACCTGCTGAGCCGCCTCTGCCAGGACCTGGGCCCTGGGGCATTCCGAATGGCTGCCAGAATGTACCTGCAGAAAGGTGGGCGCTGGTGGGAGGGAGCTCCCTAGGTAGCGCCCTGCGGCGGAGGGGACCGAGGGAGATGGGTTAGGCCTCAGGGAGCCAGTGGGGGCATCGGTGGCTCGGGAACCCAAGCCCCAGGAACAGCTTGTGGCCCTTCTGTGTAGGACTTCCCCTCAAAGAGGACTTCCTGGAACAATCGGAACGACTCTTTGGCACGAAGCCCAGAAGCCTAACGGGAAGGAAGGGGGAGGACCTAGCAAATATCAACCAATGGGTGAAGGAGGCCACGGAGGGGAAGATTGAAAATTTCCTCTCAGAGCTGCCAGACGACACGGTGCTGCTTCTCCTCAACGCCATCCACTTCCAGGGTACACCCCTCCTCCTGGCAGGCCCCCCGCAGGCAGCCCTACGCCCACCCTACAGGCTGGGCTGGGTGTGCAGGCTTCGTTCTGAGCCCCCCCCCTTCCTTCGCAGGGCTGGGTCAGGAGGCAGGCAGCTCTCCGGATTGTACTTGGGGGCAGGGAGGTAGCAGGTTACCGGCTCGCAGGAACTGGATGGGCTGCCGTGGAGAAAGTTCCCTAGGAGGAAGCCGAGTTTAAAGAGACCCAGGGAGAGGCTCCTGGGAGTATGGCAGGGCGTGGGGAGAAGGCAAGCCTGGATTTCCAAAACACTGCAGGGAGGAGACCTCAGATCAACCGGGTATCAGCGGGCACAGCACCTCCTGGGGTCTCAGCCTCCACCTTTTGTCCGTTGAATGGGTTCTGGGTGGGAGAAGAGGCTGGTGGTAGAGAACCCACCCTTGTCCCAGTCTATGTGGTCCCTGCCCTCTGCTGGATGCAGGTTTCTGGAAAAGCAAGTTTGACCCAAGCCTCACCAGGAGAGACAGCTTCCACCTGGACCAGCATTTCACGGTGCCGGTGGATATGATGCACGCCCGCACGTACCCGCTGCGCTGGTTCCTGCTGGAGCAGCCTGAGATACAGGTCCCCCTTGGTTGCCCGGCCGGGTCTTGATGCCGAGAGGTGGGGAAGGGAGTGGGCAGGCTGTGGACAGGCACAGGGGTGGGGGGTGTGCCCCACTCTCCTGGCAGTCATGTCCCTGGGGCAGGGGGCTCTGGAAGGTCTCACCCTGCCCCCACCCAGGGGAACTGAGACTCTAGGCTTTTTGAGGTTCACTCATTCAACAAAACTACATTGGGCTTTAGCCGTATGCCAGACCCTGTTCTAGTTGCTGGGAATTTAGTGGAGTATAACGGAGCCCAGATCCATACTCTTAGGAGGGAAGGTACACAGTACATGAGCAACCATAAGTCAGCAGGATAATTTCAGATGGTGATAAGTCCTATGAAGGAAAAAAAAAAAGATCTACTAGTGACTGGGGAAGGTGTTTTAGATAGAGTGGTCAGGGAGCATTCTTTTGAGGAGGGACACTGACTTCAGGCCCAGGAGATCTTTGGCTATGGCAGTTCATTACAAGACCCGTGGGTGATGGGGCAGCCTAGGGACCGTCTGGATGGCCCCTGGAGGGCCTCAGCATCTCCAAGGTGGGGAGGTGTGACCTGGGCTCTCACACAGGGCTCCTTAGAAGGCAGGACCTGATGGGTGGATTTGTCAGCGTCCTGATGGAATGTTCTGATTGGATAGAGGGCCATGCCAAGCTATCTCAGGGGCAGCCTCCCTTGCTTTTAGCCTCAGTGTGGTCGAGCACTGATCCCGGGGCCTGTTAGCTGTGGCAGTGTTGGTTAAGTTTCCTAAGGCCAGGAGGACACAGACGACAGCCACTCCTGTAGCCCTCCTGAGAGGGCGCTTGGAGCGGTGTCCCACCTCTCTCCAGTTCACCAACAGGCAGACCGGCCATCTGGTTCACCTCCCCACCAGTTCCCTGATGTTGCTTCCCTCCAGGCTGTGTCTCATCCACTCCTCCATCATGCTTTTGTCTCCATCCTTTACCCTCCTCGGTTGGCCTCTTCCTCAGGCACCCTGCAGGCAGGCCCAGGCAGCCAGACACTGGCACTCGTCGGGAGGCCTGCTGCCGGGGCATTCTGCCTAGAGCCCGAGGAGTTACAGCTGCCAGGGACCTGGAGCCCAGTGGTTTCACATTTCTTTAGCTGCAGAAACTCCATTCACATGAAGTCTTGCCCTAACTCACAGTGTATATACATAGCTGGGCAAAGTCTCTGTAGAAGGTGAGAGGGGTGGACAGTACCATCCTTAACAGCACCTTAGCAGAACCTACGGCAGTTTGAAAACCCAACAACCCAGTCCACCAGACACATGGAGAAGCCGTGAGGCAGACATGGGATTCCTCACCCCAAGTCACAGGGCCAGCTGGTAGCAGATAAAGAGAGAGAAAACTGTCATCGATTGAGTGCTGCCTCTGTGCAGACACTCTGCTAGAAGCTTCAGCAGCATATCTCCTGCAGTCATGTCAACCTGCAATGTGGGCAGGTAGTGTAACTCCACTTCCCAGGTGAGGAAGTGGAGGCTCAGGGAAGCAGAGCGCATTGCTGGGAAGGATGGACTGGACCCCAGTCCGTCTGTCTCACAAGTGCCTCCTGGGGCCGACCCTGCTTAGGTGTGGGTGCTCTCTGGTCTGTTCTCATATGTCCTTGCTTTGTCTGTAGGTGGCTCATTTCCCCTTTAAGAACAATATGAGCTTTGTGGTCATTGTGCCCCCCCACGGTGAGTGGAACATGTCCCACGTGCTGGCCAACCTGAGCTGGGACATCCTGCACCAGCCCTCGGTGCGGGAGAAGCCTACCAAGGTTCAGCTGCCTAAGCTGCACCTGAAATACCATCTGGACCTGGTGGCCACCCTCAGCCAGCTGGGTAAGGAGGCTGGGCACGCGAAAGCCCCCTAGGGCTAGGGCAGGCTGGCAGGGTGGGGTAGTCAGAGCTAGTCTTGTGCCCTGGCCTTAGGGAGGTGAGAAGGTTTGATGTGAGTCCTTGGACCGACCGATCTGGGTGGGCTGGGGCTACCCGGGGAATGAGCACCTGCTCTCCCTGAGACTGTGCATTGCAAAGAATCCCAGGTGGAGAGCAGGGGGCAGCGTGTGAGCTTCCCAGGCTCTCCTGCCAGGGCCACTATACTAGGCACTGGAGCGCAGTGCGTACCAAGAGCTCAGTCTAATGGGCAGATGAGGAAGCAAGTACTTACACCCCCACATAAGTAATAAGACAGAGGGCTTCCCTCCAGTTCATCAGAGGGAACATTGAAAAGGCACCTGTCTGGACTTTGGGGCAGGGCATCAGGGAAGGTTTCCTGGAGAAACTTTTAAGCTGATACTTGAAAGTGAAATAGGAGTTAACCAGGAATCTGTGGGTTCAAGTTGTCTGGCCAGGATGCCAGACACCCTCCCGGGCAGGTTCAGGCAGCCTGTGGGGCAGAAGGCAGCTCTGACCTGCCATCTCCTGCCCTGGGCAGGCCTGCAGGAGCTGTTCCTGGCCCCAGACCTGCGTGGGATCTCTGAGCAGAGCCTGGTGGTGTCCAGCGTACAGCACCAGTCCACTTTGGAGCTCAGTGAAGCTGGCGTCGAGGCGGCTGCAGCCACCAGCACGGCCATGTCCCGCATGTCCCTTTCCTCCTTCAGTGTGAACCGCCCCTTCCTCTTCTTCGTCTTTGAGGACACCACAAGGCTGCCCCTCTTCGTGGGCAGCGTGAGGAACCCCAACCCTGGTGCACCATGGGAGCGCAAGGAGCAGCAGGATCCCCCCGACAACAGGGACTTCCTCCTGAGCCATAAAGCCTTCCCCCGTGGAGACAAGCCCTTTGGCCCGGACTTGAAACTCGAGCCCCCTTCAGAGGAGGATTGCCCCCAGGCGAGCAGCCCTAAATGACGCACCACGGCTGCCAGCGTCCTGAGTCCCTGTCTGGGCCAGCCTCTCAGCTCATGTGGCTCTTTCCTGACAACTTCGTGGGACTCGGGGCAGGGGCCTGGGTGGGCAGTCTGGGAGGGGAGAGGAGCCATTCTCACCTGTCTCCTCTTGGGGAGCTGGGGGTGCAGTGGGGCCAGGAGAAGGGCAGGCATCAGCTAATGGTGGGCCTTGATCCCACATCATCTCTCCCAAAGGGGCTCGGGGGGTGTCCTTGTTTGGGTGGAGGGGCAGCTGTAGATCCACTTTTTCAGGAGGGTAGGAATGCTTGTTTACCAGAGAGGTAGAGAGAGGAGGGATTGGGTACCTTGGCTGCGAGAGGAGAGCCAGGGCCTGGGGACAGCCCCAGGGGCAGAGCACGGTCCTGGGGTTAGATGCTGTGGGTCGCCCTTGTCCTGCTGTGTGGGGGAGGTGGAGTGCCCTACTTAACTGCCTCTGCCATAACCTGCCCCAGGCCCACCAGCCTCTAGCCCACCCGGATGCCCTGTCCCCTCAGTCTTCCTGCTGGTTCTTGGAGATGCCAACACTGCCAGGACTCCCTTCCTTCCTCTCTCTCCTGTTCCTCCTGGACCCAGTATCTCCAGGGCTGAGGGTGGGTGGGAAGGACATTAGCTCTCTAAGGATCTTTTGTAAAGTTTTTGTAGTGATTTTCATGCCACCTGAATAAAGAATGAATGGGCTGCTTTGATGTCACTGTTCTGGGCATGGGTGGGGCTAGGAGGACTGCAGGAAGCAGGGAGCAGGTCACAGACAGCACTGCGAACCAGGCTGGGCCCCGAGAAGCCATCTCTGCCACGTTTGGTCCCTGGCCACTCGCCAGCCCTTCTCCACCATGACAGGCCCCTCCCCAGGGCCACCTCCACGCCAGCCTGGCTCTGCTCTCAGCCTGCTCCTCTCTACAGGCCTCACGCAGCCAGCAACAAGGGCGGCTCAGAATAGCACCAGCCTCCCCATCTGGGAGAACTGGCAATTAGGAGCTTGTGGAGCTTTTAATTACATGCCGGCCCCTCTGCCAGGAGCTGGCGCCCGCCAGCCACAGGGCAGGCTGCCGGGAACACCCGGCTCCAGCTGGAGGCTGTCAGAGCCTGAGGATTTGGGGGAAGTGGCTGGGGACACCTTGGCACAGGGCTGGGGGTCCCCGTGGGTGGGCCTTTGTCTGTGAGCACAAGGTGTCCATGTGGCAGCAGCCACCTGCAGCCCTGAAGTGCAGTGGTTAAGAGCATGTGCCTGGGGTGGAACCTTGCAGTTGGAAACTGGCAGTGTGCAGAGATAGGTAATAAATAGACAAGTGAAATACATGGAATGTCAGAAGGTGGCAAGAGCTATGGTGAGAAAGAAAGCAGGGAAGACCTCCTGGAGAAGGTGACATTGAAGCAGAGCCTTGGAGCGGCTGAGGGCAGAGTTCCTGAGAGCGGAGTGTGCTCAGAAGCTTCAGGATGAGCAGGAGAGCAGGAGACCATGGAGGGAACGAGGGGAGGAACCGGGTACAGAAAGCGTAGGGCTTTAGGGCCACTATAAAAACTGTCATTGTTATCTTAGGAGATATAAGAAGAATTGAAAAAGTAAATCAGCAGGCCACCAACTTAATTTTGCTTCTGATCTTTCTCAGCAGTCTCCTCCTCTCCATTTCGGCTCTAGTCATGGTTTAGATCTAGTCATCACTCCCAAAGGGCACTGCTGTTGCCTCCTAGGTTCTTCCTGCCAAAAACTGCATCCTCCCCCCTGCATGTCTTTATCAAGTGTCTCCCGTGTGATCAGCAGCCCACCAAGCTCTGGGGATGCAGCAGTGAACAGACCAGATCTAGCCCCCAGAGCCTAAATCTGGTGGTAGAGTGGGCTAGACAATAAACAGGTTGGACTTTTGTGTTGAAATATGGCATGCAAGGGACATAGTCATAACTGTACACAAGCTTAATGATTTTTTTCACGAGCCAAGTACCCCTGTGTAACCAGCACCCAGATCAAGAAACAGTACTCAGTCTCCTGACTTCTAATAACAGATTCATTTTTCTTGGTTTTGAACTCTGCATAGGAGTCATACAGTCTGAGCACTCTTGTATCAGGCTTTGTGTTTGTGAGATACATCTGTTATTGTGGATGGCAATAATTCATTCACTGTGGAAGGCTTTCAATTGAGGGGTGCCGAGCTCTAGAAGGCTGACGTGGCTGCTGTGTGAGAACAGACTGCAGAAAGACAAACATGGGAACACGAAGACTGGTTAGTGGGCAGGAGACGTGGGTGGCTTTTCGCAGGGTACTGGCTGTGGAAATGGAGGAAAGTGGTCAGAACTCAGAAATATTTTGCAGGTAGATGTTAACAGAATTTGTAGATAGGGTATACAGGAAATGAGGGAAAGGAAAGGTTTAAGAAGTGTAGGGCTTATTCAAATTTCTGGATTTTTCCTTGAGAAAACGTGTTTTACTGAGATGGGAATCAGAGTGAGGGACAGATTTTAGGATTGGTTGGAGATTTCCATTTTGAGCATGTTATGATTGTTACAATTGAAATGCTGTACTAATATAGGGTCCCAGTCTGCCCTATCTGTGATTCCAGCTTAATTAATAGTACTCGCTTTTTGCTCTTAAAAGTGTTGGGATGAGCAACAGGATACACATTCTTCTCAAGTGCACATGGAACATTTTCCAGAATAGACCACATACTAGGCCACAAAAAGAACCTCAGTAATTTCAAAAATATTGAAATCTTACCAACCAACTTCTCAGATAACCAAGGTATAAAACTAGAAATAAATTTTAGAAAGAAATCAAAAAGGCTCACAAATACATGGAGACTTAACAACACTCTCCTAATTAATCAATGGGTTAACGACCAAATCAAAACAGAAATCAAAGAATATATGGAGACTAATGACAACAACAACACAAAGCCACAACTTCTGTGCGATGCAGCAAAGGCAGTTCTAAGAGGAAAGCATATTGCAATCCAGGCCTATTTAAAGAAGGAAGAACATTCCCAAATGAATAGTCTAAAGACACAATTACTGAAATTGGAAAAAGAAGAACAAATGAGGCCCAAAGTCACCAGAAGGAGGGACATAATAAAGATCAGAGAAGAAATAAATAAAATTGAGAAGAATAAAACAATAGAAAAAATCAATGAAACCAAGAGCTGGTTCTTTGAAAAAATAAACAAAATAGATAAACCCCTAGCCAGACTCATTAAGAGAAAAAGAGAATCTACACACATAAACACAATCAGAAATGAGAAAGGAAAAATCACGACGGACCCCACAGAAATACAAAGAATCATAAGAGAATATTATGAGAACCTATATGCTAACAAGCTGGAAAACATAGAAGAAATGGACAACTTCTTAGAAAAATACAACCTTCCAAGACTGACCAAGCAAGAAACAGAAAAACTAAACAGACCAATCACCAGCGACGAAATCGAATTGGTAATCAAAAAACTACCCAAGAACAAAACCCCGGGCCTGATGGATTCACCTCTGAATTCTACCAGACATATAGAGAAGAAATAACACCGATTCTCCTTAAAGTTTTCCAAAAAATAGAAGAGGAGGGAATACTTCCAAACTCATTCTATGAAGCCAGCATCACTCTAATACCAAAACCGGGCAAAGACCTCACCAAAAAAGAAAATTACAGACCAATATCCCTGATGAACGTAGATGCAAAAATACTCAACAAAATATAAGCAAACCGAATTCAAAAATACATCAAGAGGATCATACACCATGATCAAGTGGGATTCATCCCAGGGATGCAAGGATGGTACAACATTCGAAAATCCATCAACATCATCCACCACATCAACAAAAAGAAGAACAAAAACCACATGATCATCTCCATAGATGCTGAAAAAGCATTTGACAAAATTCAGCATCCATTCCTGATTAAAACTCTCAACAAAATGGGTATAGACGGCAAGTACCTCAACATCATAAAGGCTATATATGACAAACCCACAGCTAACATCATACTTAACGGCGAGACGCTGAAAGCTTTTCATCTAAGATCGGGAACAAGACAGGGATGTCCACTCTCTCCACTGTTATTCAACATAGTACTGGAGGTCCTAGCCACAGCAATCAGACAAAACAAAGACATACAAGGCATCCAGATTGGTAAAGAAGAAGTCAAATTGTCACTATTTGCAGATGACATGATACTGTACATAAAAAACCCTAAAGATTCCATTCCAAAACTACTAGAACTAATATCTGAATTCAGCAAAGTTGCAGGATACAAAATTAACACACAGAAATCTGTTGCTTTCCTATACACTAATGATGAACTAACAGAAAGAGAAATCAGAAAAACAATTCCATTCACAATTGCATCAAAAAGAATAAAATACCTAGGAATAAACCTAACGAAGGAAGTGAAAGACCAGTACTCTGAAAACTACAAGACACTCCTAAGAGAAATTAGAGAGGACACTAACAAATGGAAATGCATCCCATGCTCTTGGCTAGGAAGAATAAATATTGTCAAAATGGCTATACTACCTAAAGCAATCTACAGATTCAATGCAATCCCTATCAAACTACCAACAGCTTTCTTCAATGAACTGGAACAAATAATTCTAAAATTCATATGGAACCACAAAAGACCCCGAATAGCCAAAGCAATCCTGAGAAGGAGGAATAAAACAGGGGGAATTACACTCCCTGACTTCAAGCTCTACTACAAAGCCACAGTAATCAAGACAATTTGGTATTGGCACAAAAACAGACCCACAGACCAGTGGAACAGAATAGAAAATCCAAACATTAACCCAAACATATACAGTCAATTAATATTTGATAAAGGAGCCTTGGATATACAATGGGGAGATGACAGCCCCTTCAGCAGCTGGTGTTGGAAAAACTGGACAGCTACATGTAAGAGAATGAAACTGGACTACTGTCTAGCCCCATACACAAAGGTAAACTCAAGGTGGATCAAAGACCTGAATGTAAGTCATGAAACCATAAAACTCTTAGAAAAAAACATAGGCAAAAATCTCTTGGACATAAACATGAGCAATTCTTCATGAACATATCTCCCCGGGCAAGGGAAACAAAAGCAAAAATGAACAAGTGGGACTATATCAAGCTGAAAAGCTTCTGTACAGCAAAGGACACCATCAGTAGAACAAAAAGACATCCTACAGTATGGGAGAATATATTCATAAAAAACGTATCTGATAAAGGTTGACATCCAAAATATATAAAGAACTCATGCACCTTAACAAACAGAAAGCAAATAATCCAATTAAGAAATGGGCAGAGGACATGAATAGACACTTCTCCAAAGAAGAAATTCAGATGGCCAACAGGCACATGAAAAGATGCTCCACATCGCTAATCATCAGAGAAATGCAGATTAAAACCACAATGAGATATCACCTCACACCAGTGAGGATGGCCAACATCCAAAACACAAACAACAACAAATGTTGGCGAGGATGTGGAGAAAAGGGAACCCTCCTACACTGCTGGTGGGACTGCAAATTAGTTCAACCATTGTGGAAAGCAGTATGGAGGTTCCTCAAAAAACTCAAAATAGAAATACCATTTGACCCAGGAATTCCACTCCTAGGAATTTACCCTAAGAATGCAGCAGCCCAATTTGAAAAGGACATATGCACCCCTATGTTTATGCAGCACTATTTACAATAGCCAAGAAATGGAAGCAACCTAAGTGTCCATCAGTAGATGAATGGATAAAGAAGAGGTGGTACATATACACAATGGAATATTAGTCAGCCATAAGAAGAAAACAAATCCTACCATTTGCAACAACATGGATGGAGCTAGAGGGTATTATGCTCAGTGAAATAAGCCAAGCCGAAAAAGACAAGTATCAAATGATTTCACTCATATGTGGAGTATAAGAACAAAGAAAAAATACTGAAGGAACAAAACAGCAGCAGACTCACAGAACCCAAGAACGGACTAATAGTTACCAAAGGGAAAGGGACTGGGGAAAATGGGCGGGAAGGGAGGGATAAGAGGGAAAAAGGGGCATTACGATTAGCAGATGTAATGTTGGGGGGCACGGGGAGGGCAGTACAACTCAGAGAAGACAAGTAGTGATTCTATAGCATCTCACTACGCTGATGGACAGTGACTGTAATGGGGTTGGTGGGGGGACCTGATGAAGGGGTAGTTTAATAACCATAATATTGCACATGTAATTGTAGATTAATGATAATAAAATAAATTATATTAAAAAAAAACAAAAAAAAGTGTTGGGATGATAGATCATATGCCTCTCCTACCTACTGGGCATCCATGTAGGCATGTCAAATAGGCAACCAGACCTCTGGGTCACGACTGGAAGTGTAGATTTGGGAGCATACAGATACATCTTAAGTTACAGAACTCACGGAAATCACCTAAGAGAAGGTATAGATAGAGAAGAAAAGGGGTCCCAGCATCAAACATGCAAAGGCGACAGGAAAGATGAGGTGTGTGAGGTGGGAAAAAGCAGGAGGGTTTAGGGGATCTGTGTTTCAAGAAGGAGGAACAGTCTGTTGTGCTGACCGCTGCAAAGGCAGAGATGTCCATTAGGTGTCAACATGGAGGCGACAGGAATTGAAAGGAGAGGTGGGCACCATAGCAAGTTTGAGGTAGAGGAGGGAGAGGAGCTGAGATAGGGCAGAGAGCTCTTTCCCGAGTGGCTGTAAGGGAGACCAGAGAAATGGCAGAGACAATAGGGGCTGTGGCATAAAGAAAGTGTCAGAGAAGGGAGTGATGGAGGACGTGTGAAGGCTGTGCGGTGATCCTGCAGAAAGGGATGTTGGTCATGCAGGAGAGCGGCCACCTGCGGGGACTAAGTCCTTGAAGAACAGCACCAGGGGGCCTCTCCTTTGGCAGGAGTGGGACACGCTCCTTTCATGGTAATTGGAGGAAAGAGAAATCTTTTTAAGTTATGAACTAATTAGGATAAAGGCAAAGGTATAATGAACTGCATCACGTCACTGTCCACCTTAAAAAATATTCTCACTGTAGTGAGAGCCTGGCATTCCCTTACCTTGTCCCTTTAACTATCATCCTGAATTGGTGTTTATTATTTTCATGCATTTACTTTCACCAAATGAGTTTTTATCCTTAAGTCGTCTATAGGATCATTTTGTGTGTTTTAAGGCCTTAAACAAATGTATTATTTTGTTGGTGTTCTCCTGCACCTTGTATCACTTCACATTGTGGGACAAATGTATGTTGATATAAGTAGACTTTACCCTCCATCTTAGTATCCAGTTGATGGACATGTATGGAGCTTCTGTTTTTTCTTTGCTTCTGCAAACAGTGTTGCCACAACATTCTTGTACAGCCTTCCTTGTGCACGTTTGTGGAGTGTGTCTGGCTCACATGCTTAGGAGTGGAACCCCTGAATTGGGGGTTTGGGTCAACACATCTTTCATTGCCAGGGCTGCCACCTACGGTCATGTACAACGCTGCCGTTTGTCGCCAGATCATTCTTCAGAGTGGTTGTATCGATTCACATTCTCACCAGATGGGCCTAAGAGATCCCGGTTGCCCACATCTTCTCCAACACTTGGCATCGTCAGATGTTTAACTTTTGTCCATCTGATGAGTAAAACACTAAAACACACTCATCAAATTAGGGCTTTAATTTGCATTCCCCTGATTATCGGTGAGGATAAAACATCTTTTCATAAGTTTATTGGACCCTCAGGATTCTTCTGTGAATTACCTGGACCGCTTTTCTTACTGATTTGTGGTTATTTCTATATAGTAATCTTTCTTTTTTTGTCAGTTATCTGTGTTACAAATATTTTCTCCAGTATGAGGCTTGTCTTTTCATTTTGTTTAATGGTATCTTTTCACAAGAACAAGTTTTTAATCTTAGTGCCACATTTTTTATCAATCATTTATAACGTGTGCTTTTTTTGGCTGCTTGTCTAAAAAGCTCTTTCCTGCCCAGAGATTACAGAGGACCCCATTTATACTTCTTTCTAAAACGTTCACAGTTTTTCCTGTTATATATATGTATTTGTACTTCTTTTTAAAGCATTACAAATACTTCCGAAAGGATACATAGGAAAGAGATTATTAACATCTGCTGTCTCCAAGGGGTGGACAGACTGGCACTCAGCTTAGCCACATTTTAAGGGCTCTGTGGCCACACACGGCTAGTGGCCATTGTATTAGACAGTGTGGATAGAAAGACTGCTGTCCCACAAGATGCTGCATTATATTGGAACGATCTGTTCTCAGATCAGCCTCTGTTCTTAGCCAGTGAGTTTCTGGATGGTGGGCACCAAGTCTTACTCATTTTTGTACTCTTCCTCTGTGTACCTGGCTAATGCCTTGCAGAGAGATACTCAATGTTTTTGTTGAAAAGACTGAACACTGACTGTTGACAAACTCTTTTCTTATATAAAGACGAACCTTGCCCATTGGAAAGTTCTATCCAGGGGCCCTAGCTCTGCTCCCTTGAGCCTCGCATGAAATGAGGTTCCCCTCAATTTTCTCTTTCTCAAACTAATATCCTAAAGCGCTCTCCTTTCTTTCTCGAATCTTTCTTTCTCTGAATGACCAAGGGACTTTTGGCCAGGACTCATACCTGCATAGAAAACATTTTGCTATGTTCTCTAATTATTTCTCATGTCAGTATTTTAGCTTCACAAGCACATTGCAAGTTCCTAAATATCCCCAGGTAAGCAGGACCTAGGTATTCTCTCCAGGTGACCTCTATTGCGCCTAGGTGGATGGCAGGCCCATATGCAGCCTCATTTCAGGACTAATGTTTATAGTTTGGCTCAGTACTTCCTCTGGTCAGATATTTTCCCACTACCCTTTTTCATCTTTAGAAATCACAGAATTTCAGGGCTTAAAAAATACAGACATCCAGTTCCATCCCTTCATTTTTCAGCCAAGGAAAGGGAGGAGCCGTGAGAGTTGTCTTGCCCCATATCCCAGTTAGTGCCAGAGTCAAGGACCAGGAAAAACCCAGAAGCCCATTCAGTACTGGGTCAGTGTTTTTTCTACTCTAGTCTGCCTCTGGGGCCTCCTCCCGGGTTTTGCGCCCAGACTGACCAGGGTGCCACCTGCGGATGGGGTCTCAGACAGTGAGGAAGGCCAGGGCTTTGAAGGAAGGTCTGGTGGAGAAGCCAGGTGTGTGAATATGTCTCTCAGGGGTATGTGGCAGAAGGGCAGTAGTGGGTTAAAGTTAATGCCAGACAATGATGCAATCACAGGATTCAAACTGAGTGCAGGTCGCTTTAAGAAAGGAGTAGCTGTAATCTGAAGCCTGCTGGACGCCGGACTGGGAGGCAGCAGAAAAAGCTCTTGGACTTGCAGGAGCCCCCTTAGTGTGCAGACCTAGGCCGGGCACAGAGCTGCAGTGACCGCAGGTAAAGCAGCTCCGTCTGGTCTGCGTGTCAGGGTAAGATGGGACAGGCTCCCCTGGGCTGGGGGGACTGGAGAGAGGCAGGAGTACTCCAGGAGCAGAAAAGAGGGGTGCAAGGGAGAGAAGGTGGGGAGACAGTGGATCCTGCAGCTTGGCCACCAGGGTGACTGAGTGGATGCGGGAGGACAGGAGTTGGGGTTCAGAGGGCAGGACCCAATTATCCCCAAACCCCACTGCACCTCTAGAAGAGGCTGGAAAGACTTTTGAATGAAGTGGGTGGCAAACAATGAGGGTGGGGTGGGAGGAAGCAGAAGGCTCAACTGCTGGGTTAGGTCTCAGCAGCATCTCAAAGGGGCTCTGCAGCCCTGGGAGGAGAGGGAGCTGTACTTCCCCCTGGGCAGTTCGGGAGGCAGCACATCTTGCCGCCCAGCCTTGGCCTGGGCTCAGTTCCCAGCTGCTTTTTCAAAATCAACCAGTGCTCATTTCAAAGATAACTTCCCAACACTGGACTGCTGACCCTGCTGGAGGATGACCGGGCCCTTCTATCCAGCACCCACCCTTTTTCTTTGGCCAAATTAACTGCCGGTAAAAGCTGGGAGACTGATGGGGTTTTGGCTTCTCGCAAACAATAATCGCTCTTTAGGCCAGCCAGGGTATGGGGTTTGGGGGTCCACTGCCAGTGCTGGAGAGGATGGCTGCCTGTCCCTTTCTGCTCCCTGGGGCAAGCTGCAGCTAGGAGCTGGGCTGGGCCAAAGAAAAGCTGCAGGCTTCCCAGAAACCCCATCACTGTGTGGCCCATGCCCATCCACCCCACCCCGAGTTCAGCTTCCTGGCTGAAGGTGGGAGGGGAAGGTGGCCAGGGAGTTCTGTTTCTAGGGTTGGCCCTTCTCGGGGGTGGGTGGTGAAACTTGTGGGCATCCTGGCCCAACTCATTCAGGTTCCAAGACTTAAGAAGGAACACTGTTTGGGGACCGATGGGGTCACCATGGGTGGGGTGAGCCTTAAGGGGACCCCTCGGAATCTCCCTCCCAGAGCCAGTGAGGGGTGGTAGCCTTTCCTGCACTGCACATGAGGTCCACTGCCATGTGGCTTAGAGGCTGTGTGGTTCTGGGAGGAGGAGGGATGGTGTTTGTCCCACAACTGGGTTTAATCTGAAACACATGTACTGGCTCAAATTTATCCTCCCAGCTTGAAGGCAAAATCACAAAGTTGTAGTTCCTTGTGTGTCTTGATTTGGACAATGTGGCAGGAAGTTAAGGCCTAACCTTGGCCCAACGGGGAGGATACCCAACGCCCTGCCCGGGCCCTCCCCCTCCTGGCAGGACAGCAGTCTGGCTTGGACACTGCCCTTCGGACAGGATGGCATAATTTCCCTGTGGCCCTGGCCAGGCAATGGCTGCCTGCCCTGGTCCACAGATCACCTTGGACAGAGCACTGAGCTCCGAGAGGTCCCACAGGTAGACGCTTACTCTCTGCCCCTGCAGGGGTGATAAGCTCTCTGCTTCCCTCATCCTCAGGGCTTGAGGTGGAGGATTCAGAGGTGCCATTAATACTGGGGCTGGCTCTGGGCCAGCTATGTTCCCAGGTGCCCTTCCCCACCAGGACCCCTCGCCTCAGTTCCAGCCCTCAGACTACCCACGTGGTGACAGCAATCACAGGACCTGGAACTTAGGCTCAGACTCTGTAGGGACGCCTACAGAGGTCACCCCCCACGTGCATTTGAACTGTGAACTTAAGTTTCTTTAAACACTGTGCCAAGATGACCCCATCTCCTTCCTCCTATCGCAATTACTTACTCTGGCCAGAAGGACTAGAGCTAACAGCTTTTCCTCTGGCCTCGTTGCCGATGCATCTTGCTGAATTCTGAGTCTCCTATAAACCAGTTGGCTGAGGCTCAGGCAAGGATGGCACCTGCCAGGTCTGGGTGGGGCTGACCTGGTGGAGAGCAGCTGCAAGCCAGGCTGGTGTTAAGGTCTGCAGAGCGCTTTTCCTATTGTCTCATGGGGAGAGTTCTCCCTGAGAAGCAGGGGCAGCCATTGGGAAGAGAAGCTGGCTGAGAGAACAGCAGTCTGTGGAGCTGAGACAGGAGATCGAGGTCAGGGTTTAGAAGAAAAGCGGGGTTGGTTCCCACTGGTGGTCCAGCTGTAAGCAGAGCAAACTCAGGAGGCCATTTTTTTTGTTGTTGTTCCCTTTCATGATCCACAATGTTGTCTCATGGATTATCGGACTTAATTTTAAGGACTTTGGCCAAAAATCACACCCTGTCCTCCCATCTTTCTTATTTGTTCTGTGAAGTCAGAAAGGTATGTGTGTTGGGTGTGTGGGGGTTGTTTATGGTTATATAAAGGGTTAATGAAAGAGTTGAGTCCCCTGGCTTGTGTGTGTGTGTGTGTGTGCGCACGCATGTGTGTGTGTGTTGAGGGGATATAGGGGCTGGAAAGACAGATTATAAATTCTTGACTTGGAAATACAGATGGAGGGAGAACATGGACGAGCCAAAGATTGCTGAGACCTTGTTCCACTTTCTAACCAGAAGGCCTCTTGGAAGATCTTATCTGTCCCACCCACAGGAGCTGCCTTCATCCCCTCCCACCCCCACATCCTGACTCCAGGGGTGAGCTCATACATGTAGTGAATGCAGGAGGGGAGGAGATGGTGGAGCACATGGAACCCTGGACCCAGATTTCCCTTTTCCCTTGTAGTCCAAGGGCCAGAGCAGAGCTTGGTCAGAGGAGGCCACTGCTGGGGAGGTGAAGGGACTTGGGTGTCTTACTAAGTGAGGTTGCTTAACCTGAAGGAAAGAAGGCTCAGGGGCATAACAGCTATTTTCAAGCTGGTCGGGGGGAAAAGGATCTGGCTCCTCGGGGAGGAAGAGGGGCCCTCGGTCCCAGCCGCAGGGAGACCCCTCTGGTTCAGGCATTCTGGGTGCACTCACTCCCCTTGCCTCAGGCACTACTCCATGGTATTAAGGCATTATCTAATTTAATCCTAATCACAACCAGTAAGATTCGATTTCCATTTACAAGAGAAGACAGTGATTTACAGAGCTATTAAGACACAGAATTGAGATCTGAACTCAGGCTTTCTGACTGACTCTAGACTCAGCACTTCTGACATGAGGATGAGCTCTCAGCACAGAGCTGTCTGAGAAGGAATGAGTCCCTTAGGAGGCCACAGGTTCCAGGCCAGAGGAATTCAAGGGGAGAGTTTGAAAACTTCTTGGGGATCACAGTGGCTGGACCGGATGCCTCTACTCTCTGTATTCTGTGATTATATGTGTGAGACCTAGGTTCTGCTCCCATTCTGTGACTACACATTGCCCCAAATCCTATGTAATGAGCTGGTCAGGGGCCTCCAGAGGAAAGCTTTAGTGTGCACTTGTGCACACGGAGGGGCCCACTGCTGGATCATCACTGCCCTGCTGCTTTAGGTTCAAAGGTAGGTCTCCTGACACAGACATCGGGGTGAAAGCGCAAGCTCACCACAGGCTTGGGAGCCTTGAGGCAGGTGGAGGGCTGGGGTGCTGCGGAGAGGCAGGTGTCACCCAGCCCAGGGGCCACTTCCAGCCCGGAAAGGTGGAGGGAGGGTCCCTGGTCCTGCTGAGCCCCTGCCCCCCGCCGGGGCAGCCTGGCTGTGCAAGCGGGTGGGTGAGGGGAGCAGCTGCCTCTTCTTGCTCTCTTGCAGGCCCTGGGATGCAAGCCCTCGCGCTACTCCTCTGGACAGGAGTCCTCCTCGGGCAGGGCGGCTGCCAGAACAACGCAGGCAGCCTGGAGGAGGTCAGTAGGAGGTGGGTGCGGGGCGGGGAGTGAGGGCCTCAGCCAACCTCGCTCCTCCTTGGTGGGCAGCATGCAAGACAGGACAGGCACCCAGGTTCCGGGCCAGGCTCTGGCCTGGACAGATTTAGACAGGACCTTGGTTTCTTTGTCAGCAAAACAGAGAGAAAACCTCTTGCCTTGCCTTTTCACAGAACATAGTGGGGACAAAAATAAGATCCAAAAAATAAAAAACAAAAGCACTCTAACCAGCTCCGGGCTGTCCCTTCAGTGAAGATCTTTCCTCATTACCTGGCATTTTGGGGGTCTCAATGAGTGGGTGGTGTTCTTGGGTATTTGTTCTGACCCTGAGCAGGGTGCAGCTACGATGTGAGGGTGGAAAGGCCTCTTTGCCGCCTAGAGAGCACAGGCAGATGGCAAAGGCAGATGCTGAGAAGCCCATGCATGTGACGTGGGGCCAGGGCTGCAGACGTATACCAGTTGGAGACCCAGACTTGGTTGTAAGTTCCGCATGTGAATTCTGTCTCTGCTTCTCACTAGCTGTTTACTTCAGACAGGTCATTTTCACCAGTCTTGGTTTCTCATCTATAAAATGAGATTAAACCTACCCGTATTTATAGGACCATGTGGTCACTATCTTTTATCTATTGAACACCTAACTCTGTGGGTGCTGGGAATAGGTAGAAATATAAAAGGTCCAGTTCTTGCCTTCAAGGAACTCAGTTTTCTAAGATATTAGTCCTGTGAGGTATCAAATACATGGACAAACACAAAAGAAGTAACTCAAGTGAACAGACCTAGCACAGAGCCCATGTAGCTGGTTAATATGGTTAATATGTAAGTGGTAATTGATTCTGAAAAACGATCAGCAAACCAGAAGGTGCCGTCAGATTGGGGCAGTCAGGGAACACTGGTGGAGGAGGTGAGGTCTGAGCAGGGCCATGAAAGACAGGGAGGCTTTGACAGGGGTCCAGGTAGAGACCTGGGTGCAGGAGGCCAGGGTGAACAGGCGTATAGCCTGGTCTGGTCTGAGAACAGGGCTTGCTTGGGAAGGGAGGGGGCAGGAGGGAGCTCTTCTTTCTCTTTTGTGTGTCACAGGCCCGAGGCTCACTGGTTACTAGTGTTTAAGCCTGGTCACATAATCTCTTTTGGGTTGTCTCTGTCCCGCATGATCAGGGAGCCCAAGCTCACGACGCATTAGGCTGAGCACAGCATACTCAGGCAGGACGGCACTCGGGGGCCAGAACAACAGTCTCACTCAGAGCGCTGAGAAGACCAGCCCCCCACTGCTCATCTCCACGGGTCCTTGTACTCAAACCCAGGGCTCCCCGGCCCCTGACACCACAGGGGTGCCAGTGGAGGAAGAGGATCCCTTCTTCAAGGTCCCTGTGAACAAGCTGGCAGCGGCCATCTCCAACTTTGGCTATGACCTGTACCGTGTGAGATCCAGCATGAGCCCCACCACCAATGTGCTTCTGTCTCCACTCAGTGTGGCCACAGCACTCTCTGCCCTTTCACTGGGTGAGTTCTTTGGTGCAGAACGCTCCAGAGTCTACAGCGCTGCACATATATGGCTCTCTAAGCCCTAGAGATGCTTTGCTTCAGGGAGGTGTGAGGAGGTACTGAGAGACTGGCCCTGCTGGGGTCCTGTGCATGAGTGGGAGCTTGAGGGCTGTGCATACATGATGCCTTTGCTTCCCAGGAGGGGATTGAGCACTGCAGACTCAGGGCGTGGCCTCAGGACCACTTACTGACATGGTGACCTCCATATTCATACATTCCTTAATGAGCTTCTACTGCACACCAGCCATTCTGCTGGGTTCTGGGACGTAACTGTACACAAGCAGGCATTATGTCTGCCCTTACTTGGGTTGCAGCTGAGTTCGTGGGGGAAACTAAAGTCTGGTAACTGCTGTGATGGGAGAAGCACAGGGATTATCTCCCACCCCCACCCTTATATCTCTCCCTAGGACTGAAACCCTTGCCCTGCTTTAGGAAAATCTTTTTCTTCCATTGCCTTCAAATTCCTTGCGCACCTAGAAGGTCTCTAGTATCAGCAGACAAAAAAAAACTATGTGTCTAGTGTCACTGTTCTGCCCTGGGATCTGTCCTGATTCAGGCCCCAGTGGGCAGTTATCAAAGCTCACATCCTTGTCTCTGGCAGGAGCAGAACAGCGGACGGAATCCAGCATTCACCGGGCTCTCTACTATGACCTCATTAGCAATCCAGACATCCATGGCACCTACAAGGAGCTCCTTGCCTCAGTCACTGCCCCCCAGAAGAATTTCAAGAGTGCTTCTCGGATCATCTTTGAGAGGAGTGAGTCGCCTTGAGAGGAGTGGTCTGGGATGCCTGAAGAGTGTGGGGCTCTTTGCTCCATGAGGGGGGTTTCTTTCTAAACACCAGAGCATGTCTGCCCAGGCCAGGCTTAGCATTGGTGGGCAGGAAGGGGCCCTGTGAGCCCAAAGAGGATCAGAAAGAGGACGTGGGTTGAGGGAGACAGTGGGAAGGTTGGGCGATAGCAATAACTTGAAGAGAAAGAGCAGTGAACAAAACCTGTTGTTTCTTGTCCAGGGCTGGGAAGCTAGCATGAAGTCCCAGCAAGTCACTAGGCAGGAAGTCAGGGCCTGCTGAGTGGGAAACCAGAATCGAAGCCTGGCATGCTCTCACAGAGAGGATGATCGTTTAGCTCTCAGAGCACTCACCTCTGCTCCGTATCTTCCCAGAGTTGCGGATAAAATCCAGCTTTGTCGCACCACTGGAAAAGTCATATGGGACAAGGCCCAGAATCCTGACTGGCAACTCTCGTGTGGACCTTCAGGAGATTAACAACTGGGTGCAGGCCCAGATGAAGGGGAAAATCGCCAGATCCACACAGGAAATACCCAGCGGAGTCAGCATTCTCCTTCTTGGTGTGGCTCACTTCAAGGGTAAGGCCTCCAGGGCTCTCTGGCCAGGGGAGAAGGGTGGGCATAAGAGGGGCTGCGCAAGCAGGAAGGCAGGCCTCATCCAACATGGACCCAGAGGCGAAGCCAGAGGAGGGCCTGAGGAATGCACTTGCTCGAGGGCTCTCTACTCGTCATCAAATCCAAGGCAGACCTCTGACAGGCACCTATGAAGTTAGAGGCCTATGTAGACACTAGTGGGGAGGGAAAGCTCTACCACTCTTGTGCCTGCCTGGGACGGCCACGTTCTGACTTCTGGCTGGAGTCAGAGAAGGGCTGAAGCCCAGTCCTGCCTTTACTGGCTCTGGGGCCCTGCACAAGAGTCACAGCTTTTCTGGGCTTTTCTCATCTCTAACATGGGGACGACACACCTACTTCAGAGGCACTTTGTCTATGCCATCTCTCATCTTCACATCAACCCAAGCACGCTGCTCAGGACACAGTAGGTACTCGATAAACCATTGCTAGTTCTCTGACAACATCCTTCTGGGCTGCAGCGATGTGCCCAAGACTATTCCTTGCGTCTAGTGTGAGGCTCGCCTCAATCAGGTAAGCCTTGGGAGGGTCTGGGGCAACCTCCCCTTAAAACGCTTTATAACCGCCCATCAGGCAGTAGCAAGAGTGGACCATTAGACTCCTAGATACAAGCCCTCCTTGAAGCACTGATCTCCAGGAAGTAAAAGTTACAGACCAGCATGTTAAGGGCCATGTTAAACTAAGGGAGTTTGATCACCACCTTGCTGTGTGACTGTGGCAAGTCACTTCACCTCTCTGGGCTTCAGTGCGTTTTCAGTTGTGAGGGCTGATGAGATGATGTCCAGGTCCCTTCCAGCTCTGCCTGATTCTGTCCCCCACACCCATCACTGTATGTAAGTGGACACCTGTTTACTTTTTTTCCCAGGCTATTAGAATTTGTATATCCCAGACAGTCTCATCAATAAAATCAACGATTTCCTTCTGAGTCCACTTATAGAAGATATTTAGGGTCCTAGAAATATTGTGGTCAGACCGCACAAGTGAGACAAAGCTATTTATCGTGTCAGGGTCTCTGATGACCAAGATTCCTTTAGCTGGGCAGTTTTCGATGATGTGCTTTGGTCTCACAGAACAGTCCCAACGCCTTCTGGTCTCCATTTGTTTCATTCCAGGGCAGTGGGTGACAAAGTTTGATACCAGAAAGACCTCCCTTGAGGATTTCCACCTGGATGAGGAGAGGACTGTGAGAGTCCCCATGATGTCAGACCCTAAGGCTGTTTTACGCTATGGCTTGGATTCGGATCTCAGCTGCAAGGTCTGTTGGGCAAGGGTGAGTGGGGGTGGGGGGGAGAGGACAAAGACAAGCAGGATGGTATAGTGGAAACAGAACTGAGATCGGACAGCTGTGTAAATCTTACTTGCTGTGTGACTTTCTACAAGCTAATAGCTTCTCTGAGCCTTTCTTCTTAAAATGAAGGGGGTAATTATGGAAATTTATTCTCTCAGCGTTTGTGGTAAGGATTAATTAGGTAATGTGAAGTGGGCCCTTAAGATTGGGCACTCAAATGTTGCTCTTTTCTTGTCCGTCCCTCCTGCTTCTGTCTTTCTCCTCCTTTTTTGGGAGAAATTTTATTTCTAGAATTCAAAGCCAAAATTTCAAAAACTGTCACAAACTCCAAATTGCTAGCATTCTTAGTCTTTCACATATACCTGACTTCTTTTCATTCTAAGTCAGTAGTTCTTAACCTTTTTCTTTTGGGAATTTGACAAAACACCTAAAATACATGAGAGAGATGCCAGGTATGCACACACACATGTATTTCTGTATATGATTTCAGGGACTGCTGGGACTTGTGATGCCATCTGTCCCATGGACTTAGGTTACGAACCTTTGCTGCAAGGATTCATTTTATTGCTGCTTCTGTGTCCAGTGTTCCCATTTCTAGTCCAGGGCTCTGAACATAACAGATGATCAGTAATTACTGGGAGACAAACCTTGGGAGAAAACACAGACCTGTAATTCAATTCTAGCTCTTTAGAACCACGGGAGAAAATTCAGCAGATAAGTTCAATTTCAGTTGGTATTAGGCATTGGTAAGAAAAGATAAGAGCCCAGTTTTTGAAGGAACATCAATAGCTGTCTTGCTGACAAGAGCAGTAGCCTGGAGGGACATTGTTAAATGGGTTGGGGGCTGGGAAAGCATGGCCAGGGCCCCACCATAGGAGAGGAGGCAGCAGCTTGGAGTTTATATGTAGCCCCAGGCTTTTGGACTCCAAGGTCTAAGCCCCTGTGCTTCCTCGCTGTTTCAGATCGCCCAGCTGCCCTTGACCGGGAGCATGAGTATCATCTTTTTCCTGCCTCTCAAAGTGACCCAGAACTTGACCCTGATAGAAGAGAGCCTCACCTCTGAGTTCATTCACGACATAGACCGAGAACTGAAGACTGTTCAAGCAGTCCTGACCATCCCCAAACTGAAGCTGAGTTACGAAGACTACGTCACCAAGTCCGTGCAGGAGATGAGTATGTCTACAAGACCCCTTTGCTCTTGGGCTGGGTGGGGTTGAGTCTTGGAGCACTCTACATTGCTAAGCAAAACTCAAGGGCTCCATGGCCTTGTAGGGAGGCCATGGGAAATTCTTTAATTCTAATAGTGCTGGAGGGGGGAAAGTATTGCCTTCTTGATCAGACTCATTCCTCAGATGGAGCACACATCCTATGACAGGAGCTCAGAATGCTGCCTTTCAACAGGTCTGCTGACCTGGTTTCTAATCTTAACCTCACTTGCTGTATGTCCTTTGGCAAGTCACTTAGCCCTTAATCAGCCCAGAGCTCCATATAACTCACAGAAGGCTAAAGGTGGTGTTCCACTCCCAGCTTGCTGGCCTTCTTGAGAATCAGGATCTAAGAATCAGGATTGTATTCCTCCTTGGAGTACGGGGTAAGGCAGGGTTTTAATAGAAATCTCTCCCGATCTCTGCAGAGCTGCAATCCTTGTTTGATGCACCAGACTTTAGCAAGATCACAGGCAAACCCATCAAACTCACTCAAGTGGCACACCGAGCTGGCTTGGAGTGGAATGAGGATGGGGCAGGCACCTCCCCTAGCCCAGGGCTCCAGCCTGCTCACCTCACCTTCCCCCTGGACTATCACCTTAACCAACCTTTCATCTTTGTACTGAGAGACACGGACACAGGGGCCCTTCTCTTCATAGGCAAAATTCTGGACCCCAGGGGCAATTAATGCCCCAGTTTAATGCTCAAATACCCCAGAAGAAGAAAACCCTAGAGGGATGCTGATTATACATTACATGAAGGCTATTCCTATAATGTTTCAGTGTATACTTTGCAATAAAAGTGCCTTATCCTTAACTTTCGATTTCCTGTTCCTCCTCCCATTTTGAGCTATGTTAAATTTAATATGAAGATAAATAGCCTTTTAGGAATGTGCTGGTCCTGTACTTCTGGCCTGGGTTTATCTAAACTCTGTAGAAAGTCACCACTTGTAAAAAGTTTAGTTATCGGCATTGTATAATAGCAGGCAATGATAGTCGGCTCTGGGGGTTTATGTACTGGACCACTCATCTCCCCAGCAGGGCATCTCCTGCCACCACAATCAGTGGCATATGTTCATAAACCTGACTTTAGGTTTTAATGCAAGCACAGATATTCCCTGTCCAGTTAATGTCAATTGACAAGAAAGGATAACACACAGACAGTTAAGGGAAGTAATTTGTAACTTCAGGAAATAGTCTTTATTTTATAAAGTATTTAAAGAAAGTTCTTGAGTACACATAAAATAGGACCTGAAATTTAGAAATTCTAAATATATTCTTTTAAAGGAAGTGTGCCTATTTTACAAAGTACAATAGGACCTTTTTTAGGAACATGAACACACCCAAGTGTTTGGAACAGAGAAACTATGGAATTGTCCACCAAACATCTATCAGAAAAACCTTGCTGGCCACTGCCTTGCCACAGTGAGCTTGTGGGAAGGAGGATAAAAGAGCCTGCTTCCCTGCATTCTAATGCTTGAGTGCGAACTGGGTGCCAAACACTCGGCTTCCTGGAAAGTTACTGCCAGGCATCTTCAGGGCTCTTCATTTCCTGATTATAATGCAGTGGCAATGTAAGGGCACTTCTTGCCCATGGCCGGGGTGGGCAAGCTCTCCAAACAGAGTGGACCCGGCATTCCTTTCCACTCACTCATCTGAACCACCTAGTCACCAGTGGTGATAGAGCAGCTCGGGTTCAGACCCAGAGAATCTCCCAGCATTCTGTACACGATGGCATCTATACTACTGCAACCATCCAGGCAAAAGAGAGCTGTTATTCCTACCCTCTGTCTCTTTTGTCTGAAACCACAAGCAGCAAGGCCTATAGGCTCAGCGTCTTCTGAAATTTCTTCCCCCTTCTCAGTACTTATGCAGTCACTATTTCACTGGCCAGCTTGGGGATTTCTGGTGTAAAAAAGTAGTCTCTTTTCAGGCTTGCTAATAAACAGAACTCAGAAAGGAGGCACATGTGTCATAAAGCCATTGCTACAGGCTTGATTTTATTAGTGTTTGGACAGTGAGTTTGCCAAGAGTACAGAATGACAGGCAGAAGATAAGGACTGGAAAACTGATAGAAAATCAATTTAGAGTTGCCACAACAGAATGGCCCCGTATTTCTCTTTTCACAATTTACACTTCACTAGTTTTAACAAAAGATTCAAAAGGAAAGCTAGATACCATAACAAAAGCTAGATACCATAAATGAAATTGTGTCTCTAGAGGTAAGCAGCCTCACGGATTCCTTACTTTGTAATTATTTTTCAATTACAATGCAACTACTAAGAGTTTAGGTTCCCAATGGAGTGGTACACAAATTTTCATTACTACTAGAAACCACACGAATGTTCCGGGGAAACAGGCTATCATCATTTAGTGAGATGGAGTCTTAAAACCCTAGGCTAACATTCAGATGCCTGCAGATAAGCTAAAATCTTTTCAAAGGGCTGAGGCTCTCCAGATACTAGTTTTAGGACTTTTCTGGGAACTGGGAGTTTTTATCGCAGAGCAGTTAACTATTTCAAGAAACATACGTCAAAATAGGTGAGCATCTCCAACTGGAATGCTTTCCGAGTCCTCCCTGGCCCTCATACACTAGGCATGGGACTGTCAGGCAAGTCCTGTTATTGCCTGGCAATATCTCAGCAACAGCAGAACCTCTCTGACTCATTCCACACAGGCTGCCTTCCTGTGGGGCACTGCGCTTGGGACCCTACACTGACGGCCCCACAGGGACAGGCGGCAAGGCCAATAAATAGGACTTCATCTTCTGTAGTTCTTGGATCTCGTCACTCCAGGGGTCACAGTGCACCAACAGAACCTTCTCTGCCTTTTGTATTGTGTTCAGAGCTTCAGACACTGCAAACCTGAACCAAAGGAGGTAAGAGGAGTGACTGCACTCATTCATTCAGGCACTCACTCACCAAGGGCCTACTCACAGCCTATGAAGAATACAAAGGTATAGGAGATCATTTTTGTCCTCAAGGATATTACAATCCAGAAGGGCAGATAAGACACTTTCACAAACATACTGCAACGTAGAGTTTCAGAACATAGTTATGAAAAAAAAAGTATAAAGATTCTAGGTGCCTGAGAAACAGGTAAATCTCCAAGCATTAATCTGATATTTATCCCAAAGTTTACTCAGGAGTCTTTATGGCAGGGTAACCAAGCCCACCCCCGATCTAACGCTGTGGCCCTTTTCTTTCTCTCTGACCACATGTGCTGCCCCTGTCTCTTTGGTATCATGGCCACCCACCACTCATCATCTTATACTTATACTTTCTCAAACCAATGTGCACCAATGGCAGCTTTATCAAGGCTGGAGATATTCCACCTAGAAATACCAAAATGAGTGCTTCCCAGTGATCTCAGGCACAAAAGTAGATGAGGCATCAACTCATAAATCCTACTGTTCTTTCCTTTTAACCTTTACAGCAAGGTTTCTCAGCCTTGACACTACTGACCTTGTGGGCTGGATAATTCTCAGCTGTGGGGGCTGTCCTGTGCCCTGCAGGACGATTAGCAGCATCTCTGGCCTCCACCCTCATCATGACAATCAAAATGTCTCCAGACATTGCCCAGTGCCCCTTAGGAGGCAAAATGACTCCTAGCTGGAAACAACTGCTTTAACAGGAACAGGACCAGGGAGCAGGAAAGACCCCTGGAGTGGAGGATGAGCGTGCCAAGGGAGGTGTGAGTAAGCAGGGAAGAACTGCTCCCACAGTGGGTGGTGCGGCTCCTTGGCAAGTTCTGCCTAGGAAACTCCCTTAGAGTTAAGAGCTTTCCCCCTACTGCTCAGGAGGAAATGCTAAAGCTTCCAGTTAGTCAGCAAAACAGAAGGAAAGGATCTCTCCTAAAGGGGAAATACTGAAGTTTCCACGTGTTTTTTTAAAAGCACCATAAAAAACAAGTAATATACAAAAGCGCCTGAGAAAATGCAGAACAGTATGTGGCCCAGTGTAGTGTCAGGAAACAAGAGAAAGACTTACCCATTAAAAAAGATTTGGGCCAGTTTGAAGAGCTCATGGCCCATTTCAACACTGGATGGCCCATGGCGAACCTCAACCACTCGGAGGCTCCTCTGTAGATGGGTAGCTGACTCCTGCCAGTTCCCTGCAAAAAAAGGAAATATCTGGTTCCAGAAAAGAACCACAAGCAACTGTAGATGAACATTTTCAGGGTGAGAAAAGCTACATGGAAGGGAGAGCAGCTTCAATAGAAAGAGAAAGAGTTAACGAACCAGACGAGGCTAAGGCCATGAACAGACACACGAGGCAAACTTATTGGATGGAGCAGAAAGTGAAGACACAGCCATACCTAAGGCAGCATAGGCCTGGGCCAGGTCATCCTCGATTTCTCCTAGCATGCTGTGTTCTGCGGACAGGAAGCTCTCAGCATGCTGCTGGCACCCCAACAAAAGCTCAATGGACTGCTCTGTCAAGGCAAAGGAAAAGGGCCTCTTACAGACACAAACCCAGTCCTGGAAATGAGAACCCAACCCTTAAATTCTAAATTGGCTGGGCTGAATGTGGAAACCATGCTTTGCCTCCTTGGCCTGTGCCCAGCCCATAATGTTTGTTCCAATAAAGCTGTTCTTTCATGTTTTCTCTTTCAATAGAAAAAGGCACTAGATGAGGCCTCCCCATACTTACTCTGGGCTCCAACTTCAGTTTGAAGTGGAATGACTACATTCCACTTATGGTCATTATTTCTCTTGTTCAGAAATCTAAGCTAAAGGTCGACTTTCATAAAGCAGGGTAAATAAACCCCCAAGATGTCAAGCTCCAAGGCAAGAGTTTTCAAGGGTAAGAGGAGTTCCACAGCTCCCTCTCTGAAAACAGCAGGATACTTAAATCCATTGGGCATGTGCCCAACTGTCTCTACAAGACAGAGATGAGGTTCTGATGATGACAGAACCATCTCTCTAGGGAATTAGGTCATTAGGCCCTGGACTTAAAATCAGCAACACTGAACTTCTAGATAGGCACAAGGGTCATGGATGTCAGGAATAACCAGTTAGTTGTTATGGGGTACTTTAACTTAGCTATCTGATGCATCAAGGACAACAGCTTAAACCACCTGGCCCTGTTTCAAGGACACCACATAAACTGAGCTGGTTAGGGTTTGGTCTCACTGGCCTACACAGCCATCTTGTGGCTGGCATGGGGATAATTCAATCATCACTGAGTATCCTTGAGACTAAGGTGATCTCAGAACAAATAAAAGGGAAGGGGCTGGAGGACGAGAGCAGGGAGCCAGTCTCACCTAGTTTACCATCTCCGAGAAGCTTCTGGGCCATCCCAACCTGCTGCCGAAGGTCCTGTAACCGGGAGACTAGGTGATCCCTGCTGATTGATTCTGAACAGGACGTGTTGTCACACCTCAGCACAGCATCTCCCTGTGAAAGTCGGTTTTGTCTTTTTTCCTGTACCAGAGCTGGCTTGCGACACTGCATGTGTGTACATTACGGGAGGCTCCATAGCTTCTGACCTTACGGGGGAAGGAACCCTGGAACTAAAGTACCAGGACCAAAGCCTGGCTGAATTTGGTTTGACAGCTCAACTCCATCGAAAGCAGTATCCCATCCCACCCTGAGACGATTTTTGCAACCCAGATTAAACTGGTATAGTCCACAATTGCTTTCCATCTCTACAGCTCCTCTCTTACTTCTTTTTGGGGCCAGAGCTTAGGATGACAGACACATTCCTAGTGGTTATAAAAAAGTCATAAGAAAATAAAATCTCTGAGGTGGACATTTGCTGTTTTTTGGATGTCAATTATCAATGCCCTCATTTGGCCATAACAGCAACCTGGTTTCTCCTGAGGATCCTCTCCCACCCTTCCACAGTCAGTGCCGGCAGCTCAGGGGGTGGGCACATGGCTCAGAACCTGCCTGTTCCCCTGGCTATGTGATACTGATCTTCCTCCAGCCACAGGTATTGGGTCACTAAAAAGCAATACAATTTCTGTACAGACTGCTGTTTGAATAGCTATGTTTTTGTCCTCCTGCACTCAGCGGACATGAGTCTGGAGCTTCTGGCAGCCTTCTGCCACCACAGGAGGGAAGTATGTCTGAGGACAGGGCTAACAGAGAAAACGGAGCTGAAGGAGGCAGAGAGAAAAACCGGGTCCTGGTGACATGATCTGAGCCCCAGGAACAAGCTGTTTCTGAAGTACCCCTATCCTGGGATCTTTTAGCGATTTACTTGAGTAAATAAGTTCCCAGTCTTTTTTTCCCTCCTTGAAAACCAGTTTTTGTGGGACTTTGTTATTTGCAGGTGAAAGATCACTCAGTCTAATCTTCCTCTGGGTTCCTGTGGAGGGGTAATAATCCATGAATGGGGAAGACAGGCTGAAAGGAAAGAGAAACGCCTGCTCTCAGCACCTATCAGCCCCAGTGCTTCCCCCTTAAGATTAATGGCTTTTGGGCTGGATAACTGACCTCCTGGAAAAGTAGAGACGAGAAGGGAGGAGAGAGATTCACCTGCATTGGCGCTTGACAACTGTTACAACAGAATGCTTCCCACCTGGGCCCCGGAGCGGTTCTGTGCTTCTCAGTTTGACAAGCTGCACAGCTGCAGTCGAAGAAATACTGCGACCGCAACCGCTGTTGCCTTTCAGCAACCCCCATCCTGCTCTCATGAGGCCCTGCAGAGAGACCACACTTGGCCAGTATTTAAAGCAAGACAGTCAAGCACTTAAAAAACTTCAGTTTAGCAGAGGGGCTGGCCAATTAGTCAACATGGGACAGGTACCTTGACTCAAACATTTGTGGAACTAGATAGAGAAATAAGCCTCCAAGTAGTGGGGACAGGAAGAAAAAGGAGGCCCAGTGTTGTTCCTAGCCCATTTTCAGAATGGGACGTTTGTGGGGACTAAGGAGTGAGATCCATGCTAGTTTAGGCACAACAGGGGCTGATCGGGAGGATCAGGAGGCCTGCTGTTCGGCCTGAGTATGCCCTGCCTCTTCCAGGAGACAAACACTGCGCAGGTGAAGGCACCTGCCTATGGGCTGGCTCATTCCAATTCACCCTGCCGTTTCTGCTGGGGAAGGCTGGACCGCAGGGAGGAGGCTGGCTCACCATAGCAGTGGTGAATCTCTTGCCCTTTTCCGATGTGTTGCGATGCCCGGATGGTGGCAACAGTGCTAATGAAGGACACGCTGGTGTTGGGGCTGCAGGAATGGTTCAGGAGGCTGACAACAGGGAAGATGCCTGTGGCAAGACGGGCCTGCCTGCTGTGTGTAATGGTGTTCTCTTTAGATCCTGGAAGTGCAAGAGGAAAGAGGAAAAATGTGTCAGGACATCAGTCCTCGCCTCACTACCCATTCCTCAGAAGATGAGCTGGACAACTGGGCCTGAAGCCCATCTGAGTCATAGCTCCACAGCCGGATCCAATATCAATCAGATGGACCATGACTCACAGCAAACTCCGGTGCCTCCCGCCCCCCCGCCCCCCCCCGCCCCCCCGCCCCCCCCCGCCCCCACTCCCCGTAAGCAAAGCAAATGAACACCAAAAGTCCACTAGAATCCTGGGACCTAACCATTGTGTCTCAATACCACAAAAAAATCCAAAGACAAGAATTTATAAAAAAAATAATAAAGATTATCAGTGAGGCACTTTCTAGATAGTTTCCTAACTGTTTAGGAGAACTTAGAAACCAGAGTAACTGTGGACATTTTTTTCCCCCCAAGACTTCATAGCCTAAGTTCTTTCGTTTAACTGATCTTCAGTTGGTGTTGGGGAGGAAGAAATTTCCTCAACCCTTCTAAGTTCTTCTTAATGGTCTAAGAATCAAATTGACATGAGACAGATTGACAGGAGAAAAAAACAAAATTGAATTATGTATATATAGGGAAGCCACAGACAGGAGTCCCAAAGACTCTTCAGGGAGAATGAGGTTTATCTGTCATCCTGAACCAGGAGAAGAGGGTAGGGGGTCTGAGACTTCAAAGGAAAAGGACAGCAATTCATAGATATATGAAAACAGTAAATGTTTGGTAAACAAAACACTTTATGGAGCAAAAGAAGTAATGGGCACACTGAGAAATGTTAACAGACTTATCCACATCCCTCCCTGTCTAGCACCCCTAGTTCACAGTTAATACAGCCATTCACGGTGACAGTACCCCTCCTGGAGCAGTTTCTCCTAAATTCTTTTTATGCAGTTGGTGGGGGGTCGGGGGAGGTCAAAATATTTTCCTGAGTTTTTCAGGCCAAGAAGGTTTTTCAGTTCAAATGATCTGCAAGTCACAGTGGTATATCTTGGTGGGGGGTGTGCCCTTGGTCCCCACACTGGCTGATAAAAGAAGTAACCTAACTACTATCCCAAACCAAACAGGCTTATAATATGTTTTAAAAAAATCAATAATCCTATGCTCACCTGTTCATTCTGCCCTTTATCCCAGCTTTATAGAAAATCAGTTTACAGTAGTTCTCATTGAAAAAACCCCTCTGGACTAGCTCTCTTCAAGACAGTCTCATTTCCCAAACAATCTCTTCTTTGAAACACAATTAACCAGCAACTGAACTACATGATTGAAAATTAGGAAGGAGGAAGAAAAGGGCCTGTAAGCACTGAGGCTATTTCTGCACCAAAGCTCACTATACTCGTAATCTGAGTTCTTTGTACTTTCAGGGAGGCCTGCTTGCTCTTATATTAGCCATAGTTATTCAGTTTCTCAGCCCACAACACTCCATCAACAGAACTAACAGAGGCAGGTTTTCTGACAATGGCAAAAGAGACAGGTGACAGACTGGAGGAGGCGGAAAACTTATACAAGAACACTGCCCTCCGAGTAAACAAGAACAGCAGCGCTACTCAAGTTTTTACTATGACTGTTACCATTTCACTTAACCAGACATTCCTAGGTTGATAGCATCCCAGGATTTTTTTTTTTTGCTATTATTAATGTACAATTACATGAGCAACATTATGGTTACTAGACTCCCCCTATTATCAAGTCCCCACCACATACCCCATTGCAGTCACTGTCCATCACCAGGATGGGTTTTTGGAACAGCCACATGTAACTCAGTGAGGCAAGGCAGGGACATGGGACAGCACCATGACTGATTTCTCCTGCCTACGATGAAAAATGCCCAGATATAAATAGTACAGTAAGAACCGGAGGGACCCCATCTTAAGGATAATATCCCATTTTAAAAACGAGGGAGTAGGAGGTAAGATTCCTAACATACTTTATGGTTTTAAGTCCGAGGAGAGGAAACCCCGGGGTAAAATACCTCCAAAAACTGAAACCAGTAAAAGGGAGAAACAAAGTTTAAAACCCGTTTACTGCTCACAAAACTGTGGTCTGGCCCATCTTTCTCTCCTGCTCAAGCAGCAACAAAACCGGCCCTGCCCCTCACCTCTCAGGTACAGATAAGCCCTCTAGTTGCCCAGGTAATTACCCATTGATAGGGAGATGAACTTCTCTCCACTCAAGGGGAAAGATGCAAATGCACTAAAGCCATACTTCTTTCCCACCTCTGAACGCTTGTTGATACGCAGATGTACCAAAGCCAGGCGAGATATTCTGGAAATGTTACAATTTTACCCACAATGGTAATCACCCAACAACCCATCCCATCTTAAGGCAGGGCGAGCAGTCCTAAATATACTTCCCGGTGCTTGAGGGCCACCGCTATCTTGGAGAAGAACAGGATCAATAAATTCCTCGTGTTAAATTAATCTCACAGAATATCTAGAGAACTGAGTATGGATAATGACATAATGTCTCTCATGGGAGACAGACATCATAAGACCACATGTCAGGCCTATATCCACTCCCCCTTTTACCCCATTCTTGAAATCCTTAAAAGACACAAATCCTAAGCTTTAAGCGTGCCTCCTCTCTGTGGTTGCCTGCACTCCCCTTTCTTCAAGTGGGTACTCTGCCTTAAATAAAGCCTTCTTGCTGCTCAACGTACTGCATTTTGTCTTTGCTCTTCCAATGGTAAGCGTCTTTGTTACTTTGCTCTTTCATTCAATTTTCTAGACTTAAGTACTTTTCTCTTTCTCTGTTCTACTTCAGAAAAGTAGGGAAGGGCTACTGAGATCTCTAATTTGGGCTTGCAAGTTCCCACTGCCTGGGTGACCCGGACAGGACTGCAGCTGTACAATCATGGTCTTTAGTAGTCTGCCTGAAAATCTCCTTTCTTTGCTTTGGGAAGTTCTCAGAACATAATCTCACTCCATCTAGTGTTCTGTGGCTTCCCCACATCCTGAGATGGTAGAGGCTTAGTTCCCACACTGTGCAGATCCAAGCAGACACTGGACGCCAGGTGATCCTGGCTCCAGGAGTTGGCAAGGGATTTGCTCTACGCCTAGCAGGAGTTCAGTGAGCTTCCCTTTCCTCCCTCTGTTCTTTGCTCCCTGCTGCCTGCATGGCTGCCATTCGCCGCTACTCTTGCTTTGATGAATTTCTCCCTTACCTGCACTCATCTGACCTGTTCGTGAATTCTTTCTCCATCAGAGTCAAGAACTGGCCCCGACCCACTGCCATCATCCAGGTTGAAGTTTCACCTAGTGTGCAGGGAGAGGCCTCCCCAGATGAAGCTGCCTGGCAACATCAGGAGTATGAACATGACAGGTAACCTTGGCATCCACAAAGGCTTCAAGTGTGTTCAGCTGCCTTGCTTTAAGCATGAGGAAATTGTATTTCCAACAAAACTGATTCAAATTTTAAATATATTGGTACTGAACAGGAACTTTCGGTTTTCTGGAAAAACCATCAGATAATTGTGGTATCACTGTATATGCCAGGAATCTCAATACACCAATCACCAAAGAAACAAAGTTGTCTAGGTACAAATGTAATGAATAAAGAAAAAGTCACGAACCATCGTGTGAAATGTTCTAGAAAGGAAAACATTAAATATAGGAATAATGCTGTCTCTCTGCAGACAATTCTATTATCTGTTGCTATGGAGGATGGGAATAGAACAAGTAAATAAAATTCACAGGGAATCCAAATGACTTAATTTTAGCCAACAATTCTACAGATTGGATTGAAATCCTTCATCAGAGCTTCTCCTAAATACTTAATGGATTTTAGCTTCCCCTCCTTTCCTCCACCTTTGTCCAATGCCTACCTTCTGGTATATGTGCTAATGAGCAGTGAAAATGCTAAAAGGTAGGCAGGAGGAAGGAGCAGTACAGGGCACGAACAGTTTGTAGTCTGAATAATCAGCTTCTGCATAATTAAAAGTTGACTTGCATTCCCAGCTACTGATAACTGGCAACTATTTGAGAACAGTTGCTAAAACTGTCCCAGAAAAAAATGATCACAATACAATGAGTAATGTCAGCTTCGTGAATTATTTATAAATTATCCTCTAACAGAGCAGGCAGAGCTGAGTCTCTCTAATTATTTCTAAAAAATTAAGTATTGATTTTTAAAAATTATTCAATATTTTGCATTAGGCATCTATTAGTAGAGATAATAGAATGAGAATATGTATGTACCTTATCAACCAAACTTAGTATGTGACATTTTGTGCTAAAAAACAAAACAAACAAAAAAGAGGGAGTGATTATTTCACCAAAAATGTACCTCGGTAAAATATTCCTACTGCATTTAAAATGGGATTCAAGTACAGAAAAAAAGATTCAATCACAATATTTCCAGACTGTATCTATTCAGGTAGATATTTTACAACACAAGAAATTTGTGTGTATATCAAGTAATCAAGGACCCAACCTGAACGCAGATTCCTTGGTTGCTGAAGAGTGAAAGCAAAGGGCAGTGAATTGATCTGAACCTACACAGAACTTCATTGAGCCCTGTTATGAATCCAGATAACATCACAAATGTACCATTCCCACTGACACAGAACCACACATTCCAAGGTCTAAAATATCACCAGTGGCCAGTTCTGTCCCTTAAGATAAGTACCAAAGAGAGGTTTACAAGAAATTGATTAAATAGGATTTATGCAAAGATAATAACAGACATTTTCATAGGTTTTTATCAAAGTCTATCCTAGTTAACACTTTAATCCTTCTTCTGTGCTACTAATGAAACAGCTGCTAATGAAATTCAATGAGAACGCTAAATTTGGAGGTGTTGGAACCCCAAAGAAATAATAAAAAGGGATATAACAAGATTAGAAATATGAGCAGACTAAAACAAAATTAGATTGAATTAAAAAATGAAAGTGAAAATTGCTGGTGGGAATGTAACTGGTACAACTTTCCTGGAGGGCAATTTTGCATTCTTAAGTGCCTTAAGAATGTTCATATAAAAACAGTTCATATCATTTTAATCATTATTATTATTAAAAAAACTAATTAAAATTACAAAAGGAATACATAGTAGGCAGAAAAAAATTTAAAAACTGAAAATTATAGAGAAAATAAGTCATCTAAAATCCACATTTTGGTGCATTTTCTTGCAGTCTTCTTTCTAGACTTAGAATTTTTAACATAATTGGCAACATGGTGTACATGGTGATTTTTAAGTTACTTCTTTTCACTTAATATATCATAGCCATTTCTTTACACCCTAACCTCAAGTGCATATTAAAAAAAAAAACCCTCAAACTAATAAGGCAACTCTGCTAATATGATAGGCAAAAAAAATGGTATGTTTTTTTAATTACTAGAGATTAGACATGAACATCTTTATTACTACTTTGATAAAGTACTTGCTTATGTCTATTTTAACAGCTTTATTGATATAATTTATCTGCCATAAACATCTATTTTAAGTGTAGTAATTCAATGATATTTTAGGAAATCTATGTAAGTTGTGCAACCATTATCACAATCCAGTTTCATCACTATGCACATTTTTAAAAGTTGATTTTAAGAGTTGTACAGTTGCTAGGAATACTTTCTCATTTTGTCATTCACATTTTAATTTTTGTTTATATATATATATTTTTTTTTGGGGGGGGGGGATTGGTGTTAAAACAATGACTTCATTTGCTTACAATGCTGTGTGCCAGCAACCTTGCCTGAGTTCAGCTTAACATTGTTTTTCTGCTGGTTTTGCCTGGGATTCCTCATATGATTGCCTTCACCTGGCACATGGTCTTTTCTCCTCAAGGAGGCCAACACAGGCTTGTTCACATGGCCACACCATCATTCCAAGAAGGGGGCAATGGAAGCTACAAGATCTCTTAAGGCTTAGACTCAAAAGTTACATACTATCACTTTTACTGCATTTCATTGGTCCAAGCAGGGCTGTTCCAGATTCAAGGACTGGGAGATACACTCTACCTCTTGATGGGAGAAAGAGCAATGTCAAGTTGCAAAGGGACAAACCTACAGGGATGGGAGAAACTGGTGGGGTCATCTTTGCAAATCTTCCCAGAGGCCTGGAGGTTCATCATTCATTATTCATATGAGAACAAGTACTGAGACACACAGAGGTTAAGTAACCTGACCAAGTTCCTGTCGAGAGTTAGTGGTTGAGTTAGAGGAATGGGCACTTGGATTTGCTGCCTCCCAGTCCAGTGTTTTCATTCCTTCAGATCTCTTTACTGAGTATAGTGTTTTTGATATTTGATATTTAGGCTAAATCTAGCTCTCTTTCATTACCTAAATTTGGTATTATATGCTTTCAAAAGTTTTTCTCACCCCCAGACTATATAAATGTTTACTTATTTTTTTCTAGATATTTTGTGGTTTAATTCTTTAATATTTAGCTTTTTAATGATTTGAAGAAAGAATCTACTAATTTGGGGGGGGGGTTTATCATACCAGTACCATATTGTTTTTAATTATTATAACTTATTGCTTGTATGAAATCTGAAGGAACCAAGCCCTTTCAGGACTCTTAAAAAAAAAAGCTGGCCATTCTCACCCACTTATTTAAGATGAATTTTAGAATCACTGTCAAATTCCAAGAAAAATCCAGTTGTGATTTTGAAACTGCATTAGACCAATCTGGTTAATGGGGGGAAACCGCCATTTTTACAGTTTTCAGTCTCAGAATACGGCCTGTCTCCCTTGCATTTCTGGAGGAAACCCTACTTGATCATATATTATTAATTTCTTTAATAAATTTTTTGATGTGATATGGCGGTGATTTATTAAGGGTTTCTACATCTATATTCACAAGGGAGACTGATGTATAGTTTTTATTCTTAGCTTTGTAATATGAGTGGGAAAGGGTTCTAGGTTCCCTTTTGCCCTGGAACACTTTATACTGAATAAAAATAATCTGTTCTTTGAAAGACATTTTTTTTCCTTTATTTTAAAAAAATGTGGCTACATATGTTCCTTAAAATTTTTAAAGAGCTCAACACAGAGAACAGTGGATCTGACTTGTTTTTATGGAAATATTTTGATACTTTTTTCAATTTCTTCCAGAGACACTATATTTTTGAAGAGTTTTCCTCCTGGGAAATTTTAGGCAATTTATATTTTCTAGAAAGTTGTCTAGTTAATATTTTCAAATTCAATAATCTAAAATTGTATTAAGTATTTGCTTAAAATTTAAAAATGACTTTATATTAGTGGCTATATCCCCCTTACTGTTCCTAATTTTTTTTTCCTCTAAATTTCTTATTTAGAGCCATATCTTTGTCTATATCAGGAGCCTGTAAACTGTAGTGTGGGGGGCAAATCCTGCCTGCTGCCTGTTTTTGTATGGACTGTGGCCTAAGAACTGTTTTTATATTTTTAAGTAGATAAAAAAAAAGCTCACGATGTGAAAAATGATAAGAAATGCAAATTTCAGTGTCCATAATAAAATTTTATTGGGACCCATGTCAATGGGTTCATGGAATGGGTTCCATTCTGCTTTTGTGCTGGAAGCACAGAGTTCAGTAGTTCCAAGAGAGACCGTTATGGCCTGCAAAATCTAAATACTCTCTGGCTCTTTATAGAAAAAGTTTGCAGAGCCCTGGTGTATAGGACATTGGCTTCGATAGATACATCTACTGAATCCCCTAGTTTGTTAGTTATCTTGGTGTCAAGATCATTATTTTTAATGTATTTGATCAAAGTCAAAGTGGTATATTAAAGTTTCTCACAATTACGGAGTTTTTGCCAGCTTCTCCCTGTATACTTAGCCATTTTTGGTTTATAGACACAATCTCTGTGTTTCGGAGAGCTAAGATTGATGACATATTTCAGTGTGGATAGTCTTTTTTATAAAAATCAAATGTCTTCTTTTTACCAGATATCTTGAATTCTACTGTTTCACATTACTACCAATATCCTGATATGCTTGTGATTCCTGATGTCTTGCCCAATCACTTCGTTTTGTTATAGGTGTCACTTTTGTAGAGAATATAGTTGGATGTTAATTTTTCTGACCATTCTAAAAGATAAGTTTAATAGACTTTAGCCCATTTACAATAACTGTTACAGACTCACTTTTACCATCTTTCTATCTTTTGCTCTGTGAACTTTTTTTTAATGTTTTTTCCCTACAATGATGGGAAAGGCACAATCCATTTTATTTTATTTTATTATTATTATTTTTTTAATATAATTTATTTTATTATAATATAAAAATATAATATATTATTAATTTACAATTACATGTGCAATATTACGATTATTAAACTACCCCTTCATCAGGTCCCCCCCACCAACCCCATTACAGTCACTGTCCATCAGCGTAGTGAGATGCTATAGAATCACTACTTGTCTTCTCTGAGTTGTACTGCCCTCCCCGTGCCCCCCCAACATTACATCTGCTAATCGTAATGCCCCTTTTTCCCTCTTATCCCTCCCTTCCCGCCCATTTTCCCCAGTCCCTTTCCCTTTGGTAACTATTAGTCCGTTCTTGGGTTCTGTGAGTCTGCTGCTGTTTTGTTCCTTCAGTTTTTTTCTTTGTTCTTATACTCCACATATGAGTGAAATCATTTGATACTTGTCTTTTTCGGCTTGGCTTATTTCACTGAGCATAATACCCTCTAGCTCCATCCATGTTGTTGCAAATGGTAGGATTTGTTTTCTTCTTATGGCTGAATAATATTCCATTGTGTATATGTACCACATCTTCTTTATCCATTCATCTACTGATGGACACTTAGGTTGCTTCCATTTCTTGGCTATTGTAAATAGTGCTGCAATAAACATAGGGGTGCCTCTGTCCTTTTCAAATTGGGCTGCTGCATTCTTAGGGTAAATTCCTAGGAGTGGAATTCCTGGGTCAAATGGTATTTCTATTTTGAGTTTTTTGAGGAACCTCCATACTGCTTTCCACAATGGTTGAACTAATTTGCAGTCCCACCAGCAGTGTAGGAGGGTTCCCTTTTCTCCACATCCTCGCCAACATTTGTTGTTGTTTGTGTTTTGGATGTTGGCCATCCTCACTGGTGTGAGGTGATATCTCATTGTGGTTTTAATCTGCATTTCTCTGATGATTAGCGATGTGGAGCATCTTTTCATGTGCCTGTTGGCCATCTGAATTTCTTCTTTGGAGAAGTGTCTATTCATGTCCTCTGCCCACTTCTTAATTGGATTATTTGCTTTCTGTTTGTTAAGGTGCATGAGTTCTTTATATATTTTGGATGTCAACCCTTTATCAGATACGTTTTTTATGAATATATTCTCCCATACTGTAGGATGTCTTTTTGTTCTACTGATGGTGTCCTTTGCTGTACAGAAGCTTTTCAGCTTGATATAGTCCCACTTGTTCATTTTTGCTTTTGTTTCCCTTGCCCGGGGAGATATGTTCATGAAGAAGTTGCTCATGTTTATGTCCATGAGATTTTTGCCTATGTTTTTTTCTAAGAGTTTTATGGTTTCATGTCTTACATTCAAATCTTTGATCCACCTTGAGTTTACCTTTGTGTATGGGGCTAGACAGTAGTCCAGTTTCATTCTCTTACATGTAGCTGTCCAGTTTTTCCAACACCAGCTGCTGAAGAGGCTGTCATCTCCCCATTGTATATCCAAGGCTCCTTTATCAAATATTAATTGACTGTATATGTTTGGGTTAATGTTTGGATTTTCTATTCTGTTCCACTGGTCTGTGGGTCTGTTTTGTGCCAATACCAAATTGTCTTGATTACTGTGGCTTTGTAGTAGAGCTTGAAGTCAGGGAGTGTAATTCCCCCTGTTTTATTCCTCCTTCTCAGGATTGCTTTGGCTATTCGGGGTCTTTTGTGGTTCCATATGAATTTTAGAATTATTTGTTCCAGTTCATTGAAGAAAGCTGTTGGTAGTTTGATAGGGATTGCATTGAATCTGTAGATTGCTTTAGGTAGTATAGCCATTTTGACAATATTTATTCTTCCTAGCCAAGAGCATGGGATGCATTTCCATTTGTTAGTGTCCTCTTTAATTTCTCTTAGGAGTGTCTTGTAGTTTTCAGAGTACAGGTCTTTCACTTCCTTCGTTAGGTTTATTCCTAGGTATTTTATTCTTTTTGATGCAATTGTGAATGGAATTGTTTTTCTGATTTCTCTTTCTGTTAGTTCATCATTAGTGTATAGGAAAGCAACAGATTTCTGTGTGTTAATTTTGTATCCTGCAACTTTGCTGTATTCAGATATTAGTTCTAGTAGTTTTGGAATGGAATCTTTAGGGTTTTTTATGTACAGTATCATGTCATCTGCAAATAGTGACTATTTGACTTCTTCTTTACCAATCTGGATGCCTTGTATGTCTTTGTTTTGTCTGATTGCTGTGGCTAGGACCTCCAGTACTATGTTGAATAACAGTGGAGAGAGTGGGCATCCTTGTCTTGTTCCAGATCTTAGATGAAAAGCTTTCAGCGTGTCGCCGTTAAGTATGATGTTAGCTGTGGGTTTGTCATATATAGCCTTTATGATGTTGAGGTACTTGCCCTCTATACCCATTTTGTTGAGAGTTTTAATCAGGAATGGATGCTGAATTTTGTCAAATGCTTTTTCAGCATCTATGGAGATGATCATGTGGTTTTTGTTCTTCTTTTTGTTGATGTGGTGGATGATGTTGATGGATTTTCGAATGTTGTACCATCCTTGCATCCCTGGATGAATCCCACTTGATCATGGTGTATGATCCTCTTGATGTATTTTTGAATTCGGTTTGCTAATATTTTGTTGAGTATTTTTGCATCTACGTTCATCAGGGATATTGGTCTGTAATTTTCTTTTTTGGTGAGGTCTTTGCCCGGTTTTGGTATTAGAGTGATGCTGGCTTCATAGAATGAGTTTGGAAGTATTCCCTCCTCTTCTATTTTTTGGAAAACTTTAAGGAGAATCGGTGTTATTTCTTCTCTATATGTCTGGTAGAATTCAGAGGTGAATCCATCAGGCCCAGGGGTTTTGTTCTTGGGTAGTTTTTTGATTACCAATTCGATTTCGTCACTGGTGATTGGTCTGTTTAGTTTTTCTGTTTCTTGCTTGGTCAGTCTTGGAAGGTTGTATTTTTCTAAGAAGTTGTCCATTTCTTCTATGTTTTCCAGCTTGTTAGCATATAGATTCTCATAATATTCTCTTATGATTCTTTGTATTTCTGTGGGGTCTGTCGTGATTTTTCCTTTCTCATTTCTGATTGTGTTTATGTGTGTAGATTCTCTTTTTCTCTTAATGAGTCTGGCTAGGGGTTTATCTATTTTGTTTATTTTTCAAAGAACCAGCTCTTGGTTTTATTGATTTTTTCTATTGTTTTATTCTTCTCAATTTTATTTATTTCTTCTCTAATCTTTATTATGTCCCTCCTTCTGGTGACTTTGGGCCTCATTTGTTCTTCTTTTTCCAATTTCAGTAATTGTGTCTTTAGACTATTCATTTGGGAATGTTCTTCCTTCTTTAAATAGGCCTGGATTGCAATATACTTTCCTCTTAGAACTGCCTTTGCTGCGTCCCACAGAAGTTGTGGCTTTGTGTTGTTGTTGTCATTAGTCTCCATATATTCTTTGATTTCTGTTTTGATCTGGTCGTTAACCCATTGATTAATTAGGAGAGTGTTGTTAAGTCTCCATGTATTTGTGAGCTTTTTTGATTTCTTTCTAAAATTTATTTCTAGTTTTATACCTTGGTGATCTGAGAAGTTGCTTGGGAGGATTTCAATATTTTTGAAATTACTGAGGTTCTTTTTGTGGCCTAGTATGTGGTCTATTCTGGAAAATGTTCCATGTGCACTTGAGAAGAATGTGTAACCTGTTGCTTTTGGGTGTAGAGTTCTGTAGATGTCTGTTAGGTCCATCTGTTCTAGTGTGTTGTTCAGTGCCTCTGTGTCTTTACTTATTTTCTGTCTGGTTGATCTGTCCTCTGGAGTGAGTGGTGTGTTGAAGTCTCCTAAGATGAATGCATTGCTGTCTATTTCCTCCTTTAATTCTGTTAGTATTTGTCTCACATATGCTGGCGCTCCTGTGTTGGGTGCATATATATTTATAATGGTTATATCTTCTTGTTGGACTGACCCCTTTATCATTATGTAATGTCCTTCTTTATCTTGCTACTTTCTTCGTTTTGAAGTCTATTTTGTCTGATACAAGTACTGCAACACCTGCTTTTTCTCTTTGTTGTTTGCATGAAATATCTTTTTCCATCCCTTCACTTTTAGTCTGTGTATATCTTTGGATTTGAGGTGAGTTTCTTGTAGGCAGCATATAGATGGGTCTTGCTTTTTTATCCATTCTGTTACTCTGTGTCTTTTGATTGGTGCATTCAGTCCATTTACATTTAGGGTGATTATTGATAGGTATGTGCTTATTGCCATTGCTGGCTTTAGATTCGTGGTTACCAAGGGTTCAAGGGTTGCTTCTTTACTATCTAACAATCTAACTTAACTTTCTTGTTAAGTTATTGTAAACACAGTCTGATGTTTCTTTCTTTCTCTCCCTTCTTATTCCTCCTCCTCCATTCTTTCTATAATAGGTGTTTTATTCTTTGCCTTTAGTTAGTATTTGGATGGTCTGCTTTCTTTGCTATGATTTTATTTTCTCTGGTGACATCTTTTTAGCCTTAGGTGTGCTTCCATCTAGAGCAGTCCATTTAAGATATCCTGTAGTGGTGGTTTATGAGAGGCAAACTCTCTTAACTTTCGTTTATCTGGAAATTGTTTAATCCCTCCATCATATTTAAATGATAATCGTGCTGGATACAATATTCTTGGTTCGAGGCCCTTCTGTTTCATAACGTTAAATATATCATGCCATTCTCTTCTGGCCTGTAAGGTTTCTGTTGAGAAGTCTGATGATAGTCTGATGGGTTTTCCTTTGTAGGTGATCTTTTTTCTCTCTCTAGCTGCCTTTAATACCCTGTCTTTATCTTTGATCTTTGCCATCTTAATTATTATGTGTCTTGGTGTTGTCTTCCTTGGGTCCCTTGTGTTGGGAGATCTATGAGCTTCAGTGGAGTGCGAGACTACTTCCTTCCCCAGCGAGGGAAAGTTTTCAGCAATTATTTCTTCAAAGACACTTTCTATCCCTTTTTCTCTCTCTTCTTCCTCTGGTACTCCTATAATGCGAATATTGTTCCGTTTGGATTGGTCACACAGTTCTCTTAATATTCTTTCATTCCTAGAAATCCTTTTATCTCTCTCTGCCTCAGCTGCTCTGTACTCCTGTTCTCTGTTTTCTATTCCATTAACAGTCTCTTGCATCTCATCCATTCTGCTGTTAAGCCCGTCGATCGCTTGTCTGATTTCTGTATTGTCTTTCCTCAGTTCCCTCACTTCCTCCCTCAGCTCTTGCACATTTCTCTGTAGGTCCATCAGCATGGTTATGACTTTTATTCTGAATTCTTTTTCAGGGAGGCTGTGCATTTCCATCCCTTCAGACTCCCTCTCTGGGGTTGTCTGGTTGATTTTGGTCTGAACCATATTCCTCTGTCTTTTCATGGCTGTATAATTTGGTCACTGATAGTTGCCACGTATGTCAGCTGGGCTCTTTAAGACTTTAAAAAGAGAAGAAAAAAAAAGAAAAAAAAAGAGAAAAAAACAAAAAAAGAAAGAAAGAAAAAAAGAAAAAAGAAAGAAAAGAAAAAACAAAAACAAAACAAAAAAACAAAAAAAAAACAAAAAAAATGCCCACCGGACGTAGATTCTGTGGGAATGCTCTAGGTGGCGCTATTGCCCCACTATTCCACAGCTGTGACTGTGCCGCTCCGCAGGGCCCTTTATCGCTCTGGCAGGGGTGGGAACGAATAGGAGGCTGTTGATCTCAGTGAGAAGTGTTAAGTATGGCTACGCTTCCTCAGTCGCCAGCTAAGGCGTCTGAAACTCCCCAGGACTCCCAGCCTGCTGGGCTGAGTGTGCTGGGGCGATCCGGCTCCTCCGCTGGGCTCCTGTCTCTTTAAGACCGCTGAGGAAAGCGCGCACTTTTTTTTTCCTTCCCGGAGCCGGCTGCAAGCCCCCTGGCGCGTTCCCCGCTCAGATCCTGCCCCTCTGTCTCTCCAATCTCCGCTGCACTGCGCAATGTGGGTCAGCGCTCCCCGCGCAGATCACCGGGGCTGGCTACTTCGCGGGGTGCACTTCCACTCCCTCCCGGCTCTGAATCCTCTCCTCCCGCCGGTGCGCTGGGGTGGGGGAGGGCTCGGGTCCCGCCGGGTCGCGGCTCCGTATCTTACCCGCCTCTTGGGGTGCCGTGTCCTCTCGGGTGTAGCTGCACGCTGTGCGCTTTCCTGTGTATTCTCGTCTCTCTTTTAGGAATAGATGTATTTTCTGTGTTTTCGTAGATAAATTTAGTGTTGGGAGGAGATTTCTGCCGCCCTGCTCACACCGCCATCTTCCCGGAAGTGTCCACAATCCATTTTAAACTAGAATAATGTTACCACTGTGTGAATAAGTGTTTCTAACTTAAAAATACATATGTTCAAAGAAGAAAGTCACCCATATTTCCACTTTCAGAATTAATCACTGTTAAGATTTTGGTATTTTTGCTTCCACTGTTTTATTTCTATGTATATATTTTGAAAGCATCATATAAATGAGAATAAGTTATGCACAAAATAGTAGATATTACTTATAGATAAAGCCAAAGTCTCCAAAGCTCTTTCCATCACTCTGTGTAGCCAGTATTACACTACATATCTATTTCTCTAGTTCTTACTAGCCACAGAAAATACAGATATTCCTGGCTAAAATAAAGATACTCTTGCTATCTAAAAATTTACTTCAACAGTTTGTGAAAAATTTTACCCAAAACTCTCTATGCAAATAAAAAGCTGATTGTAATGAAATGTCATGCATATGGAACAAAAACATTTAAGCTAAGATTCTTTGACTGTAAAGGAAAGGCTAATGGAGGAAAGTAGATGGAAAAAAAACTTGTCCATAAGGCTCTGCCATTCTGCCTCAGAGATCAGCCTGCTATTGTATCCTGGATAATACTTTCCACAGTGTGTAAGTATGTATGTATTTGAAATACAGTTGATATACAATATTATATTAGTTTCAGGAGTACAACATAGTGATTTGACAATTATGTCCATTAGGAAATGCTCACCACGGTAAGTGTAGTTAACATGTATCACTTATGTTAACACAGGACTGCTGACTATATCCACTATGCTGTACTTCTCATCCCCCAGACTCATTTATAATGCAAGTTTGTACCTCTTCATCCCCTTCACCTATTCCATAGTTTCTAAATGACATTTATAGCTTTTTTGTATACTCTTTTAAGAATTTTAGGGGCAAGAACACAATAGAATCAAGAGTTGGTAACTTTCTGCTATTATAACCTGTAAGGCCCATATACTATTTTTTATATTTGGAAAAATAAAACAAAATGAAAATAGTATTTTTAAAAATGCCAGTGATTGTACCCAAAGGAAAACATGATTCTGGAAAAACACTCAACAGATGTATTTTAGAAGGCAACAATGGCTCAAAGAAGCAAAAGGAAGCAGAGAAGAAAACAGAGACCAGCTTGCACTGTGATTTCATAGTATCGTGGGATGAAGCCAGTGCTATTTTGGACGTTCCATGTGCTTTTTGATGCAGAAGACTGTCTTCCCCCAAAACACCTTTAGGGAAATGCCTATACACCATATAACTTGGCCACTGGATTAAAATTAAAGATAAAATACACAAACAAAATTCCAGATTACCTAATATGAGATCAAAAGAGCTAAGCATGCACAGCTTAGTAGTCACATTTCATATTCATCTGTCTATAAATTCTAGATTTAGTTAATACTAATTCCTCCCCTCAACAGAGTTAGAGAATTGAGAAAAATAGAACCAACTAACTGAATAGAAAAACATTATCTGCTAAAAATGGAGACTGCAATAGAAATACTGGAAACATAATTTTTCTAATAATAGTATCTTTTGTCAGTACAGTCATATTAGATGTCACTCATGATACTGGGCACATCCAACCTCCCCATCTACCTGAAATAGCCTTATCTGTATAGGATTTGGTTCAGGCAGGCAGGTCTAGGCTGTTCTGTGTCTAGAGGTGGCCCCTAGATTGTTGGCCACCTGACCAAAGGGTGGCCCACAAATAGGCTGACCGACAGCTCATAGTAGTGCTGTGTGAAAGTTCTTTCTCCCCAAATGTTAGCTACACCAAGAACACTATTATAAGGCAGGAAAAAAGCTTCCCTCTTACCTGTCTGCTGGATGGCAGTTATTGCCTGCGCATTACACTGTAGCTGTAACATGTGTTTCAGCATGGCCACTCCCCAGACAGTCAGCTCTGAACACCAGGTGGGAGCCACTGCTGCTTTCAGCTTAGAGGACTCAGCTGCTTTGAGCTGTCTGCACAGTGCAGAGACACTCAGAGCACAGAGGAATTTGTGCTCTGGGCTGTGGTTTTCAGTATGGGGCAAGAGGTTGAGGATAGCATAATAATTACTTTCGTACTTCCCATTAACATCACAACCAGGAATTGGGGTCTCAAATGTTTTGCCATTTTGCTCCCTCTCCTCTTCCATGTCATAACTGAGTGTTTGCACCAGATTCTTGCTGTCAGGTAAACAGATGTCCTTGTTACCAATCTCACCATAAAGCTTCTTTATAACTTTGCCAACATCCTCAAATCTAGCCAAAAGAGTCGTCCTCAGGGCAGTGTGGCAAAAGACACCCAGTGTGAGAAGCAGCCCCCCTAGAGAACACTCAATATTATGGTAGAGATCCCAGGCCTGCTGCTTGCATTCTGGGCTGCAATACTTGGCATGGCTGCACCCATCACAGGGCACTGTGGCCAACGTTTGCTTCAAACAGCGGTGACAGTAGAGGTCACTATTGGTAACTCTGGTATCCCACTTGCTCTCTAGGCCTTGATGTAGTGGTGGCATTTCTCCAGGGTTAAGGACGCTCACAAAAGCATCCTCCTTCACCAGAAGCTCTCCTGGGAGAATATCTTTTGTGGCAATCAGATAGCGGCCTTTTAAAGGGTCTGTGCATAAACTGACAGATGAAGATGCACTAGAAATGTGTTCATTCTCTTCCTTTAGGTCCATATCCTCAAAGGCCATGGTTAGAGCTGGCAAGGTTTCTGGGAGATTCTTCTTTTCCTGTACCTTCATTTTCAGATGACAAATGTTTCTGTGCAGAATATGAAATTGGGAAGCTGCTAGGGATGGTTTGGCAGCCAAGTTACTTTCAAGATCCCTGATGGTCTGGACTGCCTCCTGCAGTCTTCCTAGGATCACCAGACATTCTGTCTTACGCAACATCATCTTGGGTTGCAGTCTTTCTGGATACCCATGCATCTGTGCTCTGATGATGTCTTTAAGACATGCCTGAAAAAAGAAAGGAAATCCCAAAATGAATCTTGGTCTCTACTCTTCAATGTCTACTGAAAATCTTAACACAAACCTACAGGGAAGCTGAGGATTATTAAAAACAGAGCAACTATAATCACATGCTTATTTCTTTAAATCATATTCTGTGTGATCTTTTCATTGATGAGTAATACTTGTTGAGGATACTGTGTTTAATTGTCTTATTAAATATTCCTGTTTTTAAGGAAAAAAGGTCTTACAGAAAGAAGAATTACAGTATGGTGATTAAGAGAGCAGACCTGGAAGCCAAACAGACCTGCATTCCAGCACTGCCAGCCTCTTACTAGCTGTATGGTCTTGTGCAAGTGACTTCTCAGTGTCTCAGTTTTCTCATCTAAAAAATGGGGATAATACCACCTCACAGGGTTGTTTTATTTGTTTGTTTATTTATTATTATTTTTTTGTTAAGGTATCATTGATACACACTTATGAAGGTTTCACAAGAAAGACAATGTGGTTACTACAGTCACCCTTATTGAGTCTCCCCCATATCCCACTGTAGTCACTGTCCATCAGTGAAGCAAGATGCCACAGAGTCCCTATTTGTCTTCTCTGTGCTACACTGTCCTCCCCGTGACCCCCCACACACCATGTGCATTAATCATGATACCCCACAATCCCCTTCTCCCTCCCTCCCCACCTGCCCTCCCCCACCCCTCCCCTTTGGTAACCGCTAGTCCCTTCTTGGAGTCCTCACAGGGTTGTTTTAAGGTTGAAATAAGTTAATATATCTAAAGTGCTGAAGAGTACCTGGAATATGTATTTAATGTATGGTAGTCATTGCTATAAGAAGGGAAATAGGAAGAACCAATGTAGGGAAGTTATAAAGGACTAAATGTTTCAAAAGTTCTTCTCATCATTGCTCTCAGTCAAGAAAGTCCAGGATTTTCTTGCTTAGGACTTACAGTTAGATTCTTGCTCTTCTCTTTCAGTTAGTGTGAACTTGTGGCTATTCAAACAGTTCTTAACTTTGGAATTCTGGAATCCCAAAAGGGATGTACAGAATGCTTGTCCTTAGAGCTCAATTAGGGGATGAGATGAAAGCCAGCCCTTTTTAGGTGTACACAGGCATTTCAGTGCAACTTTCACTTTCCCACTCAAAATGCATATTGGGGTGAGTTATATTATTGCAGGGATAATCTCAAACATGGTGTCTACTTATTCAAAAAAGAAAAGCAAACAAGTAAATAGTTTGCAAACACTTGGAACCTGAAGTATTAATGGCAATACATCTCACAGCTGATCTCTACCATAAGAACTGCTGGTCCATCGAGAGAGTGTGCCAGGACTTTTCTGTTAACCAACACTACCCATATGGTCACCCGTGACAGGTGAAATAAACCAGGAGAAAGAACTCAGCAGGCTGCCAATTTGCTTCCAATTCAACCACTTGCAGCAGGGCCCAATGTTACTCCTCTCAGGGAGAAACAGAGTGGAAGGTCTTGTCCTCCGGTGATCCCCTACAGACCCTCTCCAACCACACCCAGGTATCCAGATACTCACTTTGTACTGACCCAGGTACAAGAGGGCTGTGGAGCGATTGGCGTAACACAGTGAAATGTCCTCAGTGTTTGGCTCTGAATGTGATATCCCCTGCAAAATGAAGAACCAGTTGAAGGTATAAATGAAAACTCGCATCATTGAAGTATTGTTTTCAGATAATGGGGTTCTACGTTTAAAGATGGTATGAAATTGGGAAGGTTACTGGATCTCTTTGTGCTTCAGCTTCATTTTTAACTACCTGAGAACAAAGCTGTGAAGATCAAGTGAGGCAATAAATCCTCAAAGCACTTTGAAGATAGCAGCATCAGACGCAACTTCAGCCACCAACAATACTGAAGATAAATGACAACAGGAAAATATTGCAGGCGTAATCCTGAACATAACAAAGGGTGAGTGGCACAATAAAAATTCACAAAAGAAACACTAATGATATATGGAAAACAAATAGTTTAATTTACGAATGGATAGCCAAAAATGAAAGCAGACAAGGGCTCCCTTTTCTCTACCACCAAATCAGCAAGGATTAATAACTATTTTTTTGTTTTATTAATATAATTTATTTTATTATTATTAATCTACAGTTACATGTGCAATATTATGGTTATTAAACTACCCCTTCATCAGGTCCCCCCCACCAACCCCATTACAGTCACTGTCCATCAGCGTAGTGAGATGCTATAGAATCACTACTTGTCTTCTCTGAGTTGTACAGCCCTCCCCGTGCCCCCCCAACATTACGTCTGCTAATCGTAATGCCCCTTTTTCCCTCTTATCCCTCCCTTCCCACCCATTTTCCCCAATCCCTTTCCCTTTGGTAACTATTAGTCCATTCTTGGGTTCTGTGAGTCTGCTGCTGTTTTGTAAGGATTAATAACTATTTTAAAGTTGGTATCTCAAATCACTGGAGAAAAGATGGTCACTATTTGATAAAAGTATTGTGACAAGTAAATAGCCACTGAAGAAAAATAAAGTTGACTCTCTATATGATCAGGCTTTTATCAGGGTAAATTCCAAATGGATCAAAATCTTTATGTAAAAAATGAGACTACCAGCGCACTAGAAGAAACTATAATAGTCTCAAGTGAGGTTGGAGTGAGGAATCCCTTTTTAACTATGCCACAAAACCTCAAAGTCATAAAAAGTTAATAAATTTGACCACATAAAAATAAAAAATTTGTTTACAGCAAAAACCAATAAAAGAAATATGAAAAGACAAACACTGAACTGGAAAAAATATTTGCAACTCAAGTCATAGGCAAAGGCCTCATTTCTTTATGAACGGTTCCTACAGATCGATGAGATGACAACCAATAATTCAATAGGAAAATAAGCAAATGATATGAACAGATAGATCTAATGGGAAATATAAATGGCTCTTAAACATATGAAAAAATGCTCAATCTCACTCATAATCAGCAAAATGCAAAGTAAGACTCTACTGGACCTTGAAAACATTACGCTAAGCAAAATAAGCCAGAAACAAAAGGACAAATGTTGTTATGCTTCCACTTAAAGAGGTACTTGGAACAGGCAAATGCATAGAGACAGAAAGTGGAGTAGAGGTTGTCTGGGGCTAGGGAGACTGGGGAATGGGGAGTTATTGTTTAATGGGCATGGAGTTTATGTTTGGGATGATGACAAAGTTCTGGAAATGGATAGTGATGACAGTTTGAATGTACTTAATGCCACTGAATTGTATACTTAAAAATGGTTAAGATGGCAAATTTTCTGTTATGCATATTTTATCACAATAAAGTTTTCCTGATAAACTGGAAAAAAACAACTCTACTGAGATACCATATTTCACTTATCACATTGGCAAAAATAAATAAAATCAGTAGCTCACTGAGCTTGCAAAGCAGTGGCATAATGGGCATTCTCATATGTTGCTACTGGGAATAAAAATTGGTCTCATAATGATGGAGGCAATCTAGCTATATATGTATGTGTGTGTGTGTACATCTATATCTGCATTGACCTAGCAATTCCTCTTCTTTATAGGGACAGAGGAAGATTACACTGTATACTCTTGCACCTTTTGAATTCAAAATATGTAAACACATTTCCTATTAAATAATGGATATAGTAAAATCACAATAACTAATATTGCTAGGATATAGAGAAATGAACATTCCCATACTTTGCTAGAAGGGATGTTAACTAGCTCTTTCCTGGAGAACAATTCAGCATCAAGTACCAAAGGCCTTAAAATACGTTCAATTGACCCAGCAACTGCCCTTCTAGGAATTTATCCTAAGGAAATAATGAGATGTCTAGAAATATTTACATAGAAAGATGCTCCTTGCAGCTTTATGATAACAAACAATCCGCCCACATTAGGAGATATTAAATCAAGTACAGTTCTTCTCTGTAATGGGACACTAAGCCAGCTGTTAAAAATTGTGTTCTAGTGGAAAATATGATAATCTGAGAAAATGGCCTCAATAAATTGTTGAGGGAAAAAAGCAGGTTACAAAATAGTAAGTGCAGCATTATCTCAATTTTATAAAAGAAAACGTATTTTCAGGGGAAAAAGTGGCTGGATGGATATAAGCAGAAATGTTAACAGGGCCTATCACTGATTACGGGGCCTTTTTTAACTCCTATGCCTCTCTGTATTTTCCAAGAAAAATATGTTATAAAATATATTAATTTACAAAACAACAAATATTATTTAAAAAAAGAAAGAAAATAGCAGCTTTATAGAAAATTGCAAAGTACCATAATCACCAAAATACTAGCTTTGTGAAATAGGAAGGCTCAGCTCCCTTTACATCCATAGCAAGCCTTAATTCTTTGTCTGATTTTACTTTTTGTTTTACTCATTCTCTTTGAACCTCTTCCCATATGATCATGTGTATGATGCAGATGCATAAAGTTGTAGAGATCTGCTCTGAAAAAGAACTATTAAGCCAGCCAGCAGTGGATCAACATCGAATGGATTTTAATTCTTCAGCAATACTAAGGCTTACATTATTCAACTAAATACTTTGTTATAGATGACAAAGCAGGGCTTTTATCATTGTAGGTCTGATAGTTTTTGGAAAACTCATTCCCACATTAAGCCTATGCTTTAAAGACTCCGAGTAGGAGTACACTCTTCAAATTTACACTTATTCTTTTAATATTCAAGATCATAGACGGTAGTGCAAGGAATTGATACATTCTTGCTTTAAGCCCATATTTATCTCTTAAAAGTTACAGAAGTCTCTCAGGGATTTAGTTCCAGTTCCTTCTATGGAAGCAGGACAATATGAGCAACAGATTGTTAAAAGCCACTCTTCCTGCCCCAAATCTAGCTCAGTGATGCTTAGTGTAATGTTAAATATTTGCTGACAACCTTCAAAATGGAGTTCAACTGGGCTGTGACAACTGAGCTTTGTTTTCCTTTTGAACTTAATCTAAGTCATATTCGTTGTAAAGTAACATTCTGGCTAACCAAAAATCTAGCTGTCCTCTAAATTAGGACTATCAAACTAACAGCCTCATCAGTCATTCAGACAAAAATGGCACACAATTCAGGCAGCTGATAGCACTGGCAAGGCAGGCGAGGAGTCCAAGAAGTCTATTTAGCTACAAGGTGTCTTAAGGAATATGGGAATAGAAGTTTCTTGATGGAATTCAGGACATATAACACAAACTACCTTTTGTTTCAGAATACAACCAACAGCAGAATTCTACCTGTTTTCTTTTTCAAATCCAATTCACAAATTATAGAAAAAGCTACCACTGGCTACACAGCAATACAGCTCTACCTTTTGAAGAAAGGGTACATTGTTAAATTATTGAGATAGCTATTCCTGCAGAGCTGGAAATGTATTACCTTAGAGTACAGCACTGTGGCTCCCATATAATCCTTCTCCTGAAATTTTTTGTTGCCTTCCTTTCTGTAGAAGAGGGGAGCGTTGAGGTCCTTTCCCACAAGGTAACTGCTGGAGAGACTTTTTAAAAAAATCTCATCCTCAGGTCTTCATGAAGTAAGAAAAGAAACAAAAAAAGCACAAACTTGTTATTTCAAGGAAAGCTCCTAACCACTGCACTTAAAACAGGAATGCCTGCAAAAATACTGGGACACACGAGGTTGTAGGTATTATGTCATGTGATAGGAGGAATCCTGTGTGTTCAAAGACAAATTTCTATTTAGAGGACAGAGTGCTAATTTTTTATTATTTACTTAAACATGAAGCATCCCTTGGATACTATACCATAAAGAAGCTTGGCTATGGAGAATGACATAACACATGGAGTTTGCACCAAGGGTATTCTCCATTAGGTCTAAAATACTTGAGTGAATGGCTGACAGAGGAGGGATAGAGGTAATGAATCGTAAAGTAAATGTAATGAAAGGTTAACACTGGATGAATCTGAAAGAAGGGAATTACATAGCAATTCTTTGTATTATTTTTGCAAGTCTGAAATTATTTCAACCTATAAAGTTAAAAAAAGTATATAAATGCTATATATAATAAAATTAATAAGGCTGACCTAATATATAAATACACAAATATACACACACACTGCAAACAGAGCATATACCTTTTTTCCAATAAGGAGAAATAGTATTGAATAACCTAGACTATACTTTGACTATTAAAGCATTAATGTAAAATGTGCTCAATGTGGAAACTAAAAATTCTCTTAAGCAACTCTTGGGTAAAGAGGAAATCAAAATCAAAATTACAGTATGTTTAGAAAAGTTTTTCAAATTTTTGTTTATGAAGACCCACAATATGAAATATCTTTCACACTGTTATTCAGTATGAAGCCATCTGTGTCTGTATATACTGACATTTCACAAAAATTATCTTTGCTATGTATCATATCAAATATTTCATTAATATTTAAGTAAAATATTAAAAAGTCAAAATAATTCACAGAAAGAAAAATCAGGAAAGATTTTATTTAATCCAAAAGGTGTGTTTGAATTTAGTTATTTATTCCAGTCTACAACATTATGAGGACAATACCCCAAGCACATCTGGTGCATCACAGAGCCTGTTCTTTTTTCTGTTTGTTTTTATTTTAAGTTTGGTTAAACCTGAAAGTCCTAGTTCAAACTAAAAGAATGTGGTAAATAGTAATAATAGCAAAATTCTTGCCTAGCAATGGATATTACCTTAATCCAAAATGATGATAAACTCTATGTTTTATAATTGTTCTTTAGTGCAATTAAGAACTAAGCTGCAGTAATTTATTCTTTTCTTCAGGCACCAAGTTTAAGTCAGTAATTGATTCAAAGTTTTGAAAGCAAATGGATGTTCTATATTTTTTAAAAAAATATTTCAAAATTTCTTCTGGAATGTTTTGATACAATATTTGAGGAAGTGAGATGGAAAAATTCTCCTAAGTTTTTTATTGTGGTAAAATATACATAAGAAAATGTATCATTTTAGCCATTTTTAAGTATACAGTTCAGTGGCACTAAGTACATTCACAATATTGTGTAATTATCACCACTATCCATTGCCAGAACTTTTTCACCATCCCAAACTGAAACCTGTCCCCATTCCTCCCTCTCCCAGCCCCTGGTAACTTCTATTCTACTTTCTATCTCTGTGAACTTATTCTGGGCACTTCATATAAGTGGAATCATGCAATATCTGTCCTTTAATGTCTGGCTTATTTCACTTAGCATAATGTTTTCAAATTTCATCCACGTTGTACCAGGTACCAGAATTTAATTCCCTTTTATAGCTAATAATATTCCACTGTATCTACATACCACATTTTGTGTATCTATTCACCCAGGGGTAGACGTTTGGGTTGTTTCTGCTTTTGGCTATTGTGAATAATACTGCTATGAACATTGGTGTGCAGATACCTGTTTAAGTCCTGTTTCCAATTCTTTTGGGTATAAACCTAGAAGTGGGATTGCTGGATCACATAATAATTCCATTTTTAATTTACTGAGGAACTGCCATACTGTTTTCTATAGTAGCTGCACCATTTTACATTCCCACCAACAGTGCACAAGGGCTCCAATTTCTCCACATCCTCCCCAACACATACTATTTTTTTTGATAGTAGCCATCCTATGAGGTGTTGTCTCACTGTAATTTTGATTTGCATTTTCTTGATGATTATAGTGATGTAAAAAGAACCTTTTCATGTGTTTACTGACTGTATATCTTCTTTGGAGAAATGTCTATAAGCCTTGCCCATTTTAAAATCAGGTTGTTTGTTGTTTTGTCCTTGAGTCTTAGGCGTTCCTATATATTCTGGATATTAATCCCTTATCAGATACATGATTTGCAAAATTTTTTCTCCATTCTGCCAGTGTCTTTTTACTCTTCTGATACACAAAATAATTTTCATTTAGCCCAATTTGCCTATTTTTTCTTTTGCTGCCTGTGCTTTTGGTGTCATATTCAAGAAATAATTGCCAGCTAATGTCATAAATGTTTGCCTTAGTTTTTTAATTTTAATTTAATTTTATTATTATTTTGCTTTTATTAATGTACAATTACATGAGCAATATTATGGTTACTAGACTCCCCCTATTATCAAGTCCCCACCACATACCCCATTATAGTCTCTGTCCATCAGCGTAGAAGGATGTTATAGAATCACTACTTGTCTTCTCTGTGCTATACTGCCTTCCCCGTATCCTCCCTCACTCCCTCCCCCTACATTATGTGTGCTAATGGTAATGCCCCTTTTTCCCCTTTATCCCTCCCTTCCCACCCATCTTCCCCAGTCCCTTTCCCTTTGGTAACTGTTAGTCCATTCTTGCGTTCTGTGAGTCTGCTGCTGTTTTGTTCCTTCAGTTTTTACTTTGTTCTTATACTCCATAGATGAGTGAAATCACTTGATACTTGTCTTTCTCTGCCTGGCTTATTTCACTGAGCATAATGCCTTAGGTTTTTACGAGTTTTATAGTTTTAGTTCTTAAGTTTAGGTCTTTGAGCCATTTTGAGTTAGTTTTTAAATGTGTCTAAGGTAAAGGTACAACTAAATTCTTTTGCATATCAATTCTAAATAGGAAGCAACCAAGTTCCTTCTTCCAGCCTTGCTTTCTCTCTCTAGAGTCCTACAGAGGTAAAGCCTCTCATGGAGTCAACTGGCAAAGCAGAAAGTCCCAGCACACAAGATTGAGATCGGAGCCAAATAACAACTGCTTAATAACTCCCACACATCCATATAGACACATATTTTTTCCTGAACTATTTGAAAGTAAGTACAGTCATCATGGAAGTTCACCTCTAAATATTCTCCCAGGCCTCTTCTGCTTGGAATAAGGACATTCTCCTATACCTTGTTAGCACACGTTATCATTATCACACCTAAAAAAATTAACACTAATTCAAATACTACTTAAATTTAGATTTTCCCAATTAGTCCTAAAATGTTTTTTTTATATCTTTCTCTTATCCCAACACAATCAAGGATCAAGGTTCTAATGTACTACATTTAGTTATTTCTCTTTAGTCTCTTTTGAGACAGTCCCATTAATTTTTTTTGTTTTTCATGACTACCTTTTTTAAAGACTTAAAGTCAGGAAAATGTTTCACATTCTGGTTTTGTCTGCTCCCTCATGATTAGATTCAGATTAAACAATTTTTGTCAAGAATATTACTACATAGTGAAATCTGTATGCTTTCTGTTGCTTCAACTCAGGAGATGCAATAATGTGAAGCAGTCCCACTATTGGTGAGACTAAGTTTGGTCAGTTCATCCAAGTGGTGACTGTTATACAAATATTTTTCCAAAACAAAGATGCCTTTCACCTTGTCCTTAATAAGTAATCTATCAGCAAATAAATCAATCTCTATTTGAGGTGAATAACCTGTTTCCCAGTAATTTTTGTTCTAATGGTTTGAGCATCCACTGACAATCACTGACAGAATTAGTTATTACACTGAGGGGTTACAAAATGGCGATTTAAAAAATTCTATCATTATTTCTAACTTTATTAACTGGCATTCTTCTGTAAAGACAAATGTTTTCTCCTTTCCTTCTTTTACTTATGCATTTATTTATTTTGAGTATCACCACAGACTTAAAAAAATTCATGTTATAACCATTATCATCATTATACATTTTGATGCCCAAATTGTCTTAAATTTGGCCAATGGAAACCTCTTCAGGCTGGCTCCTATGTTCTTTTTTATATAAATCCACTGGTCTTAGAGCACTTTCTGCTTTCTGGCACAAAGGTACTCCAGTTAAATCAGTACAAAAGCAAAATGAACAGTAAGCCATCATAAGATTCCTAGGACACTGCAAGGTATTACTAATTGTAGGGGGAGGGTCACTTGATCTCAAAAGATCTTCCATACTGATGAAAGGCATTTACTTTGGGAAAACATTCCTCAAAGACTGTAAATCAGCAAGAAAGAAAAGTATATGTCTGGCTTTAACTTTAAAGGCCTAATTCATACTTTCATTTAATGGGCATGCATGTGGAGATTAGAAGTTTAAATCTTCTTGGTGACTTCAGAACAGGTCTTCAGAGCTAACTTTTTTTTTTGGTATCATTAATATACATTTACATGAGCAACACTGTGGTTACTAGATTCCCCCCATTATCAAGTCCCCACCACATACCCCATTACAGTCACCGTCCATCAGCATAGTAAGATGCTATAGAACCACCACTTGTCTTCTCTGTGTTATACTCCCCGTGCCCCCCCAGTACATTATGTGTGCTAATCGTAATGCCCCTTTTTCCCCTTATCCCTCCCTTCCCACCCATCCTCCCCAGTCCCTTTCCCGTTGGTAACTGTTAGTCCGTTCTTGGGTTCTGTGAGTCTGCTGCTGTGTTCCTTCAGTTTTTCCTTTGTTCTTATACTCCACAGATGAGTGAAATCATTTGATACTTGTCTTTCTCTGTCTGGCCTATTTCACTGAGCAAGTACCCTCTGGCTCCATCCATGTTGTTGCATATGGTAGGATTTGTTTTCTTCTTATGGCTGAATAATATTCCATTGTGTATATGTACCACCTCTTCTTTATCCATTCATCTACTGATGGACACTTAGGTTGCTTCCATTTCTTGGCTATTGTAAATAGTGCTGCGATAAACATAGGGGTGCATCTGTCTTTTTCAAATTGGACTGCTGCATTCTTAGGGTAAATTCCTAGGAGTGGAATTCCTGGGTCAAATGGTATTTCTATTTTGAGTTTTTTGAGGAACCTCCATACTGCTTTCCACAATGGTTGAACTAATTTGCATTCCCACCAGCAGTGTAGGAGGGTTCCCGTTTCTCCACATCCTTGCCAACATTTGTTGTTGTCTTTTGGATGGTGGCCATGTAACTGGTGTGAGGTGATACCTCATTATGGTTTTAATTTGCATTTCTCTGATTACTAAAGATATGGAGCATCTTTTCATGTGCCTGTTAGCCATCTGAATTTCTTCTTTGGAGAGTGTCTGTTCAGATCCTCTGCCCATTTTTTAATTGGATTGTTAGCTTTTTGTTTGTTGGGGCGCTTGAGCTCTTTATATATTTTGGGTGTCAACCCCTTATTGGATATGTCATTTATGAATATATTCTCCCATACTGTAGGATGTCTTTTTGTTCTACTGATGGTGTCCTTTGCTGTACAGAAGCTTTTTAGTTTGATATAGTCCTACTTGTTCATTTTTGCTTTTGTTTCCCTTGCCCGGGGAGGCATGTTCATGAAGAAGTTGTTCATGTTTATGTCCAAGAGAGTTTTGCCTATGTTTTCTTGTAAGAGTTTTATGGCTTCATGACTTACATTCAGGTCTTTGGTCCATTTTGAGTTTACTTTTGTGTATGGAGTTAGGCAGTAATCCAGTTTCATTCTCTTACATGTAGCTGTCCAGTTTTGCCAACACCAGCTGTTGAAGAGGCTGTCATTTTCCCATTGTATAATAATCCATGGTTCCTTTATTGTATATTAATTGACCATATATGCTTGGGTTAATATCTGGACTCTCTATTATGTTCCACTGGTCTATGGGTATGTTCTTGTGCCAGTAACAAATTGTCTTGATTACTGTGGCTTTGTAGTAGAGCTTGAAGTTGGCAAGCGAGATCCCCCCTGCTTTATTGTTCCTTCTCAGGATTGCTTTGGCTATTCGGGGTCTTCTGTGGTTCCATATGAATTTTAGAACTATTTGTTCCATTTCTTTGAAGAATGCTGTCAGTATTTTGGTAGGGGTTGCATTGAATCTGTAGATTCTTAAGGCAGGATGACCAGAACTAACTTCTTAAGTAGGGAAGTTTGGAGATGAAGCAGTAAGAGGTACACAGAACAAATAAAAATGGAGGCAATTATTAAATCCAGGAAAACAAGAGCAATACAAGAAGGGGAATGTAATTCAAAGTACATTTTATAGTTCACATGAATAATATTTACACAGACCTAATAATGTATGTACTGATTATTGGTGACCAATAGTATATTCTATTGGTTATATTATAAGTTGTAGTATAGTTATAAGAGAATGAGGGAATAGTAAAGTATCTATATGTGAGTTGGAGTTAAGAGAGCAAAATTTGACATCTAAAACTAAAAATTCAAGAAATAGCAGTATTAGCATATTTGTTAGATATATGAAATTGAATGCCCAAAGAAACAAAGTCTCAGTCTCTGGGGAATAGGAATGGGGAAGAATGAGATAGCTGTTTTTTAAGATAAGCTTTTAAGTATTCTGGCATATCATTCTGATAAAAAATTAAACTAAAAATGGAAAATATTTCCTCTTCATAAGACACCAGGTCTACATAATTTTACAGGATTTTTCTACCAGCCTTTAAGAATCAAATAATTCTTACATTATATAAACTATTTCAGAGCACAGAAAAAGACGGGAAGTTCTCTAATTCATGATATTGATACTGGGTTTCTTGTTTGCGGAGTTGAAGAATGAACTTCACAAACTACTCAAGGAAGGAGAGCAAGGCAGAGGCTTTTGAGATAAAGCGAGAGGACAGAGCTCCTGGCTAACACCAGGAGGGGACAGGAGAGCCCCGGGATGGTGTGTTGCCTAGGGGTTTTATAGGCAGTTGAGAGACAAAGGGCTTGTTATGTACACCTGCTAAGTGGTCTCAAAATGTTTATCTTTGAAGAGACATTAAGTTTCTTATTAGTCTTTCTGGTTACTTGTAAGAAACTTACTGCTCTGATTTCTTCCCAGGATAGCAGCTTCCTGGTGTGGGAGCCTATCACTCAAGATCAAGACTGCCTGCTTTGCTCCCAAGGTGGGCTGGGTTATTGTCTGTTTGTTAAGAAACTTACTTTTTAACTTTTTAATTGGGTTTTAAGATGCAATCTTATTTTCAAGATGGAGTCCTTCCTGTTTTTACTACGCTGTTTTGGGCTTGCTTGCTACATTGCCCAGGTTGCAAATCATTTGTTTAGGGCTGGAGGAAGAAGAGCAGCACCTGGGTAAAGTCAGAAAAACAAGCCGGGCCCCCAGCAGCCAAAGCAAATCCCACAATGGATTCTCTTGCTTTGTTTTTTCCAGAGGCCCTCACTCTACTCTGTCTAAACCCATGGTTCCTGTCTCACTATGAGACTATAATAATCCTGATATCAAGAATTGACAAAGAGCACAAGAAAGAACATGTAGGCTAATATCATTTATGAACATACATATAGAAATAAAATATTTTATTAGCAAATTTAATCTAGTCATATATTAATAGAGGTGCTAATCAGAGTTTATCTCCAAAACAGTTCAACTTCAGTAAATCTATTGATGTAAATTCTATATTAACAGATTAAAGGAGACAAAGAAAATGACATTCCTCCCAAAATACATATTAAAAAAGTATTTGATAAAATTCAACATCTATTTATGATAGATTATAGGGCAATTTCCTTGAACCAAAAAAGGGTATTTACTATAAACCTATGGCAAATGTACTAAATGAGTGTTACTATTTTTAAGTCCGGGGAAAGGAAACCCTGGGGCAAAATACCTCTAAAAACCGAAATCAGTCAAAGGGAGAAATAAAGTTTAAAACCCGTTTATTGCTTACAAACTGCAGTCCAGTGCTGTCTCTTTCCCTTGTTCCAGAAGGAAGCCAGCAAGCAAGCGGGCCCCTCCCCTTAAACTCTCAGGTTCAGACGCGCCCTTGGTTCCCCAGGTAATTACCTATTTACATGGAGATGAACTTCTCTCCACCCCTGAGGATATACAAATGCACTAAAGCCAGGCAAGATACTCTGGAAATGTTACAATTTTACCCACACTATTCAATATTGCACTGAGGTCTAACGCTATGGTAACTAAAAAGTTAAGTAACAAGTATAAATATGGGAAAGGAGGGTTACAACTTGACCATAAAACTGCTTACTTAAAAATTCAAAGTGGATTGGCATAAAAATGATGAAATGATGTGAAAATACAAGTAGGTGGCCATTTATAAGCTGATGAAAAAATTCCTAGCCTTTATTTATACCACCAATAATCAGTCAGAGAATGTAATTGGGGGAAAAATGTCTTACAATTAACAGCAAAAACCTTACAAGTAAGAATACATTTTAAGAAGAAATGTGCAAGACCTATATAAAGAAAATGGAAAAACTTTACTTACGGACATAAAACAAGCCCTAAACAAATGGCAAGACATACCCTTTACTTGGATGAAGAAATTTAATACTGTAAAAATGTCAAGTCTCCCTAAGTGAGTCTACAAATCTGGCACAGTCCCCATGAAAAACCCAACATTTTTTATGGAACTTGACAAGCCAACTAAAGTTCACATGGGGGAAATGTTAAAAAATAGCCAAGATATTCTTGAAAAAGAATGACGACCGTATATCCGTGTGTGGGAAGGTGGCCTAACAGCAAAGCCACATTTGTTCTCGAGTTGCCTGCTTCTGAGTGTGCCTTTCTCCTACTGCTGGTAATACAATCTCAGGGGGAAATCATTCCTTGTGGCTGAAGTAGGGTTGACCCTAATTCCACAACAGGGTTGGATGTGATACAGGCTGGCCAATCAGAGGAGACCCACACGTTTGGTTGAAGGGATTAGCATCTGATCAAAATTAGGTTAATCTGAGTCCAGCCCAGATCTTTTCTGCCAAAACTCTCAGGAAAGATGGCCTCTTTCCTTGTAGTTATTAAGCTATCAGTGTGTGCCCAAGGCCACCTATGTTTATAATGCCCACCAGGTGGAAAGTCTGTCTGAGAGATGAAGAGAATACAGACTCTGATAACATCAACTGAGTCTCTGGATATAACCCTGTTTGAAAACAGATCTGCTTTGGACATCCTAGTTTCATAGCTTATAAATTTCCTAATTTGAGCTGAGTTTCTGTCTTGAAACTGAAAGAATCCTAATATGATATATAGTCATAGTAACTGAAATCCTTCGATTTTAGCATAGAAACAGAGCCTAGAAACAAATGTACAGGTAAGCGGGAATTTAATTTTTAATAAATGTGGCATCTTAAAGCACTGGGTAAAGGCTGGACTTTCAATAAATACTCAGAAAATTATCAATCCAGAAAAAAGTTAGAATACTCCCTCATATTGTATACAAAAATAAATTCCAGATGGATTAGAGAGCTGAAACTAAAGTACAAAACTACAAAAAATGTTGGAAGGCAATAAAGAATATATTTATCACTTTGGAATAGAGTAGACTATCCTAAGCAAGACATATAACCCAAAAGCCATAAACGAAAATGACTGGCATGGCTGTGTAGAAGTTAAAACACATACACACAATTTATACACAATGCAAGACACTGTAAGCAAAGTAAAAAAGATAAATACACTAGGAGAAAAATTAGTAACACATAGGCAAGGATTATATGGCACCTGAAGATCTCATAAATTGATAAGAGAAGGACAAACAATTCAGTAGAAAAATGGGCAAAGGACACAACTGAACAATGCACAGAAGAAATGTAAATGGGATGTAAGATCAGAAATGGTGCATTGTTTCACTAGTAACGCATCACATCAGTCCCAAATGACTGCCAAAAAGTCTGCTACTTTGATTTCACATTCCCCCAGGAGAGTCTCTTCTTGGGGCCAGCCTGACATGCATAATCCCAGGAAAGAAAATGGCTAGTGATCATCTTAGGAAGGATTCTTTCCTTTCTGAAATTTTAGTCCATCTAGTCTTTGTTGCTCTCTGAATTTTTTAAATATGATACTATAATTAACAATTTTTTAAAGTTGCGGTGGGAGTGTTACCTGCTATGGCCTATTATATCCTACCCAGAAGCAGAAGTCTTATTTGCCAAATTTGAAAGAAATCTAATGGACAAAATTTCAATATGGGGTGTGAGGAAGAAGGAAAAATCAGGCATGACTCCCAGGTTTCTGGGTAGCAACTGGACAGATGGTGGTGTAATTCACAAGGGATCCTGGAAGATGAACTGACATTGATGGGGGAGAATATCATGAGTTATTTTTAAATATAATTTTCTAGTTTTAGGAACAGAAATAAGGCAGTATAATTCACTAAGATAGGGACCACTGGAAGGGAATCTAATTTTGAAGACAAGATTGTGAGTTTGGGTTTGGATCTGTAGAATTTTAAGTAACTTTGACACTTTAACTTAGTTAGATTTAGATTTGAGTCTCAGAGGAGAGGTGAGGGATGGATATAATTTTAAGAGTAATCAGCATATCGGAAGTAACTGATGTCATGGATGTCAACGAAGCTGCATCGGTTGAGAATACAAAGTAAGAAGGAAAGAGAGCCTAGGCTGGAGTCTTGAAGAACTACAAAAGTTAATGATCAGGCAAATCCTCTTCCTTGATTTATATTTCTCTCAATGTACCAAAAGTTGTATGATTCTTGTGGATTATTATAGTTTGTTGTTAGTAAACTATATTAATTTACTTTGGGATAACTCTATTTCCTAATTTTCATCAGTAGTTTTCCATTATTTTTGGAAATTCTGTAAAGGGAATCCACAGATCCTATAGAGCTTTAGACATTATTTTTCAAACTGCAAGTTCTGACTCAGGTGTCAGGAAATCAATTTAGTGGGTCCTGATTAGTATTTTAAATTGAGATGAGTAAAGGGAAAATATCAAGTACATCCCATGAAGTATCTACACTCTCCTTCTTGGTGAACTTATCCAGTCTTGTGGCTCGAAGTACCAGGTACTACTTCCAAATTTGTATCTCTAGCCCAGGCCTCTCTCCTTAACTCCATGCTCATTTAAACAGCTCCACTTGGGTAGGTACCTCAAGCTAAAATACAAACCCTGACCTTCCTTCCCCAAATAGCTCCACTTGCAGCCCTCTCAGGTGATGGTCATTTCATCCTTCTACCTTTGGCCCTTTAGGCCTAAGTCCCCAGAGTCACTTTTTACTTCTCTCATTCTCTACCGTACCATATCCCCTTTTTCAGGAAATGCTATTAAGTCAGCCTTCAGAATCCACCCACTTCTCATCATCCCCACGACTATCACTCTTACCCAAGTTACTATCACCTAATTTCTCACATGGATTCATGCAATAGCCCCCAACAGGTCTGTTTCCACCCTTCTCCTAAAGTCTATCCTTAGTACAGTGGTCGGAGTAATCCCTTAAAACAGAGGTCAGCAAACTTTTTCTGTAGAAAGCCAAAAAATAAATACTTAGGTTTTGTGGGCCAAGAGGTAAAACCAAGGCTATTACATTGGCATTTTTATAACAAAAGAGAAAATAAATTTCTACAAAATTTTAATTGACAAAATTCAACATATAATAATTTAGAATAATTTTTTGTAATACAGATCTACTAATCAGAATGGAATTCTCTTTTAAATGACTATCACTTTAATTGGGGTTTCAAGCTAGTGCTCCCCATCATCAAAGAGACTGAAAATGTTTCTGTAAAAACCATTCTTAGCTGATGACCACAAGAAACAGGCAGTGGGATGGATTTACGCTGCAGGCTGTAGTTTGCTGACCTCTGCTTTAAAATATAATCATATCTTATCATTCTCTCAAAGCCCTGTGAATTAGTTTTCTACTATTATGTAACAAACTACCATAAATTCAGAAGTTAAAATGTTTATTATTCTCACAATTCTATAGATTAGAAGTCCAGGTGGGCTTGGGGCTGGCCCGTCAAGGTCTCATAAGGCTGAAATCAAGGTGACCTCTTATATGGAAGATCTGGGAAAGACTCTGCTTCTAAATTCATTCAAGCTGTTGGCAGAAGCCAGTTTCTTGGAATTGCAGGTCTGAGGTTCCCATTTCCTCATTGGCTGTTAGCTAGGAACCAGTCTAAGTTTGTGAAAGCTGCCTGAATTCCTTGTCATGTGGCCCTCTTCATCTTCAAAGCCAGCAAAAGTGCATTCAAATCTTGTATTTTCAATCTGTTTGAATTTCTCTTCTGCTACTAGCTGGAAAAAAATGCTCTGTTTTTAAAGGTTTCACCTGATTGGGTTAGGTCCACCCAGGTAATTATACCTCAAGGTCAATTTTGGGACTTTCATTACATCTGCAAAATCCCTTTATAGCAGTACCTAGGTTAATGTTAGACTGAATAACCAGGGGATAAGAAAGCTGGGGGTCATTTTTAGGGTGACCTGCCTACCATACCATGTAGTAACTTCCTACTCACAGTAAAAAGGCAAGGTGCCTACTTACAAAAGCAATGTGATTTGTGCCACTGGCTCTCCTCCAACCCCCATACACATCCCATTACCTCTCTGATGGCATTTCCTACGACTCTCCCTCTGGCTTACTGTTCATCCATGCTAGCCTTTTTGCTATTGCTTGAACATGCCAGACACACTTCCACCTTAGGATCTCTGCTTGTAATGCTCTTCCCTCAGCTATCTACTTGTTAACTCATGTATCTCCAAGGCTTTGCTCAACGGTCACTTTTGCAATGAGGCCCTGTCTGATCATACTGTTTAATACTACAACCTGCACTCTCACTCCCAGCCTGCCTATTTCCCCTATCCTGTTCTATTTTTTCTTTTTCTACTATATTTATCACTTTAACATGTTATATGTGTTTAACTTATTTTTGATTTTTATTGTCGGTCCCTCGTGGCTAGAATTAAGCTCTTCAAAGGTTAAGAATCTGTGTGTATTTGGTTCACTAAGCACCTAGCATAGTGGCTGGCACAAAACAGGTGACCAGTAAAAATTCACTGAACTCTTGTTTCAGTTTTGTATAAAGGTATGTGTGAACTAGGTTGTGATGTAAAAGAACATTTCTTACTTAGAGTGTAGGAAAAATCAATTGAAAAATACTGGGGTTAGATTTTATGACCTGTAAGGTTGTCTTGCCAATGGGTTTCAGCCCCAGGCAAGTTCACTATAGATTCAATGTGACCAAAGAAATTGACAGCAAAACATTCTTGGGGTGAAAGGGTTATACCCAACTTTATTTCCACGGTGGCAGGTCAGTCACTAAAATCCCGTTCACTCAGAGCGAGTCTGTATGCAGCAAGCCAGTCTCTGCCTCTGGACCCCTGTCTGCACAACCGTTCTGCACAGCTGTCCTCTGGGCCTCTGTCCTTGGCACTGCCACAACTCCAGCCTCTGCTCTCCTGCAGCCTTGCAGCCCTACCACCCTGTTGGGCGCAGAGCACTGGGTGGAGCTCTTTATATAGAGTCAACAGCTATGTATTGCCCACAGGTGTGCAGTGAGCTAGTCAACCAGGGCTAGGTGAGAATCCTGGCCACAGGAATTCTCATTTTATCCACACTCCACCCCTCCAGGATTCTCTCCTCTCAATCTATGTGCCCTTAGTCCTCTGCAATGGTCCCTGGGCAAGGAAGCTCAAACATTGTTCTCCAGCCTCTCCAGCAAAAAGTCTTGCAGACACACAGGCCAGACTCATGGCTCTGTCTCTGACCTCTGCCTCTTTGGTCTTAATGGCTGGAACTGCTGCTCTGGTTTCAGTTGTTGCCATAGCTCCACTAAGGTCCTATTTGGCTTCCCGTCTACTTTTCTTCCATCTACTCTTGTCCGTATCAAATCAACCCACATCTGGGTCCTCGTAACCCTCCCGGGATCCCTCAAATTCCTCCTGTAATAGGTCTTATTTCTCTCCGGGTTCTCATTGCTTCAGCTACTGTACATGTCACCTCGCATTTTGTAATTGCTGCCTCAAGGCGGGCTGCACTGTCAGGGAAGATAGGTTTCCCATCTCTGATCCGGAAAGAACAATTCCATCCACCCCTAAGTCCCACAACCTCCGGCTCAGCCTGAGTATAGGGGCACACCATAGAGGGCTCCACCACCTGGGGAGGGCGCTGCTCCTCTCCTTGGGGAACTTTCAGCTGCTGGGTCTTTATTTTCTTTAAAACCACTGGGCATGCTTTCAATACAGGAGGGGCCAGCACCTCCCAGCACCACCCCTTCATCCTTCCCCAGCTCCTCCACTTCTGGGGCTGATGGCACCTTTCTCTCCACTCCCCCAAGTGCCTTCTCTGTTACAGTGCCTCGCAACAATGTTAGCTCAGTCTTCAGAAGCTCTCTTATCTTCACCTCAATGCTTCGCAGCTGACCTTCTCATGCCGCCTCCACCTGTGCTTCCCTCAGGAGTTCATCTTTTTCCTTGATGGCCTCTTCCTCCTTCAGAACACCTGGCAGCGCTGCCGTCTCGTCTTCAATGGCTCCTTGCCGCCGGCTCTCTCGTGCTGCCTCCTCTTGCTTCAAAGCCATCTCCTTGCTCAGGGAATCCACAGAAGTTCGCAGCTCACGTTCTCGTGCCGCCATTTCTTGGGTCTCTTCTGTAGACTTTTTTAATACTGTGAGAAGCAGCCAACTCACAGTCCCTGCTGCCTCACGGGCACTCTGCTTCTCAAAGGATCTACTTACTATACGAAGGGCCAGCTCTACAGCTTCAGGTGTCACCTCCACTGGCCTCCAGTCCTGGCGTGGGGCCCAGTCCTCTAGGAGGCAAGCCACCTCAGACCACATACCCATTGGGGGACAATCCACTGTCTCCCCATTCACAAGGACAGCCCGCTGAAGCACCCCTCCCATAAGGGCAGCCTGTCTTTTTCCTTGGTCAACAATGAACCCTGCCAACTTTCGTCAATTGTCTTGCCAATGGGTTTCAGCCCCAGGCAAGTTCACTATAGATTCAATGTGACCAAAGAAATTGACAGCAAAACATTCTTGGGGTGAAAGGGTTGTACCCAACTTTATTTCCACACTGGCAGGTCAGTCACTAAAATCCCCTTCACTCAGAGCGAGTCTGTATGCAGCAAGCCGGTCTCTGCCTCTGGGCCTTTCTGCACATCCTTCCTGCACAGCCGTCCTCTGGGCCTCTCTGCACAGTCGTCCCGCACAGCCATACTCTGGGCCTCTCTGTCTGCACAGCCATCCTGCACAGCTGTCCTCTGGGCCTCTGACCTCTGCTCTCCTGCAGCCCTGCCACTCTGTCACGCCCAGAGCCCTCAGCGGAGCTCTTTATATAGAGTTAACAGCCACGTATTGGCCACAGGTGTGCAGTGAGCTAATCAACCAGGGCCAGGTGGGAATCCTGGCCACAGGAACTCTCATTTTATCCACAAAGGTCCTTTACAAATTTGAGCACTTACGAATTTCTATGTGCAGCTAGTAAACCTCCACTATATCCTTTGCAAGATGGCAAACTTCACAGCCTAGTGACTGTGGCAAGGCACTGATTATTGAACATAACATGAACACTGAAAAGCTAAACAGCAACCCCACCTGTTCTATAAAAGTAGGTTAGAAAAAACTGGAAATGGCGAGAACTGCTGAATGGTCTAAAATATAAAAATCTGAACTTAATCCTTCAATGAAAAAGAGATATTACCTGAGAGCAAATGACAAAAGAGAACATTTTCTAGATCAAAATTTCTGGTTCAAGCTTCCATTCACTTACTGAAGAAGTGAAGAGGAGTGAAGAAAGATATCACCCAAAGTCTCTGCTGTAGAAATTGTGACCTGGACGGACTTGGGAAGCGAAGACCACTTTTGAAGTACATATGCTTTCCACTCATCCACAGGCAGATCCATGCTCCTTTAGATCTATAAAATGAGTAACAAAATAAAATAAGGAATTCAGACTTCTACAATGCACAATTCTCGAAAACCAAGATTTCATTCAAGCAGGTGTGAAGCAACAATATCAATTCCTATGGTCTTTTTCTATCATTGTTTATATGCTTTGGAAGGATCTAATTCTCTCACACCAATTCACTCAACATCCTTTCACTCACAAACATGTATTGAAAGCCTACTTTGTTCCAAGCACCATTAGATACACACCACACTTGTCCTTAGACCTCCATCTATCCTAGTTGCTTAAGTCAGAAACCTGTGAGATATCCCAGATTTTTCTTTCTCATTCTCACCCACAACTAGTAACAAATTTTCTCTTACATAGTCCCGTTTTTTCTTTCAATCCCCAGGCCATTTCTTTAGTTCAAATCCTCCCATCTCCTGTCTGCCATTCTTTCCAGAGTGTCATAACCAGTCTCCATGCCCTCAGTCAGCCCCCTCTCCCCCAGTTCAATCCGTCCTCCACATTGAGGTCGGTCGGTCGGTCCTCGGCCTTAAATTCATCAATGCTGCTGGTATTTAGGGAAGCCAGTACAAACCCTTCATTATTTGACCCTTGGCTTACTTTCTAATGCTCAAGTCTCATTTCTTCCTCTATACCCTACTATCCTGAGCTACACAAAGCTATCCCCAGCCCGCCAGGGTATTCATTTCTCTAGTTTTTGCGTAGGCTTTTATCGTCCGTGAGCATCCCTACCCTCACTTGGAGTCCACCTGGCAAATTCCCACAGATCTTTCAGGATTCAGTCAAATAGCACCTCCTCCGGGGAGCCTTTCCTGATTTTCCATGTGTCTCTCCTGGGACTAGTCTGCCTTGAATTAGGGCTAGTCACAGAGGAAACTCAACAGACTGTGCTCTCCTCGGAGAGCAGGGACCAGGTTTTATTTACCTTGAGAGACCGGCGCTGTGCCAAGCTCAGGATTTGGCACCGCAGGGCTCGGCACTGGGTTGCGGAAGAAATTAAGTCACTGCTTTGACTATACTTAGCCGCAGAGCTATCGGGGAAGAGATCGCACTTTCCTCTGGGTTCCCGATCTGTCTGCCCCCAAATAACCCTCTCTATTTTGTCGAGAGACCAATCGAAAAGCTCCCGGAACCAGTCGGCAGGAATCCCTCGCCACTTCCGCAGCACCCTCGGCGAGCCAGGCAACAGGAAACCCCGCCCCCGCCTCCTTCCTCCCACAACTAGGTCCCGAACCTGAGCGCAGAAGGGTCACGTGGGCCGCCCTCCACGCCTCGGCCAATGCGGTGGCTGCTAGGCCCCCAGTTTCGCCCCGGTGCCGTGCGCACGTCGGGAGGCGGGAGCGGCGAACGCAGTTCCTCGGGCCAATGGCTTTGGAGCGCGCGGGACCCCTGGGAGTGAAGGCGGGGCTGCGAAGGAGCCGGAGCGCGGGAGTTGGCACGGCGTTGGCCGGGGAAACCATGGTGGGCCACCTGAGCGAGGGGGCCATTGCGGTGAGGATACCCCTGCGAGCTGGGCCGGCAGGCCGGGGTGGGCCTGAGGCTGTGCGGGCTGGAGAAGCGGGAGGGGAGCTGGGGACGGTGGGGAAAGAACGCGCGAGAGGGGGTGCGGGTGGGGGCAGGGAAACTGCCGTTGACTCCCTAGAACCATCGCCCTCTCTTTAAAGGATTTTTCCCGTCGTCTGTTAAACCTGATTATGTCTTTCCTTCTTAGGAAAACGTAACAAAATTAATTGCTGAAACTCCCCCACTCCCCTCCCTCTGCCACTGTGTCTCCTCCGCTTCGTGCATCTACACCCAAACTTTTCCTGAGTTGTTTTGACCTATTTCATTTCTTCCTTTCCGTTAACCCTGTAACCGATTCCAGTTAGTCATCCCCTGGTCTCTACAGAAATAACTTTGGCAGAAGTTAGCAATGGCTCCAAGCCGCTAAATCCAACAGACACTTCTCAGTTTTCAACTTCTGAGTCCTCAGCAGCATTTTATTCTGTTGAGCTTTGCTTCTGTTAACACTCTATTCTTTTGGCTTCTGTGGCTCAGCTTGGCTTGGCTTTCTCCGTCATTTGCAGGTCTTCTGTAAATTTTTTGTTGACTCAAGGCTTGGCTCTAGGCCCTCTTCTGCCAAGACAATTTCGTTACCGTGTATATTTCAATTGCTTACAAATTTCTCTGGAGCCATCTTTACTCTGAAAGACAAACCTCTGTAATCTTTCTACTTGATATCTACTTGGATATCTACTTGATATCTCAAAGGCATTTAACATTCAGTCTGTTCCGAAAGCAAATCTCTATGTTAATAAATTTGGGCCTCTTTGTTCCCTATCTGGAGGAACTAGCCAGAAACTGTGGAGTTATTCTTCTTACAATCGCCATCATGCTGGATGTCTAGTCCATCACCAAGTCTGGTGTATTTTACCTCACTGTATTTCTTTTTTTTTTCTTCCCCATACTTTTAAAATTTTATTTACTTTTATTTTTTTATTAAGGTATCATTGATATACAATCTTAAAGGTTTCACATGAGCAACATTTTATATATATATATTTTTTATTAAGGTATTGATATACACTCTTATGAAGGGTTCACATGAAAAAACAATGTGGTTACTACATTTACCCATATTATCAAGTCCCCACCCATACCCCATTGCAGTCACTGTCCATCAGTGTAGTAAGATGACACAGATTCACTGTTTGCCTTCTCTGTGCTACACTGTTTTCCCTGTGATTACCCACACCATGTATACTAAACATAATACCCCACAATCCCCTTCTCCCACCCTCCCCACCCCTCCCCTTTGGTAACCACTTGTTCTTTCTTGGAGTCTCTGAGTCTGCTGCTATTTTGTTCCTTCGGTTTTGCTTCGTTGTTATACTCCACAAATGAGGGAAATCATTTGATACTTGTCTTTCTCCGCCTGGCTTATTTCACTGAGCATAATATCCTCCAGCTCCATCCATGTTGTTGCAAATGGCAGGATTTGTTTCCTTCTTATGGCTGAATAGTGTTCCATTATGTATATGTACCACATCTTCTTTATCCATTCATTACTGATGGACACTTATCTTGGCTATTGTAAAAAGTGCTGCAATAAACATAGGGGTGCATATGTCTTTTTGAATCTGAGAAGTTGTATTCTTTGGGTAAATTCCAAGGAGTGAGATTCCCGGGTCAAATGGTATTTCTATTTTGAGTTTTTGAGGAACCTCCACATTGCTTTCCACAATGGTTGAACTAGCTTACATTCCCACCAGCAGTGTAGGAGGGTTCCGCATTCTCGGCAGCATTTGTTGTTCTTGGTCTTTTGGATGCTGGCCATCCTTACTGGTGTGAGGTGATATTTCATTGTGGTTTTAATTTGCATTTCCCTGACGATTAGTGATATGGAGTATCTTTTCATGTGTCTTGGCCATCTGAATTTCTTCTTTGGAGAACTGTCTCTTCATATCCTCTGCACATTTTTTAATCGAGTTATTTGCTTTTGGGGTTTTGAAGTGTGTTCTTTATATATTTTGGATGTTGACCCCTTGTCGGATATGTTGTTTACAGATATATTCTCCGGTACTGTAGGATGCCTTTTGGTTCAACTGATGGTGTCCTTGTCTGTACAGAAGCTTTTTAGCTTGATGTAGTCCCGTTTGTTCATTTTTGCTTTTGTTTCCTTTGCCCGAGGAGATGCATTCAGAAAAAAGTTGCTCATGTTTATATTCAAGAGATTTTTGCCTGTTTTCTTCTAAGAATTTTATGGTTTCATGACTTATATTCAGGTCTTTGATCCATTTCAAGTTTACTTTTGTGTATGGAGTTAGACACTAATCCAGTTTCATTCTCTTACATGTAGCCGTCCAGTTTAGTCAACACCAGTTGTTGAAGAGGCTGTCATTTCCCCATTGTATATCCGTGGCTCTTGTATCGTATATTAACTGACCATATATGCTTGGGTTTATATCTGGGTTCTCTATTCTGTTCCATTGATCTATGGGTCTGTTCTTGTGCCAGTACCAAATTGTTTTCATTACTGTGGCATTGTAGTAGAGCATAATTCCCGCAGCTTTATTATTTTTTCTCAGGATTGCTTTGGCTATTCGGGGTCTTTCGTGGTTCCATATGAATTTTAGAACTATTTGCTCTAGTTTGTTGAAGAATGCCATTGGTATTTTGATAGGGATTGCATTGAATCTGTAGATTATTTTAGGCAGGATGACCATTTTGACAATATGTCATCTGCAAACAGTGACAGTTTAACTTCTTCCTTACCAGTCTGGATTCCTTGTATTTGTGTTGTCTGATTGCCATGGCTAGGACCTGGCACCATAGTTTCTTGAGTGGACTACTCACCTAACCTAGCATAACCTTCCACCTGCCATTCCCATCATAGCATATTCCCACTTGTTCTCTCCTCTTTTCCAGTCTTTTTTTTTTTAATTTAAATTCTAGGTGTATTCCATACTCTTGCCTTCCACAAGGCCTTTTTTTTTAATAACCCAAGTAAAGTTTACTGATGTGGTTTCATATTTCAACTGCAATTAACCTTTAAGAAACTGCCACTTACTAGTTTTGTTGTAATACAAAACAATATGAACAGTTACCTGAAACAGCTATTAAGTAATCCATTTCCAACTACATATTTGTGTGAGGCCTGATTTTCTTAAAATACATCACAACAGACTATGTGTAGAGCGAGTATAAGAGTACAGCTCTCTCCTATTAAACCAGACATCAAAAAGATTTGAAAACATGTAAGCAATGCCATTCTCAACTTTTTTGGAAAATTAGCTATTTTTTCATAAAAGTGTTAATATGTAATGTTATCTTTAAAATGAATCATTATTTGTAAATGTTTTAACTTTAAATATAATAAACATTGATGACCAGTGGAGTGGTGGTAAGTGTTTAACAAGCAGCTGCCTGAGGAGGGTAGGGAGCAGAGAATGGGGGAACCCCTGATATGTAGTGTGTTTGCTGACTTCCATGGTGTAAGTACCCTCATCACAACCAAGTTCAAACTACCAATATGTCACTTACTCGAAGCTGGGAAGAGATGTGCACCTTAGTGTTTGCTAGCCCGTGGGGAGCTGGCTCCAGCACACATTGATAGAATCTACCCACGTTTCTTGGCGTCCTCGCTAATTTTGAGGAGTGGAGCCAGTTTGATAACAGGTGTCCTAGGACCATCACCCTCAAGGCTGGTAAATCACTTCAGCAACATCAGAACTCTGGAACTGCGGCCTCAACGACAAAAGTCCTTGAACCTCAAATCCTAATGTTCTATATACATCCTAAGATATCTTCTCGCTGGCAATCCGCAAGGCCTTTGAACATTCTTTTCCCTCTGCCTAGGTGGTGGTTCACTCTCCACCCTCCTGGCTAACAATCTTCAGATCTCAGCTCAGATACTTCCTCAGAGGAGCCTTCCTTGACTTTTTTTATTAAGCTAAATCCCTTTATGTTGAGACCCTGATTCCTGTTTGTTTACTTATTAGCTGTGTGATTTTGGGCAAGATACTAAACTGTCGATTGTGGTAAATCGAAAACATTTGTTTCTTAATTGGGTAACATAAAGAAGGGGAAGGGAACTATTATTTTTGATCATTTCCATTGTCCCCATACCTTATTTGTAATAGTACTTAACAGCAACTCTGTAAGGTAGATTTTTATCATTACTCCCATCTTACAAATGAAAAAATCAAAGTGTAGAGAATTTTAATGCATGTGTCCTTGACTATTACATTCTGTTGCTTTAAGTTTTATGAACAATGTTAATGTGGAAAATTTATGGCAATATTTTCTTAGGTGTAAATATCCTGCCATATGTCCCAGAAGAGTAAATCTTACACTATTTTATTGTGACACAATTGAAGTTAAAAAGAATAATAAAGTACTTCTCCAAAGAAGAAATTGAGATGGCCAATAGGCACATGAAAAGATGCTCCACATCGCTAATTATCAGGGAAATGCAGATTAAAACCACAATGAGATATCACCTCACACCAGTTAGGTTGGCCAACACAGAAAAGAATAGGAACAAGTGCTGGCAAGAAAGCGGAGAAAGGGGAACCCTCCTACACTGCTGGTGGAAATGTAAACTAGTTCCACCATTGTGGAAAGCAGTATGGAGATTCCTCAAAAAAGTCAAAATAGAAATACCATTTGACCCAGGAATTCCACTCCTAGGAATTTACCCTAAGAATGCAGCAGCCCAGTTTGAAAAAGATATATGCACCCCTATGTTTATCGCAGCACTATTTACTATAGCCAAGAAATGGAAGCAACCTAAGTGTCCATCAGTAGATGAATGGATAAAGAAGATGTGGTACATATACACAATGGAATATTATTCAGCCATAAGAAGAAAACAAATCCTGGCATTTGCAACAACATGGATGGGGCTAGAGGGCATTATGCTCAGTGAAATAAGCCAGTCGGAGAAAGACAAGTACCAAATAATTTCACTCATCTGGAGCTTAAGAACAAAGAAAAAACTGAAGGAACAAACAGCAGCAGACTCACAGAACCCAAGAATGGACTAACAGTTACCAAAGGAATGGGACTGGGGAGGATGGGTGGGAAGGGAGGGATAAGGGGAAAAAGGGGCATTATGATTAGCAGACATAATGTGGGGGGGGGGGCTCGGGGAGGGCTGTACAACTCAGAGAAGACAAGTAGTGATTCTATAGCATCTCACTACGCTGATGGACAGTGACTGTAATGGGGTTGGTGGGGAGGACTTGATGTGGGGAGTCTAGTGACCATAATATTGCACATGTACTTGTAGATTAATAATACCAAAAATAAAAAAAAGTCATTTTTTTTGGTGTGTGTGTGTGTGTGTGTGTATATTTATTTATTTATTTATTTTGTAATTAAGGTATTGATACACAGTCTTATGAAGGCTTCACATGAGCAACATTGTGGGTACTACATTCACCCACATTATGAAGTCACCCCCATACCCCATCGAAGTCACTGTCCATCAGTGTAGTAAGGTGTCAGAGTAACTGCTTGTCTTTTCTGTGCTACACTGTCTTCCCCGTGACCCCCCCATACCATGTGTACCAATCAAAATACCCCTCAGTCCCCTTCTCCCTCCCTCCCTAACCCACCAACCCCTTTCCCTTTGGTAACTGCTAATCCATTCTTGGAGTCTGTGAGTCTGCTGCTGTTTTGTTCGTTCAGTTTTGCTTTGTTATACTCCACAAATGAGTGAAATCATTTGGTACTTGTCTTTCTCTGCCTGGCTTATTTCACTGAGCATAATACCCTCCAGCTCCATCTATGTTGTTGCAAATAGTAAGATTTGTTTTCTTCTTATGGCTGAATATTTCTTCTGTTGTATTCTTATTACTAAACACAATAATATTCCATTGTGTATATGTACCACATATTTATCCATTCATCTATAGCAACTTAGGTTGCTTCCCTATCATGGCTATTGTAGATAGTGCTGCAATAAACATAGGAATGCATATGTGTTTTTGAATCTGGGATCTTGTTTTCTTCAGGTAAATTCCTAGGACTGGAATTCCTGGGTCAAATGGTATTACTATTTTTAGTTTTTTTATTTTTTATTTAAAGTATCATTGATATACACTCTAATGAAGGTTTCACAAGAAAAACAATGTGGTTATTACATTCACCCTATTATCGAGTACCTCCCCATACCCCATTGCAGTCACTGCCATCAGTGTAGTAAGATGCCACAGAGTCCCTATTTGTCTTCTGTCTTCCCCGTGACCCCACACACTCCATGTGCACCAGTCATGATACCCCACAATCCCCTTCTCCCTCCCTCCCCACCCACCCTCCCCCACCTCTCCCCTTTGGTAGCCACTAGTCCCTTCTTGGAGTCTGTGACTCTCCTGCTATTTTGTTGCTTCAGTTTTGCTTCGTTGTTATACTCCACAAATGAGGGAAATGATTTGTATTTGTCTTTCTCTGCCTGACTTATTTCACTGAGCATAATACCCTCTAGCTCCATCCATGTTGTTGGAAATGATAGGATTTGTTTCTTTCTTATGGCTGAATAGTATTCCATTGTGTATATGTATCACATCTTCTGTTTATCCATTCATCTACTGATGGACACTTAGTTTGCTTCCATATCTTGGCTATTGTAAATAGTGCTGCGATAAACATAGGGGTGCATATGTTTTTTTGAATTTGAGAAATTGTTTTCATTGGGTAAATTCCTAGGAGTGGAATTCCCAGGTCAAATAGTATTTCTATTTTTAGTTTTTTGAGGAACCTCCCCTTGATTTTCACAATGGTTGAACTAGTTTACATTCCCACCAGCAGTGTAGGAGGGTTCCCCTTTCTCCGCTTTCTTGCCAGCATTTGTTGTTCCTAGTCTTTTCTTATGTTGGCCATCCTTACTGGTGTGAGGTGATATCTCATTGTGGTTTTAATTTGCATTTTCCTGATAATTAGCGATGTGGAGCATCTTTTTATGTGCCATCTGAATTTCTTTGTTGGAGAAGTGCCTGTTCAGATCCTCTGCCCATTTTTTAATAGGGTTATTTGCTTTTTGGGTGTTGTGGCGTGTGAGTTCTTCATGTATTTTGGATGTTAACCCCTTATTGGTTATGTCATTTACAAATATATTCTCCCATATTGTAGGATGTCTTTTTGTTCTACTGATGGTGTCCTTTGCTGTACAGAAGCTTTTTAGTTTGATGTAGTCCCATTTGTTACTTTTTGCTTTTGTTTCCCTTGTCCAAGGAGATGTGTTCAGGAAAAAAATATATCAAATTTTAATCATAATTTGAATGCATATCTCACAGTCTGTTATTAACTCTTTCAGGCCATTATGCAACAGGGAGATACATCAATAAAACCCATACTCCAAGTCATTGTAAGTACTGAGATATCTGTTTTATGTCAGACATTTTTTAAGCTTATGTGTAATTATAAATACATTTGATGAAGGACATACAGATTTGTCCACACTAGGAAATCATCTCCATCATCACCAAAAATAGGCCAGTCCATGTTGTAACCATGAGAGAGGAACTAGACTTTTTTTTTTAATACTGTTACCCTTGGAGGTCAGATTCTAGGCTTTCCCTTTCTGTTCTTTCCACAACTGATGGGGCTATAGTTGCATCATTGCTACTGCTTCCTTCCTTGTCTTCCTGCCCTAGGGTTTGTTTTGCTTAAACCCACCTTCCATATGACCTCCAGAGAGATTTACCTGAAATGAATTTGCTTAAAATTCTTCATAACCCTATCATTCATTGAAGGGGTTCTCAAATTTTAGTGGGAATTTGAAAAAATCAGTAGAAGCAGAATCCTGGGTCATGCCTGCAGATTGAGTCAGGAGGCCTAATGGTCTCCCTGTCCCAGACTCACTGTCAAGTGATGTTAACACTCTGTTTATGTGTTTCACTTCCCTCAGAGAGCTGCCTCTGATTTCCTTCGAGTTGGGAAAAATGTCTTGGCTCTCCCTCATCATTATGTGCACACCTATCTTTTTTTTGTTGTTATCATTAATATACAGTCACATGAGCATCGTGTGGTTACTAGATTCCCCCCATTCTCAAGTCTCCACCACACACCCCATTATAGTCACTGTCCATCAGCATAGTAAGATGCTGTAGAGTCACTACTTGTCTTCTCTGTGTTACACTGCCTTCACTGTGCCCCGCCCCCTCCCGCCCGCTACAGTATGTGTGCCAATCGTAATGCCCCTTATTCCCCCTACCCCTGCCTTCCCACCCACCCTCCCCAGTCCCTTTCCCCTTTGGCAACTGTTAGTCCATTCATGGGTTCTGGTGTGCGCACCTATCTTAAGTCTGCTTCTGTCTCCATCCCAATTGTAAGCCCCTTCAAGGCAAGGATTTTTTGTTTTGTTTTTGTTTTCTGTATTTTTAAGCATGCACAGTACCTTGCATATATTAGATGTCTTGTTATATGTTTTTAAAAACTGATTTTCAACTAAGTTTGAATTAGGGGAGAGAGAATACAAGAGTATTGGTAGCTAATTTTTTTTTCATCTATGTTGTATTTAATAATGTTAGTAGAGAGAGGTTGGGAGACTCATCAAGTCCACTTGTCTTTTACTTGGCTAGGTGTCAAAAGAATGGGCAAGCAGTTTAGTTCGTGTTGAACTAATGGAAACATACTCTCCTGCCATTTAGGTTTACTTATCCCTGGGCACTGGGCAGGCAGTCTTGCTAATGAAACAACTTTTCTATTCTAGAATATCCGTCCTATTACAACAGGGAATAGTCCACCCCGTTATCGACTGCTTATGAGTGATGGATTGAACACTCTATCCTGTAAGTATGATGTATAAATCTAGGAATTTGTATTTAAATAATAAAATAACACCCAACATTTTGATTGGACTAATGTGGGGCATTCCAGAAGTCTACATATGCTGGCTCTGTACTTCATGGAGACAGAGTTAACAGGTTGCAGAGAGCATTCTAACAATAGACTGTAGGAAAGCTGCCGCTTGGCTTAATTGTCTCTAACTGGTGCTCTGTTTTCTTTGATTAATTTCCCTCAGGATGATACCGACATTTAGTGAATATGATGGGTTAGCTGTCCTATACTTGCTTTTTGGGGTTTTATTTCTGTGTTGGAAGCTTTAAAAGGGAGAAAGGAGAGAATATGCAGAATAATATGCTTGCTACTTCTAGTCACAAGGTGAAGGACCTAGAAAAGATTTTTTAGTCTTTGTCATGAAACCTGAATGATGCAAAAAATGATTTGGGGCATTTTAAGAAATACCTTTCATAGTAGCAACATGATAAATGCACAGCAAATTACACTTTTTTTCCTATGCAGAGTTTGGGTAGTTTTAATTTCAGGGACATATTTAAGGCATTGTTTTTCTTTTCTAGTACAAGTGTGATCCACTCTCATACTGTCATGAATGAAATGTTTTGGAGACTAAAGTCATCTCTGTGCTTTTCAGCTTTCATGTTGGCAACACAGTTGAACTGTCTTGTTGAGGAAGAAAAATTGTCAACCAACTGTATTTGCCAGGTTAACCGATTTATTGTTAACACTCTGAAAGATGGAAGGTATGTGGTATATTTTTTTCTGTTTTACTGTGTTGTGAAATGGGGTCTAATTCTTGAACAGAGAAGTTCATTGGATGACAGAATTCAGTTAGGAATAAAAAAAGCAAATATGAGCTTTCAGCTAAGAAGTTGAGTTCTGAACTCAGGTTACAAAAATAATATGACACCAAAAGGAGAGAAATATGGAAATAAATTGACAGCTTCAGAGCAGGAGGATAAAGCAGAATGCAGAACTTTTCTTTTTTTTCTTTTTTTCTTTTCCTATTATTAATATACAATTACATAAACAACATTATGGTTACTAGACTTCCCCTATTATCAAGTCCCCATCATATACCCCATTGCAGTCACTGTCCATCAGCGTAGAAGGATGTTATAGAATCACTACTTGTCTTATCTTTGTTATACCGCCTTTCCCATATCCCCTACCCCACCCCACACCCGCTATATTATGTGTGCTAATTGTTATAGCCCTTTTTCCCCCTTATGCTTCCTGTCCCACCCGTCTTCCCCAGTCCCTTTCCCTTTGGTAACTGTTAGTCCATTCTTGGGTTCTGTGAGTCTGCTCCTGTTTTGTTCCTTCACTTTTTTCTTTGTTCTCATACTTCACATATGAGTGAAATCATTTGGTACTGGTCTTTCTCAGCCTGGCTTATTTCACTGAGCATAATACCCTCTAGCTCCATCCATGTTGTTGCAAATCATAGGATTTGTTTTCTTCTTATGGCTGAATAATATTCTATTGTGTATATGTACCACCTCTTCTTTATTCATTCATCTACTGATGGACACTTAGGTTGCTTCCATTTCTTGGCTATAGTAAATAGTGTTGCAGTAAACATAGGGGTGCATATATCTTTTTCAAACTGGGCTACTGCATTCTTAGGGTAAATTCCTAGGAGTGGAATTCCTGGGTCAAACGGTATTACCGGCAGTGTAGGAGGGTTGCCCTTTCTCCACATCCTCGCCAACATTTGTTGTTTGTCTTTTGATGGCGTCCATCCTTACTGCTGTAAGGTGATTTCTCACTGTGGCTTTAATTTGCATTTCTCTGATGAATAGAGATGTGAAGCATCTTTTCAGAGCCTGTTGGCCATGTGAATTTCTTCTTTGGAGAAATGACTTAGTTCCTCTGCCCATTTTTTAATTGGCTTATTTGCTTTTGTTTGTTGAGGTGCATAAGCTCTTTATATAATTTGTATGTCAGCCCCTTGTCGGATATGTCATTTATGAATATATTCTCTCATACTGTAGGAAGTCTTTTTATTCTACTGATGGTATCTCTTCCTGTACAGAGCTTTTTGATTTGATATAGTCCCATTTGTTCATTTTTGCTTTTGTTCCCTTGCCCGGGGAGATATGTTCATGAAGAAGTTGCTCATGTTTATATACAAGAGAGTTTTGCCTATATTTTTTTCTAACAGTTTTATGGTTTCATGACTTACATTCAGGTCTTTGATCCATTTTGAGTTTACTTTTGTTAATGGCGTTAGGCAGTAATCCAGTTTCATTCTCTTACATGTAGCTGTACAGTTTTGCCAACACCACCCGTTGAAGAGGCTGTCATTTCCCCATTGTATATCCATGGCTCCTTTATTGTATATTAATTGACTGTATATATTTGGGTTAATGTCTGGACTCTCTATTCTGTTCAGCTGCTCTGTGGGTCTGTTCTTATGCCAGTACCAAATTGTCTTGATTACTGTGGCTTTGTAGTAGAGCTTGAAGTCTGGGAGTGTAATTCCCCCTGTTTTATTCTTCCTTTCCCAGGATTGCCTTGGCTATTTGGGGTCTTTTTTGGTTCCATATGAATTTAGAACTATTTGTTTCAGTTCATTGAAGAATGCCGTTGGTTTTTTTACAGGGATTGCATTGAATCTGTAGATTGCTTTAGGTAGTATAGCCATTTTGACAATATTTATTCTTCCTAGCCAAGAGCATGGGATGAATTTCCATTTGTTCATGTCCTCTTTAATTTCTCTTAGGAGTGTCTTGTAGTTTTCAGAGTATAGGTCTTTCATTTCCTTCATTAGGTTTATTCCTAGGTATTTTATTCTTTTTGATGCAATTGTGAATGGAATTGTTTTCCTGATTTCTCTTTCTGTTAGCTCATCGTTTGTGTATAGGAAAGAAACAGATTTCTGTGTATAAATTTTGTATCCTGCAACTTTGCTGAATTCAGATATTAGTTCTAGTAGTTTTGGAGTGAATTCTTTAGGGTTTTTATCTACACTATCATGTCTTCTGCAACCAGGGATGCCTTTGTTTTCTCTGATTGCTGTGGCTAGGACCTCCAGTACTATGTTGAATAACAGTGGGGAGAGTGACCATCCCTGTCTTGTTCCCGATCTTATCGCTGTTAAGTATGATGTTGGCTGTGGGTTTGTCACATATGGCCTTTATTATGTTGAGGTACTTGCCCTCTATACCCATTTTGTTGAGAGTTTTTATCGTGAATGGATGTTGAATTTTGTCAAATGCTTTTTCAGCATCTGTGGAGATGATCATCTGGTTTTTGTTCTTTTTGTTGATGTGGTGGATGATGTTGATGGATTTTTGAGTGTTGTATCATCCTTGCATCCCTGAGATGAATCTCACTTGATCATGGTGTATAATCCTCTTGATGTATTTTTGAATTTGTTTTGCTAATATTTTGTTGAGTATTTTTGCATCTATGTTCATCAGGGATATTGGTGTGTAATTTCTTTTTTTGTGGTGTCTTTGCCTGGTTTTTGTATTAGAGTGATGCTGGCTTCATAGAATGAGTTTGAAAGTATGCCCTCCTCTTCTATTTTTTCTAAAATTTTAAGGAGAATGGGTATTATTTCTTCTCTATATGTCTGATAACATTCAGCGGTGATTCCATCTGGCCCGGGGGTTTTGTTCTTGGGTAGTTTTCTGATTATCGATTCAATTTCGTTGCTGGTAATTGGTCTGTTTAAGTTTTCTGTTTCTTCCTTGGTCACTCTTGGAAGGTTGTATTTTTCTAAGAAGTTGTCCATTTCTTCTAGGTTTTCCAGCTCGTTAGCATATAGATTTTCATGGTATTCTCTAATAATTCTTTGAATTTCTCAGGGGTCCTTTGTGATTTTTTCCTTTCTGATTTCTGGTTCTGTTTATGTGTGTAGATTCTCTTTTTCTCTTCATAAGTCTGGCTAGGGGTTTATCTATTTTGTTTATTTTTTCAAAGAACCATCTCTTGGTTTCATTGACTATTTCTATTGTTTTATTCTTCTCAATTTTATTTATTTCTTCTCTAATCTTTAGTATATCCCTTCTTGTGATTTTGGACCTCATTTGTTCTTTTTCCAATTTCAATAATTGTGACTTTAGACTATTCATTTGGGATTGTTCTTCCTTCGTTAAATAGGTCTGGATTGCAATATACTTTCCTCTTAGAACTGCCTTTGCTGCGTCCCACAGAAGTTGGGGCTTTGTGTTGTTGTTGTCATTTGTCTGCATATATTGTTTGATCAGTATTTTAATTTGGTCGTTGATCCATTGATTATTTAGGAGCATGTTTTTAAGCCTCCTTGTGTTTGTGAGCCTTTTGTTTTCTTTGTATAATTTATTTCTATTTTTATACCTTTGTGATCTGAGAAGTTGGTTAGTAGAATTTCAATATTTTTGAATTTACTGAGGTTCTTTTTGTGGCCTAGTATGTGGTCTATTCTGGAAAATATTGCATGTACACTTGAGAAGAATGTGTATCCTGCTGCTTTTGGGTGTAGAGTTCTGTAGATGTCTGTTAGGTCCATCTGTTCCAGTGTTGTTCAGTGCCTCTGTGTCTTTGCTTATTTTCTGTCTGGTTATCTGTCCTTTGGAGTGAGTGGTGTGTTGATGTCTCCTAAAATGAATGCATTGCTTTCTATTTCCTCTTTTAATTCTGTTAGTATTAGTTTCACATATGTCAATGCTCCTGTGTTGGGTGCATATATATTTATAATGGTTATATCCTCTTGTTGGACTCAACCCTTTATCATTATGTAATGTCCTTCTTTAACTCTTGCTGCTTTCTTTGTTTTGTAGTCTATTTTGTCTGATACAAGTACTGCAACACCTGCTTTTTTCTCCCTGTTGTTTGCCTGAAATATCTTTTTCCATCCCTTCACTTTTAGTCTGTGTATATCTTTGGGTTTGAGGTGAGTCTCTTGTAAGTAGCATATGGATGGGTCTTGCTTTTTTATCCATTCTGTTACTCTGTGTCTTTTGTTTGGTGCATTCAATCCATTTACATTTAGTTTGATTATCGATAGATATGTACTTATTGCCATTGCCTGCTTTAGATTCGTGGTTACTAAAGGTTCAAGGGTAGCTTCTTTACTATCTAACAGTCTAACTTAACTCTCTTGTTAAGCTATTATAAACACAGTCCGATGATTCTTTATTTCTCTCCTTTCTTATTCTTCTTCCTCCATTTTTTATATGCTAGGTGTTTTATTTTTCTTTTGAGTTCCTTTGACTGTTTTTGTGGATAGTTTATTTTATTTTTTTGCCTTTAGTTAGTGTTCGGATGGTCTGCTTTCTTTGGTATGATTTTGTTTTCTCTGATGACATCTTTTAGCCTTAGGAGTGCTTCCATCTACAGGAGCCCTTTTAAGATATCCTGTGGAGGTGGTTTGTGGGAGGAAAATTCCCTCAAGTTTCGCTTGTCTGGGAATTGTTTAATCCGTCCCTCAAATTTAAATGATAATCGTGCTGGATACAGTATTCTTGGTTCAAGGCCTTTCTCTTTCATTGCGTTAAATATATCATGCCATTCTCTTCTGGCCTGTAAGGTTTCAGTTGAGAATTCTGATGATAGTCTAATGGGTTTTCCTTTGTAGGTGATCTTTTATCTCTCTCTGGCTGCCTTTAATACTCTATGCTTGTCTTTGATCTTTACCATTTTAATTATTATGTATCTTAGTGTTGTCTTCCTTGGGTCCCTTGTGTTGGGAGATCTGTGGGCTTCCATGGTCTGAGAAACTATTTCCTTTCGCAGCTTGGGGAAGTTTTCCTCAATTATGTCTTCAAAGACCTTTTGTATCCCTTTTTCTCTCTCTTCTTCTGGTACCCTTATAGTGCGAATATTATTTCGTTTGGATTGGTCACACAGCTCTCTTAATATTCTTTCATTCCTAGAGATCCTTTTAGCTCTCTCTGCCTCATCTTCTCTGTACTCCTGTTCTGTGATTTCTGTTCCATTAACAGTCTCTTGCACCTCGTCCAGTCTGCTCTTAAGCCCGTCAATTGATTGTTTCATTTCTGTAATGTCCCTCCTCGCTTCCTCCCTTAGCTCTTGCATATTTCTCTGTAGATCCATCAGCATGGTTATGACTTTTATTCTGAATTCTTTTTCAGGGAGAATGTTTAAATCTATCCCACCAGGTCCTCTCTCTGGGGTTGTCTGGGTGATATTTGACTGGACCATATTCTTTCTTTTCATGGTGATAGAAGTGGTTGTAGGCAGGTGCTACCTGTGTTAGCTGGGAGAACAAAGTCCCTTCCTGCTTGTTGTTCTCCTTGCCCTTCTCCGTAGCCTCTGCTGGTTACCTGCAGAGCGGGAAGCAGTTTCTGGGATAATCTCCTGAGTTGGCATGTGTGGTGCTGCCCTCAAGCTAGCCTAGAGCACTGCGGGGGTTTGCCACCGTGCCGGGTGCGTTCTGCTCCCCTTCGTGCCTTCTGGACCTTGCTCTGGCTTCCGTGGCCCTTCCGTGTTAGCCGCGTGCCTGCCAGGAGGAGATTCTATGTGGTTGCTGTGGGTGGGTCCTCTCCCCGAATGTTCTGCAGCTGTGGCGGATCCGCCAGACCATTTGCAGTGCTGGATGGTGGGAACAAATGGCAGGGTACTTATCGCCGGGAGGGGCTTCAGCGGGGCTGCTTTACCCGGCAGCTGGTTGGGGCCCGAAATTCCTCAAGATTTCCAGCCTGCCGGGCTGAGTGTGCTGGGATGATTTTGTTCCACTGTTGGGCCCTTGTCCCTTTAAGACTTTTAAAAAAAGCGCCCGCTTTTCTTTTGTCCCAGGGGAGCCAGCTGTGGTGATCCGCTTGCAGTCTCCGTCTCGGATCCTGCCCTTCCATTTCTCTAATCTCCAGTACACCATGCAATGTGTGTCTGTGCTCCCGATGTAGATCACCAGGGCTGGTTATTTAGCAGTTCTGTGCTTCCACTCCCTCCCCACTCTGATTCTTTTCCTCCCGCCGGTGAGCTGGGGTGGGGGAGTGCTCGGGTCCCTCTGGGTCGCGGCTTTATCTTACCTGCTTCGTGAGGTGCTGAGTTCTTGCAGATGTAGCTGTATCCTGGCTGTTGTACTGTATCTTCTGGTCTCTCTTTTAGGAATAGTTGTATTTGTTGTATTTTCACAAATATATATGGTTTTGGGAGGAGATTTCCACTGCCCTGCTCACGCTGCCATCTTTGATCCACTCAGACTCTAAAAATACCATTTTTATACCTAAAATATCAAATATCTTGTCACTGTTCAGTTTCCAGTCACTCATGTATATGTGTAAATAATTTATCTGAATCGGGATCCAAAGTTAAGTTCACACTACACTAGGTTGCTAATTCTTTTATATCTCTGAATCTCTAGGTTCCTCCTGTATGTCTTTTTTTCTCGCTTACTGTTTATTTGTTGAAGAAACCAGGTAATTTCCCCTTTATCTTCATACAGTTTCCCACAGTCTGGGTTGTGTTGATTGTATCCTTCTGGACTTGTGAGGTGCCTTTGTTGTGTTTTCTGTAAGTTGTTACTGGCGTATACTCTTGATGTGCTGCTGGACTAATGTTTTATTTAGGATGTATGCATATTACAAGATAGAATTAGTCCTGTTTTTTGAGAGCATTCTCTTAGATTTTAGTATTAGGGTCATATCTAAAAGCTTTCCATTCTTCTGTGCTATGGAGTAGTTTAGATAATCTTAGAAGGTAATGAGATATCCACCACTAAATATCTGTCACATAGTTTTTATAGGGAATCTGTATCTAATTTTCAGGAACAATTTCAAGCTTACTTTATTGAAGTAATAAACCTTGATGTGAAAAACTGTTAAGGTAGCACAAACTGATCCATTGTATGTAAAAATCCAAAATACAGCAATTATCATTTAAAGAATAGAATATGATGAAGATGGATATATTATTGCTTAAATATTATTCTAAACCATCTTTTTTTTTAACTCTCCTTTGCAACTACACTACTTGAGGCCATCAGCAGTTCTTTTCTTCTCTTGGTGTCCCTGCCTCCCCTTGTGTTCACCTCAGATTCTTTCTTACTGTAGTTCTCTGTGAAATACAAACATGATCATGACATTTTTATTCAAGTATGTAATGAGAAAGAACTGTCAACCAGGTTCTATATTAAGCCCTGGAGTTTACCTGCCATCATTGAAAGTACAGTCTGGTAGGAGAAATAGGTAATAATCAAATAATTAAAATATATAACGTGCCAATGATAAATAATGAACATATAATTAAGCTATATATTAGTTATTATATGTTAACATGTATTAATTGAATCTGAGAGAAGTGATCAGAAGGAAAGAAGTCATGGCTGTAGAAAATAACAGAAAGTTTGTCTCAACTAAAGATTAAGGAAGTGTCTCTTGAAGAAGTGATGTTTGAGGGGATTCAAGATGGCGGCATGAGAGGTGACAAGGAGAACTCCTCCCAAAACCACAAATAGTACAAAAATATAGTTAATTAATACAACTAACCCTAAAACATCAATAAGAAAGAAGGCTGAACCAGACTGCACACAGACCTCATGAACAGAGCAGACTTCACAAAACAGGGTAATGTACGAAAGCCTTAATTTGGCAGGACCCAGGCCCTTCCCCCACCCAAGCTCAATGGCAGGAGGAAGAGAAACAGAGCAGGGAGGGGGTGGATGCTTGGGACTGCTGAACACCTAGCCCTGGAGATCTGCTTTGTGAACAAAAGCCTGTATTGTGTGGTGGTCTGGATGTTGGGGAGCTCGGACAGGCAGAGTGCTTCAGAGACTGACATTCCGGCCGTTTGTGGATGGGGGGGATCCACATCCGGCTGTTCTGTGTCAGAGGAAAGGCGGGCGGTCTGAGAGGCTTCCTAGCAGCGAGAGGGCTGCTGAAGGGGCGGGTTTTGCATGGAGCTTGCTGTGGTGGAGAAGGGAGAGGTGGACAAGCTTGTCTGCAGGTGCTCTGCCTAGCTGGTTGGGAACTTTGAAGAGCTTCAGGTGCTCCATCCCCATGGCTGCCTATTCAGCTCCAAAGCCCCCCACTGTGACATACAACCTGCTGTACCTTCCTCCTAACCCGCCTGCACTGGTTCGCAAACTAGCAGTCACTGTGCTGGCGTCAGGCCAGCCAGAGGGAGGCCCCGCCTACAACAGCTAGAGACGCAAAGCACAGAGGATTTACACATGTGTGCTTGGCCCACTGACTCTGACACTGGAGACAGGTACCGCAGACAGGAATCAGGAAACAGATATTTCCGCCCCCCAGGCACCAGCTCTGCTACCCTAAGACCCCCCAACCTTACTCTAGGGGCTGAGCAGCTCCAGAGACTGGAGTTTCTATGCACTAGTGGGCACCACACAGAAATACAAAATGTCAAAAGAACATGGTTCAGACCAAAATCTCACAAATCCCAGAAAAAGGGCCAAATGAAACTGACCTCACCAATCTCCGTGAAAGAGAGTTCAGAGTAAAAATTATAAACATGCTTATGAAGGAACAGAAAAATATTCAAGAACTCAGGAACAAATTTAAGTCAGAGATTCAATCATTAAGAAATTGCATATCTGAAATGAAACATACAATGGAGAGCTTTAAAAGCAGATTGGGCCACAAAAGACCCCGAATAACCAAAGCAATCCTGAGAAGGAGGAATAAAACGGGGAATTACACTCCCTGACTTCAAGCTCTACTACAAAGCCACAGTAATTAAGACAATTTGGTATTGGCACAAAAACAGACCCACAGACCAGTGGAACAGAATAGAAAATCCAAACATTAACCCAAACATATACAGTCAATTAATATTTGATAAAAGAGCCTAGGATATACAATGGGGAGATGACAGCCTCTTCAGCAGCTGGTGTTGGCAAAACTGGACAGCTACATGTAAGAGAGTGAAACTGGACTACTGTCTAGCCCCATACACAAAGGTAAACTCAAGGTGGATCAAAGACCTGGATGTAAGTCATGAAACCATAAAACTCTTAGAAAAAAACATAGGCAAAAATCTCTTGGACATAAACATGAGCAACTTCTTCATGAACATATCTCCCCAGGCAAGGGAAACAAAAGCAAAAATGAATAAGTGGGACTATATCTAGCTGAAAAGCTTCTGTACAGCAAAAGACACCATCAGTAGAACAAAAAGATATCCTACAGTATGGGAGAATATATTCATAAATGTCGTATCTGATAAGGGGTTGACATTCAAAATATATAAAGAACTCACGCACCTTAACAAACAAAAAGCAAATAATCCAATTAAGAAATGGGCGGAGGACATGAACAGACATTTCTCTAAAGAAGAAATTCAGATGGCCAACAGGCACATGAAAAGATGCTCCACATCGCTAATCATCAGAGAAATGCAGATTAAAACCACAATGAGATATCACGTCATACCAGTAAGGATGGCCAACATCCAAGACACAAACAACAACAAATGTTGGCGAGATGTGGAGAAAGGGGAACCCTCCTACACTGCTGGTGGGACTGCAAATTAGTTCAACCATTGTGGAAAGCAGTATGGCGGTTCCTCAAAAAACTCAAAATAGAAATACCATTTGACCCAGGAATTCCACTCCTAGGAATTTACCCTAAGACTACAGCAGCCCAGTTTGAAAAAGACATATGTACTCCTATGTTTATCGCAGCACTATTTACAATAGCCAAGAAATGGAAGCAACCTAAGTGTTCATCAGTAGATGAATGGATAAAGAAGAGGTGGTACATATACCCAATGGAATATTATTCAGCCATAAGAAGAAAACAAATCCTAACATTTGCAACAACATGGATGGAGCTGAGGGTAGAGGGTATTATGCTCAGTGAAATAAGCCAAGCCAAAAAAGACAAGTATCAAATGATTTCACTCATATGTGGAGTATAAGAACAAAGAAAAAAACGGAAGGACAAAACAGCAGCAGACTCACAGAACCCAAGAACGGACTAATAGTTACCAAAGGGAAAGGGACTGGGGAGGATGGGTGGGAGCGGAGGGATAAGAGGGAAAAAGGGGCATTACAATTAGCAGATGTAATGTTGGGGGGCACGGGGAGGGCTGTACAATTCAGAGAAGACAAGTAGTGTTTCTATAGCATGTCACTACGCTGTTGGACAGTGACTGTAATGGGGTTGGTGGGGAGGACCTGATGAAGGGGGTAGTTTAATAACCATAATATTGCACATGTAATTATAGATTAATGATACCAAAATAAATTATAAAAAAAAGCAGATTAGATGTAGTAGAAGAGACAGTAAATGGAATAGAAATTATAGAAGAGGAATACAAAAATCTGAGGCACAGAGAGAAAAAAGAATCTCTAAGAATGAAAGAATATTGCGAGAACTGTGTGACCAATCCAAACACAACAATATTCGCATTATAGTGGTACCAGAAGAAGAAGAAGAGAGAAAAAGGAATAGAAAGTGTTATTGAGGAGGTAATTGCTGAAAACTTCCCCAATCTGGGGAAGGAGATAGTCTCTCAAGCCATGGAGTTGCACAGATCTCCCAACACAAGGGACCCAAGGAAGACAACATCAAGATAATTAAAATAGCGAAGATCAAGAACAAAGACAGACTTTTAAAAGCAGTTAGAGAGAAATAAGATCACATACAGAGGAAAACCCATCAGGCTATCATAGACTTCTCAACAGAAACCTTGCAGGGCAGAAGGGAGTGGCATGATATATGTAATGCAATGAAGCAGAAGGCCTTTAACCAAGAATACTCGACCTGGCATGGTTATCATTTAAATTAGAAGGAAGGATTAAACAATTTTCAGATAGGCAGAACCTGAGAGAATTTACCTCCCAAAACCACCACTGCAGTGCATTCTGGAGGGACTTCTATAGCTGGAAGTATTCCTGAGGCTAAATAGATGTCACCCAAGGCCTAGACGAGGAGTACAGAATATGCTTCATAACATACAAAGAATAGAGGAGGAAGAAAAAGGGGGGGAAAAAAAGCTTTAGGTTGTGTTTGTAATAGCATACGAAGTAAGTTAAATTAGACTGTTAGATAGTAAGGGAATTTCCCTTGAAGCTTTAGTAACCACAGATCTAAAGCCTGCAGTGGCAATAAGTACATACCTATTGGTAATCACCCTAAGTGTAAATGGTCTGAATGCACCAATCAAAAACACGGAGTTACTGAGTGGATAAAAAAACAAGACCCATCTATATGCTGCCTACAAGAGACTCACTTCAAACCCAAAGACATACACAGACTGAAAGTAAAGGGATGAAAAAAGATATTTCATGCAACTAATAGACAAAAGCAGGTGTTGCAGTACTTGTATTACACAAAAAAGACTTAAAAACAAAGTCACAAGAGACATTACATAATGATAAAAGGGTCAGTCCAACAACAGGATATCACTATTATCAATATCTGTGCACCCAACACAGATCACCTACGTATGTGAAACAAATACTAACAGAATTAAAGGGGGAAATAGAATGCAATGCATTCATTTTAGGAGACGTCAACACACCACTCACTCCAAAGGAGAGATCAACCGGACAGAAAATATAGAGACAGAGGCCCTGAACAACATATTAGAACAGATGGACCTAACAACATCTACCGAACACTCCATCCAAAAGCAACAGGACACACATTCTTCTCAAGTGCACATGGAACATTTTCAAGAATAGTTCATATACTAGGCCACAAAAAGAACCTCAGTAAATTCAAAAAGATTGAAATTGTACTAACCACTTTCTCAGATCACAAAGGTATGAAACGAGAATTACACAAAATAAAAAAGCCCACAAACACATGGAGGCTTAATTACGTGCTCCTAAATAATCAGCGGATCAATGACCAAATAAAAACAGAGATCAAGCAATATATGGAGACAAATGACAACAATAATTCAACACCGCAAAATATGTGGGACACAGCAAGGACCATGCTAAGAGGGAAATATATTGCAGTACAGGCCTACCTCAGGAAAGAAGAACAATCCCAAATGAACAGTCTAAACTCACAATTAATGAAACTACAAAAGGAAGAACAAATGAGGCTCAAAGTCAGTAGAAGGAGGAACATAGTAAAGATTAAAGCAGAAGTAAATAAAACTGAGAAGAATAAAACAATAGAAAGAGTCAATGAAAGCCGGAGCTGGTTCTTTGAGAAAATAAACAAAATAGATAAACCTTTAGCCAGACTTACCAAGAAAAAATATTGTCTACACACATAAACAATCAGAAATGAGAAAGGAAAAATCACTACAGACATCATAGAAATACAAAGAATTATGAGGGAATACTATGAAAAATTATGTAACAAAGTGAATAACCTAGACGAAATGGACAACTTTCTAGAAAAACACAACCTTCTAAAACCTTCCAAGGCTGACCCAGAAAGAAACAGAAAATCTGAATAGAGCAATTACCAGCAAAGAAATTGAATTGGCAATCAAAAAACTACCTAAGAACAAAAGCCCTGCACCAGATGGTTTCACTGCTGAATTTTATCAAACATTTGGTGAAGACCTAATCCCATCCTCCTTAAAGTTTTCCAAAAAGTAGAAGACGAGAGAATACTTCCAAACTCATTCTATGAAGCCAGCATCACTCTAATACCAAAACCAGGCAAAAACACCACAAAAAAAGAAAATTACACACCAATATCCCTGATGAACATAGATGCAAAAATACTGAACAAAGTATTAGCAAACCAAATTCAAAAATACATCAAGAGGATTATACACCATGATCAAGTGGTAGTAATCTCAGGGGTGCAAGGATGGTACAACATTCGAAAATCCATCAACATCATCCACCACATCAACAAAAAGAAGAACAAAATCCACATAATCATCTCCATAGATGCTGAAAAAGCATTTGACAAAATTCAACATCCATTCACGATAAAAACTCTCAACAAAATGGGTATAGAGGGCAAGTAGCTCAACATAATAAAGGCCATATATGACAAACCCACAACCAACATCATACTTAACAGCGATAAGCTGAAAACTTTTCATCTAAGATTGGGAACAAGACAGGGATGGCCACTCTCCCCACTGTTATTCAACATAGTACTGGAGGTCCTAGCCACAGCAATCAGAGAAAACAAAGAAATACAAGGCATCCAGATTGGTAAAGAAGAAGTCAAACTGTCCCTGGTTGCAGAAGACATGATAGTGTAGATAAAAACCCTAAAGAATTCACTCCAAAACTACTAGAACTAATATCTGAATTCAACAAAGTTGCAGGATACAAAATTTATACACAGAAATCTGTTGCTTTCCTATACACAAACAATGAGCTATCAGAAAGAGAAATCGGGAAAACAATTCCATTCACAATTGTATCAAAAAGAATAAAATACCTAGGAATAAACCTAACCAAGGAAGTGAAAGACCTATACTCTGAAAACTACAAGACAGGAACAAATGGAAACTCATTCCATGCTCTTGGCTAGGAAGAATAAATATTGTCAAAATGGCTATACTACCTAAAGCAATCTACAGATTCAATGCAATCCCTGTCAAAATACCAACAGCATTCTTCAATGAACTGAAACAAATAATTCTAAAATTCCTATGGAACCACAGAAGACCCTGAATAGCCAAAGAAATCCTGAGAAGGAGGAATAAAACGGGGAATTATACTCCCAGACTTCAAGCTCTACTACAAAGCCACATAATCAAGACAAATTGGTGCTGGCACAAGAACAGACCCACAGACCAGTGGAGCAGAATAGAGAGTACAGACATTACCCCAAGTATATACAGTCAATTAATATACGATAAAGGAGCCGTGGATATACAATGGGGAAATGACAGTCCCTTCAACAGGTGGTGTTGGCAAAACAGGACAGCTACATGTAAGAATGAACCTGGATTACTGTCTAACCCATACACAAAAGTAATCTCAAAATGGATCAAAGACCTGAATGTAAGTTGTGAAACCATAAAACTCTTAGAAAAAAACATAGGCAAAAATCTCTTGGACATAAACATGAGCGACTTCTTCATGAACATATCTCCCTGGGCAAGGCAAACAAAAGCAAAAATGAACAAGTGGATCTATATCAAGCTGAAAAGCTTCTGTACAGTAAAGGACACCATCAGTAGAACAAAAAAGACATCCTACAGTATGGGAGAATATATTCATAAATCACATATCCGATAAGGGGTTGACATCCAAAATATATAAAGAACTCATGCACTTCAACAAAGAAACAAATAATCCAATTAGAAAAGGGCAGAGGATCTGAATAGACACTGCTCCAAAGAAGAAATTCAGATAGCCAACAGGCACATGAAAAGATGCTCCACATCGCTAATCATCAGAGAAGTGCAAATTAAAACCACATGAGATATCACCTCACACCAGTAAGGATGGCCAACATCCAAAACACAACAAATGTTGGTGAGGTTGTGGAGAAAGGGGAATCGTCCTACACTGCTTGTGGGAATGCAAATTAGTTCAGCCATTGTGGAAAGCAGTATGGAGGTTCCTCAAAAAACTCAAAATAGAAATACCATTTGACCCAGGAATTCCACTCCTAGGAATTTACCCTAAGAATGCAGCAGCCCAATTTGAAAAGGACAGATGCACCCCTATGTTTATCGCAGCACTATTTACAATAGCCAAGAAATGGAAGCAACCTAAATGTCCATCAGTGGATGAATGGATAAGGAAGAGGTGGTACATATACACAATGGAATATTATTCAACCATAAGAAGAAAACAAATCCAGACATTTGCAACAACATGGATGGAGCTAGAGGATATTATGCTCAGTGAAATAGCCAAGCTGAAAATGACAAGTATCAAATGATTTCACTCATATGTGGAGTATAAGAACAAAGAAAAAGAAAACTGAAGGAACAAAACAGCAGCCGACTCACAGAACTGAAGAATGGACTAACAGATACCAAAGGGAAAAGGGTTGGGAAGGATGAGTAGGAAGGGAGGGACAAGGGAAAAAGGGGCGTTACAATTCGCAGACATAATGTAGGGAGTGGGCACATGGAGGGTTACACAACTCAGAGAAGACAGGTAGTGATTGTATAGCATCTCACTACGCTGATGGACAGTGACTGTAATGGTGTAAGTGGGGGGGACCTGATGATATGGGGATGTAGTAACCATAATGTTGCACATGTAATTGTAGATTAACGATACCAAAATGAAAATAATAAGAAATAAAATTTAAAAATGGGCAGAGGAGCTGAACAGACACTTCTCCAAAGAAGAACTTCAGATGGCCCATAGGCACATGAAAAGATGCTCCACATCGGTAATCATCAGAGAAATGCAAATTAAAACCACACTGAGATATCACCTCACACCAGTTAGGATGGCCAGCATCCAAAAGACAAAGAACGACAAATGTTGGCAAGGATGTGGAGAAAGGGGAACCCTCCTACACTGTTGTTGGTAGTGTGTATTAGTTCAACCATTGCAGAAAGCAGTGTGGAAGTTCCTCAAAAAACTCAAAGTAGAAATACCATTTGACCCAAGAATTCCAGTCCTAGGAATTAACCCTAAGAATGCAGCAGCCCAGTTTGAAAAAGACTTATGCACCCCTATGTTTATCACAGCACTATTTACAATAGCCAAGAAATGGAAGCAACCTAAGTGTCCATCAGTAGATGAATGGATAAAGAAGATGTTTTACATATACACCATGAAATATTTTTCAGCCATAAGAAGAAAACAAATCCTACCGTTTTCAACAACATGAATTGAACTAGAGGGTATTATGCTCAGTGAAATAAGCTGGTCGGTGAAATACAAGTATTAAATGATTTCACTCATCTGTGGAGTATAATAACAAAGGAAAAACTGAAGGAACAAAACAGCAGAAGACTCACAGAACCCAAGAATGGACTAACAGCTACCAACAGGAAACGGACTGGGGAGGATGGGTGGGAAGGGAGGGATAAGGGGGGAAAAGGGGCATTATGATTAGCACACGTAATGTAGCGGTGGGGGACATGGGAAAGGCAGTATTTACAGAAAAGGCAAGTAATGATTCTATAGCATCTTGCTACATTGACGGACAGTGACTCTAACAGGGTATGTGGGGGGGAGTTGATAATAGGGGGTCTAGTAACCTAATGTTCAAGTGATTGTACATTAATGATACCAAAATAAAAAAAAGGTGGGTAAAAAAAATAAGTAGTTATTTAAAAAAATGTGTTGTTTGATATGAGAGCCAAAAAATGAGCATTAGATGAGGCAGAATGAGAGAAGGCCAACAGAATCCGAGAGCAGCACAAACAAAGGCTTTTTGGCAGGAGAGAGCCTAACATGACCAGGAATTGAAGGAGAACAGTGTGGCTAGAGAGTAGAGGAGTCACTGGATGCAGAGAGTCACTGGAGAGACATTAGCAAGGCAAATCGTATAGAACCATGTAGGCCATGTGGAAGACTTTTATTTTGGGCCAAAGTATCTTGGGAATTAATTGAAAGATTTTTATCAGAATTAAAGATAGGTCAAAGAGCTGTAAGGTCTTAGGTAATAATTACATCAAAAATATCTATAATGATGTTGGTGTTCACTGGGAAAAGTTTAGGTAACTGTTTCTGATAACATCTCTTGTTCCACGTATTTCTGTGTTTAATAGTCTAAATTCTTATCATGTCATTTGTTCCTGGAAGATACGGTATACAGTAAGGGCGCTGCATTTTAATTAAGGACTGGGATGGGAAGCAAAAACTTGCAGTGATAAAAAGCCTTGATGATGATGTTGTGAAAGGTTAAGGGTAATATTTATGTAGAAATTGATATATATTTCTTACGTTATTCAGTAATGAAAACCATTTGAAAAAGGGAAATAGTTTTATCAAAATGATTATTGGTGGAAAGCTTTTTAAGTAGTCTGTCATTTGAAGGGCTCCTGTATTTAGTTTTTCTAATTTGTTTTTATTTCTTTGCCTTTGTAGGAGAGTAGTTATTTTGATGGAGTTAGATGTTTTGAAATCAGCTGAAGCAGTTGGATTAAAGATTGGCAATCCGGTGCCCTATAATGAAGGTAAAATTGTTTTTTATAGGTTTAAATATTCACAGATCTGGGATTCTACCTTTTGGATTCATATTGATTGCTAGTCTTACTAAAACTCGTAATTTGGGGGTTTAGGGACAAGGTTATTTCGGTTTTTTCAATAATGAAGAAATGATGGCAGGACTCCATGATGCACAAAGTGCTCCTGTGTTTCTCTACACACAGCAGTCATACTTCTGGCCAGAAGTATAGAGTTTTTTCCATGCTAAGCAAGTCTCTTAATTCTCTGTGGACACCAGCTGAGTGCCCTGCAATTCAACTTAGTTCTGATAGTATCTACCTAGAATTAGCATCAGATCCCACAGGGTAAAGGCTCAGTCCCACAAGACTTCCTCCACACACTCCCCCACCTTCTTCTCCCTCCACCCCTTTCCCTGCTTCACATGCCAATCAAAATTCCAGGTACTGTGCTTGTGACCAAGTGGCTATACATCAGAGGTTCCCAAAATACCCTTATTAGGTTAGACTGAATTAATTTGCTAGAGTGGCTCATAGAACTTGAAGAAACAGTTTACTGATTAGATTACCAGTTTATTACAAAGGATAGAACACAAGAACAGCCAGATGAAAGAGGTTGCATGGGACAATGTATGGGGGAAGGGGTGCAGAGCTTCCACACCATCCTCCTAGCAGCTGGAGCAACTTGACCAACTCTTAGCACCTGGTAACCAACCCAAACCCTGTCCTTTTGGGTTTTAATGGAGGCCTCCTTATTTAGACATGATATATTAAATCATTAGTGATTAGTTCAACTTCTAGCCTCTCTCCTCTTCCTAGAGGAAGGGGGTCTGAAATCTCCTGTTTGGTTCCCCTGGCAACCATCCTAATAAGGCTTTCTAAGAGTCACCTTATTAACATAAACTGGTGTGGTTGAAATCGGCTTGTTAATGAATAAGAAGATACCCTTATCTCTGGTATCACTTAGGAAATTAAAATGGTTTTAGGAGCTGTATGCCAGGAGCCAAAATATATATTTCTCAATATATCATAATAGCACAAGTTTGTATTAAGAAAGGGGGAAAAATTAGAGAATATAATGGAAAAAGATCCCACTTGCAACAGACTGAAAATAATAAATACCTGGAAATAATATTAATGAGAAGTGTGCTTTCTTAAGATTATTCTTAAGCACATTTTTGTTTTTAAAAATGTAAAGCATATAGGCTAGCTATACTCCTTTGGTAGCACTTACCACACTAGTAGCTTTTAGAATAATACCTGTTTATTGCCAGCCCATGAGTAAGCTCAGTGAGAGGCCATATTTGTTCTATTTGTTGTTATATCCCTAGTGCCTAACTTTTAGTTGGCCCATAATAAGAATTTGTTGAGTTGAATTGAATATATAACATTATTTAACAGTGATTATCTCTCTTTTTTCTTATTGTGGTAAAATACACATCTTAACCATTTTTAACTGTACAGTGCACTGGTGTTATATGCATTCATAATGTACAAACATCACCATCCATCTCCATAACTGTTTCATCTTGTAAAAATGAAACTCTATACCCAATAAACAGTAACTATTCCCTATAGCTCCTGGTAACTACCATTATATTAGGTTTTGCTTTGTGTATTTTGAAGCTCTGTTATTAAGTGCATAGACATTTAGGATTGTTACGTCCTCTTAATGAATTGACTCCTTTATCATTATGAAATTACTTTTTTGTTACTGACGAAGTTCTGTGTTTTGCAGTCCACTTTGCTATTAATATATATACTTCAGCTTTCTTTTAATTAGTGTTAGCTTGGTGTATCTTTCTCTTTCCTTTCACTTTTAACCTATGTCCTTATGGAAAATGAGTATTTTTTATAAGCAGTACATAGGTGGGTCTTGCTTTTTTATCCAATTTGATAATTTTTATCTTTAATTGGGGTGTTTAGATCATTTATTTACATTTAATATGGTTGTTGATAAGCTTAGATTTAAATATCTTGCTGTTTGTTTTTGTGCCATTTGTTTTTTCCTTTTGCTTTTATGCCTTTTGGATTGAATATTTTTTGTCATTACCTTTATCCCCTTTGTTGGCTTTTTAACTCTAACCTATATTTTACTATTCTTGTGGTTGCTTTAAAGTTTGTAGTATGCACTTTAACTTACCACGGTCTACCTTATACCACATCACATATGCTCTAAGTCTCTTACTTTCTTTTCTCTCCCCTTCCAATCTTTGTACTATGGTCATACATTTCATCTATGATATAAACTCCACAATACCTTGTTATTTTTGTTTAAATTGTCAATTATCTTTTACAAAGATATAAATACTAAGAAAAAAGTCATATATTTACTCATGTAGTCGTCATTTCTGGTGCTCCTTATTCCTTTGTCTAGGCCCATATTTCCAACTGGTGTCATTTAGCATTTCTTGTAGTGAAGATCTGCAAGTGATGAATTCTTACTTTTTTATATTATATTATTTATATACTTTTAGTTTTATTATAGGGTGCTTTTGGCTCTGAAAAATATTTTTGCTAGGCATGGAATTCTAGGTAGACAATTATTTTTCTTTCAGTACTCTGAAGATGTCATCTTGCATTATTACCCAGGAGAATCGTGCTGCGCATTTTTTTTGTTCTCTGTTCTTACTTAACATGACTTTTTCTCTACTTAAAAAATTTTCCCATCTTTAGTTTTGAGAAGTTTGTGGTGTACCTTGGTGTCATTTTCTTAATGTTTTTTGTGTTAATGCTCCCTGAGCTTCTGCAATCTATGTGTGTATAGTTTTCATCATTGAGGAAAATTTGGGGCTGCTTTTTGTTAAAGATCTGCCCCACTCCTTGGATCTCCAATTACACATATACTGGGCTGCTTAAAGTTGTCCCATAGTTCATTGATGCTGGGCTTTCTGTTTTGTTTTTTAATTCCTTTTCTCTCTTTTATTCTGGATAGTTTCTGTTGCTGCATGTTACTGTTCTGCCATGTCTAATTTGCTGTTAATCCCATCCATTGTATTTTTCTTCTCAGTCACTGTAATTTTCATCTTCAGAAGCTTGGTTTGAATCTGTTATATTCTCCCTGTCTCTACTTGACTTTTAAGATATACAAAGTAATTACAGTTGTAATTATAATAACTTTCAGTGTCCCTACCTGCTAATTTCAACATCTGTGCCTGTTCATTGTCTGTTTTAATCAGTTGATTTTTTTCTTTCCTCATTATCAAGTGTATTTTCTTCTTTGCATGCTTTTGATCAAATGTCAGACATTGTAATTTGTGCCTTGTTGGGTGCTAGAAACTTGTATTCCTGTGATTACTCTTGAGCTTTTTCAGAGATATAGTTAAGTCACTTAGAAATACTTTGATCTTTTAGGGTGTTGCTCAAGATTTGATCAGATGGGATCAGAGAGCAGCATTTATTCTATGTCTATTCCTAGTGTCATTGCCTAGAGGCAAGACCTGTCAGATTGGTCTACTCAATGCCCTATGAATATGAGGTTCTCCATTTTAGAAACATGTACTATTTCTAGCTTGTTATAAGCACTGGGCAGTTACCTCTGGTCTTCTCCGGTGGGTCTTTCTTTCCCTGGCCTCAGATAGTTTTCCATATACCCAGGGGCCAACCAGTGCTCTGCTGATTGCTTGGGGGAAACCTCTGCAGATCCCTGGAGGTCTCCGTAGAGCTCTGTCTTTTCTGGTACTATGGCCTGAGAACTCTAGATGTCTTGATCTCCCCACACTCTCAGCTCCATTTCCTCAACTCTGGGGTTCCTCTTGGCCACTACTTGTGTCCCAGCTTGGAAACCCTCAAGGCAGGAAGCTAGTGCAGTCCTCACCTTGTGTGTTTCCTCCTTTGTCTTGGGAATCATGTCCTTTGTGCCCAGTGTACTGAAAATCATTTGTTTCATTTATTTTTTTCTTCTTTTTGGTTATTTTAAGTGGGCTGGTAAACTTGGTCTCTGTAATTCCATCTTGTCAAGTCAAGTAGGTTTACAAGTGTGTACTTCAAAGCAAAACCGAACACCATTTCCCCAACTGACTCTTTCTCCTTTGGCTCCCAGCCCTGTCCAGAGACAAATCTGTTCCAAAAGTTACAGCAGTTTCTTCTGTATTTTATCTCCATATTTTTAAATAATGTGTTTATGCTGCTCTTTCTTAGTTTTTCAATTCAGATATTTATTTATTGACTTCACACTATGGAAGATTAGAATGTAGCTCTCTTACATCTCTCTGCCGTCCAGATGGGAGAATAAGATGTCAGTATTAGATTAGGTCATGATTTAAATGACTATTCAGGTTTAAGTTTTTCTATAAAATATATTCTTGTTAGTGCCCAGAGGGTGAACTGTTTTCTCACGCCGGAACATGGCCAGTAGCATGAGATGGGAACACCAAAACTGTTAATAATCAAGAGGGAGTTATTCCAATAAAGGTCCAGTTTTGATGATAAAAATACATATATATTTTTTCTGGTTTTTGTTTTAAATTTAAATGTTCTTCAAAACACATATAGAAGGCTATTTTCTTTATGTTTTCAGATTGATTTTTTTTAAGTAATCAGAATTATGGATAATTTTGTTCTTTTATCAGTTAATTTTTTAACTAATCTGAAGAGAGATGATAGTCATGAATATTTGAAAAAATTTTCTGATACAGTTTATGGGAACTACATATATTTAAGGAAATGTATTGAATAGTTTTGTTTGGGTTTATATAATTTATTAAGTATATAACATTAGCAATTTTAATTATAAATGTGACATTTAAAAAAACTAAAAGTGACTTTCAGCTGGTCAGTGTAAAGATGACAAAAGTTGTGTATGTGACTATTTTTTTTTAACTCAGAGAAGTAAATGTTCTGTTAAAATTAAACTCTTCTCTTGCTCCTAATAAAGTTGCTTAGGTGGTTGCCATTGAAGTACACCAATTCACTGTCTTAATTTAAATGTACCAAACATAGTTCTTCAGTTTGTCCTTAATTTTTGGTATTTAGTCTGGCTTTTGCCTAAGGATAGATACAGTTGCTCACAGAGAGCTTCTGTTCCTTTTTCTTTTTCCTTTTTTTTTTTTAATGGTTATAGTGTTCTGTTGTGTGGCTGTTCCATAATTTAACCAGCTCTTTATTGATGGGCTCTGAGCTGTAGCTGTTAAAAGAGTGCTGTAATGAATAATTTTATACATTTGCAGGTATATGGGCAGAGGGGGTTTGAGTGCCAAAAGTAAGATTGCTAATCAATGGATAAATGCACCAGTGGTAGTTAAAAATTCCCCTCTGGGGCAGTATGATTAGCAGACATAATGTTGGGGGGGCACGGGGAGGGCAGTACAACTCAGAGAAGACAAGTAGTGACTCTATAGCATCTCACTACGCTGGTGGACAGTGACTGTAATGGGGTTGGTGGGGGGGACCTGATGAAGGGGGTAGTTTAATAATCATAATATTGCACATGTAATCGTAGATTACTGATACCAAAATAAATTATAAAAAAAAATTCCCGTCTGTAGGATAGTATCATTTTTGCATTCCCACCAGCAGTGCATGAAAATACTGATTTCTTCACAGCTATGACAACAGTGTGTTGTTAATCTTTTAAATTTTTACCAGTCTGATAGATAAAAACTGCCATTTCAATGTAATGTTTAATTTGTATTCTGAGCAAGGTGAGTATCCTTTTAAATGTTTGAGAGCTTTTTATTCTCTGAACTGACTTTGTCCATTTTTCTTTTGGGTTTTTTTTTTCTTCTCAATTTTTAAGAATTCTTTAAAAAATAGGGGAATTAGTCCTTTGTCTCTGATGTGAGTTACAAGTCTTTTTTACTTTGTTACGGTGTTTTTGCTATGCAGCAGGGGTTTTGATGTTTGTATGTGGCGTGGGTAATCATTCTATTGCTCTGTATGATATTTAGAAGTGGGAAACTTTGGGACTAGGTCATCGCCATGCTTCTTCCAGAAATGGAACGTTCTAGACTTTAATTTTTACCTATACAAAACGTAATAATTTAGTGCTTTAAATTGGAGAAGGAAATCTGGAGCCTATTCAGGTAAAGTTCTAAAATATTAAATTTAAACATTACATTTGTTCTGTAGTAGTAAAGTTAAAACGAGCTCACTGGTCATCTTATTCTGTGCTTTAGGCGGGAGAGCTGAGACAAAGCAATGCTTAGCATCTCTGAAATTTTTGGATGCAGTAGGGTCAAGGGAGAGAGGCTTGTGCCCAGTTATTAATCACCACTGGCCAGATTTCTAATGTTTTTTTATGCTGTACTTAATTGAGTGGTTGCTTTGGATGTTTTGTGTTTCAGGGGCAAAAGTATTTGAGATAAAGATGGAGCTGGAAGGGCTGCAAGATAATTATCACTTAAGGTCAGAACTGTGAAACTATGGAAAAAACTCCTTTGTCTAAGTACTCAGTTCCTCTGGCTCTGCTTTCTTCAGAGTCTGTTAAAGTTCAAAGGGATGAGAGAAGATTTTGCTGTGCAGGAGTATTTGCTATTGAATTTCACTGTAACCATATCAGTAGGACATTGTTACTTGGGCCATCATGGAAGTAACTTTGTTACAGTGACTTTAACTGTCATACAGTGTATTTCACAGAAATTGTTCCTAATTGTCTACTGTGAAAGCAAGGAAAATGTTATTAGTGAGTAGAGAACTAAAGTTGGATTGTATGCTCCCAGCACCTACCCCAAAACCCTGTGACATGCCAGGTGACCAGTAAAATTAATTGACTAAAACCTGCCCAGAAACAGACAAAAGAATTCCAAAATGTGCATTGACATTTTCTTATAGTACTATCACCACATTAAATAAATTTACTTATAGAATTTTCCAAATGTGAGAAACAAACTTGAAACAATTCATGTTTCATATGATATTGGGATTGGATGATTTTAAATCTCCCATATTTACCACTGTGTATTTTGTCAGCATGTATATTAGATCTGTATACCTATTACTTCTAATGATCTATTACTTAGACTTAAATTTCTTATGATACTTAGTTGTTAGTATTACTCATTATTGAAACATAATAGTTGGAATTGTTTTCAGCCTCATTCTGTCCATTTTCTGCTAATAGGAAATTATAATTAACTGGATTGGCTCTTAAAATTCTTCATATTTTTTGTTAAGAAAGCACTTGCTAGTGGAAATGAGTTTTTGTTATTCTGTATATTCTGTTGTCTATTAGCTAATTTTTCTCAGCTGGTGACTCATTACCACTTACATTATAATGATAATAAAAATTATAGGTATGAGTGCAAGTAAACTGAGGAGCTAAATAGAATCTGCTATTTCCCTTCTGGGTCAGAGCCAGTGATAGGAAGATAGCATACAGCAAAAGAATCTTAAGAATTTTGACCTTGATCCACCTTACTGGAATGATTTGATTTCCAGGTGGCACAGAGAACAGACTTAGCAGAAGTTGTTAATTTTTAGATTTTTATTTGGTTGTAGACTAGTTTCTTTCAGGTTTGTCGTCAGTGACTGTGTTGCAGTGCATTGAATGGAAGGGCAGTTGTTGCTCTTTTGAATCCCCCAGGATTTTTGTCATCCATTTGGTCCAGAACTGTGTTTTGTCTCCTGTGCCAGATTTGCATATGTGGCCCAAAGCAGGAGTTACGGATTGCACCGGTAAATGGACTACCTGGTGTTATTAGTTATGTACTATATAACTAGAGTTTTGTCTGCCAGAATTGGTTGCTTCCAATTAAAAATTATCCAGATGGTGGTTATGATTCCCACTCGTCTGATACTAAATGCAGTGGTGTATTTTTTTCCCTACATATAACAGTAACAATATTATACACATCAGTAAAAGTAGTATTAACTTCATTTGGGTACCTGGACCCAATTCCAGTGTGTGTAAATATGTGGAAGGGGGTCTTCCATTTGGGACTTGGACCTGATTCCAATGTGTGTATGTGGGAAGGGACCTTCCCACACATACTTAGACCAAGCAATTCTTGAACATAACCAGGTGTTGGAGAACTCAACTCAGTTCTGATGCTATCTGCCTGGAGACAGCACCAAATTCCCAGGTTAAGGGCTCCGTCCTACAAGACTGCCCTCCACCCCCACTCCAGACGCCTGACGCAAGCCCCAGGCAGTTTCCTGTGCTTCTGACCTACCAGCTACACATTGGAGGTTCCCACCACCTCCTCATTAGGTTTGATTAATTTGCTAGAGTGGCTCACAGACCTCAGGAAAGGACTTAGGTTTACCAGTTTAATAAAGGACACAAGTTAACAGTGAAATGAAGAGAGACGTAGGGCAAAGTCCCAAATAAAGGAGTCTCTGGTCTCCTGGAGCTTGGGGCCTGGAGGCGTTCTGGTTCCCAAAACATAGAAGCTCTCTCTCACCAAGAAGCAGGATCCAACAGAGCAGAGCAGAAAGATAAGCTTTTCTCAGGGGTTTTGTGAGGGCTTCATTGCATACTCATGATTGACTAAATTACTGGCCATTGGCTGATTCAACCTCCAGCCCCCACCCTTGGGTGGAGGCGGGGGTCCAAAAGTCTCTCCTTAAGGTAATAAAACACCCATTTCACCTTTAAGATTCTGCAGTGTTTTCAGGAACTGGATGAAGACCAAATATACCTGGGAAATAGATATATTTGGTTCTATAAAGGACCAAATACATGTATTTCTTATGAGTCATTATATAGCAGTGGTGAAGGGGGTTGGATCTAGTTGGATCTAGTCAAACAAACCTGGTTTGAGACTAGGTTCTGCCTCTCCCTAGTTGTGTGACTTTGCGCAAGTCACTCAACCTCTTAAACCCAGTTTTCTCATCTGTTAAATGGTTGTAATGCTATTTATATCATAGAGCTGAAGATTAAATGGAATAGTATATACTTAACCATGAGTGCATAGTAAGCACTCAGAATATGGTAGCTATTATTAATGTGTGTTACAGGGCCTCATTGGAGTCTTGTACATACACTGTATTTCATTGAATATAGTGTACTTCATTGACTCTGAGAATGCAAGGATTATAAGACTGTATCATTGTGTTGTTACTACTAAAAAGAAATTATAATAAATGAATTTTAAACTCATATTAAAATGTCAAAAAATATTCCTCCTCCAATAGGTAAATAGGTAAACTACATTTTTTGAAAATTGCAGCAAAACATACATAAAATTTACATCTTAACAGTGTTGTCTTGCCAATGGGTTTCAACCCGGACAAGTTCACTATGGATTCAGTGTGACCAAAGAAATGACAGCAGAATGTTCTTGGGGTGAAAGGATTATACCCAACTTTATTTCCATGGTGGCAGGTCAATCACTAAAATCCTGTTCACTCAGAGCGAGCCTGGATGCAGCAAGCCGGTTTCTGGGCCTCTCTGCCTGCACAGTCATCCTTTGGGCCTCTCTGCCCGCACAGCTGTCCTCTGGGCCTCTGTCCTTGGCGCTGCCACCACTCCAGCCTCTGCTCTGCTCTCCTGCAGCCTTCCAGCTGTGCCACTGCAGAGAACTGAGCGGAGCTCTTTACATAGAGTCAGTAGCAATGTATTGCCCACACATGTGCAGTGAGCTAGCCAACCAGGGCCAGATGAGAATCCTGGCCACAGGAACTTTCATTTTATCCACAAGTGTACAGTTCAGTGGTACTAAGAACATCCACACTGTTGTGCAACCATCACCACCATCCAGCCCCAGAGCTCTTTCTTCATCCCAGACTGAAACTCTGTACCCATTAAACAGTAACTCCCCATTCTCCACTCCCACCAGTCCCTGGTAACCACTGTACTTTCTGTCCCTGAATATGATACTTATAAAAGTTAGTTACATTTTGACAGAAATTAAATATTAAGAGAATACCATGATCATCTCCTGTTCAGCAAGATACTTGAATTAACAGGCATGGTGATATGAGGAAGTTACATATGTTTGAGACTGTGGAACTAGGGTGGAGTATAGCAGGAGATTGTGTATGTTTATGGTTTCCGTCTTTGAATGTTCAGGTCTTTTGATTCTTTTGAATGTATTTCATGAGGCAGGTGAAAATAGTTTTACTTTTTCCAACCACTTAGCCCCATTACTGTCTTCTGAGAATTCATCTTTTCTCTACTGATTTTTAAAAAGGTTCACTAAAATTTCAAAATGTGTTTTCACAAGACACATTGTCTAAGAAAAGCAGCTTGCCCATGCAATTTCATGACACTTTGTGAATTCAGAGATAATAGAAAAGCTAAAAAATAAACACAAAAATTCACTGTCAATAATCTGAGCTTTTTTCTATGTAAATAAAGTCTCAATTTTTCTCTCCATAGGAGGAGCTAAAGAATAAACAGTTCTGTTTAACCTTTTTAATTTTATGCTGTATTTTTTTAAATTTTGGTATCATTAATGTACAATTACATGAGCAACATTATCGTTACTAGACTCCCCCCATTATCAAGTCCCCACCACATACCCCATTACAGTCACTGTCCATCAGCATAGTAAGATGCTATCGAATCACTACTTGTCTTCTCTGTATGCTGTATTTATTTAACTCTAATGGCACAGTTAACTCTCATTTAGTTGTACCAGGTAAGAGTAATAGTGGCAGAAGGAAATGATCTGTATGTAATATGCCCATCTGAGTTAGGGCCTTGGAAAGCCCAGCAGGACCAGTGATTGGAGGGAGGCAGAGACAGGGTGGCAGGCAGGGAGCTTTTCCAGCGGTGCTCACCATTTTTGTAAGGGCACTCTAGAACATTTTTTTGAGCTGTACTTGTGTGCTGCAAGCACTCTTGGTAAACAACCAGTTTGGTTGACTTCTGCTTTTAGTGCCAATCACAAAGGCAAAATCAAATTCTATAAATCTGTTAACTTTTTAAAATTAGGTGTATTTTGCAATTTTAACACTGTCCAACTTCATAAACACTTGTTGAAAGGGTAAGGGCTAAGTAAATAGTCTAATGGTATGGCATTTCTATTTTCTGCTTGAGAGACATGGCCATTTCCCCTCCTTTCCTTTTAATCTTCCTGTTTCCTTGACCCACCTGCTTCTGAAGTCCATTCTCATCTCTCCCTGCTGTGACAGTTCACTAGTACTTCACGGTACCTAAGGCTCTTTGAACTCTTATTTTCCACCAACTGTCAGTTGCAAAATGAGGTTGCTTTGTTTAGGAGGGAAAGGCTAGAAGAGTCCTTCCTGAATGTCTCCTTTTCCTTTGAAGCAGGAGCACTTCAGAGACAATTGAACTGCTTTTAGGTTTTTTTTACTGCCCAGCTTTTTCTCCTGCCGTGAACACACTGTTCTGTTGATGACATCGATTTGTTGCTATGGAAATAGTGATAATGCCACAGATTCAGCCCGGTGACTTTACTTCAGGTTCATGCAGGAGAAATGGGCAAGGCTTTAGGGGAGAACCTCATCAAAACTGAAAGCTATCAATTACAAGCAGGTGAAAGGTAAATGGAGCCAGTCTTTCATGTAATGAAAACAAAAGTGAACCCTAGCAAGTGCACCGCGTGCAGCTGAATGCCTCAGCATGAATTCTGACCCATGAGTCTTTGACAAAATAAAAAATTAACGCTTTCTCAAAGTACCTAAGTTTAAATCTTATAACCCAAATTATTTGCACTAAAATGGTTTCTTTTGATCCTCAGGCCACTGTCAGCAGCAGATCATTCCTTCTCCAGTCTCAGCAGCCAGTCTACCACCCAGCAAGCCCCAGCAACAGAATGGGAGCTCAGGGACCGGTAAGACTGCCTCGTGCAGTGGTGGTAGGATGTGTGTCAGGCTTCTGAGCAATGCTTTGAAATTTAACCTGGGACTGAAGAGAGTTTTCAAAATGCATTTGTGACAGTTGCCTCTTGCAAAGAATAATTCCAATTCTTATTGTAGGAATATGACTGAAAAAATTACTAAAGATAGTCTTTTAAACATATTTAACATCATTTTTTTTTTTAAAGCAGACTGATACACTGTTCTCTGTTAATAGTTTATCTGGTGGTTATCACATCTTACGTTTTACACCTTCTTGACTTTGGGAATTTACATACCTTTTAGGTTCTTGCCTTCATCTAGGATCCAGTTATTAAATTTGGCTTGCTCTTGGGAACTTTCCCAGTTTGGGCTCTCATGGGTATTTATCTTAGCTTGAAGACAATATCATTTTGTATTGGTCATAGGTTCTGCTTCTCAGTCTCATGGATGAGAAGTAGTTTACTCTTTTAACTCTCATCTATCTACCTTCTTTCTGTCTCCCTTCATAGGTGGGTCTGTTTATACAGAACTCACAAATTATGTACTGTTGAGGGGGGTGATAGAGTAGAATATCTAAAATGGTAAATAATCTAAAAGTCACTTCCTTAGGCTAAAATAAACTAGCATGTTATTCCTCTCCCTCCTCCCACAGATTTATTTTCCCAGTTGTCTGTCTTTGTCTTGCATTATTATTTATTTTAAAAAATCATCTAATGTTCCCTAAGCACCAGTCAACTTAGTGGTGAAAGAAAAAAAGACCAGATGTGTATTGAGGGGAAGCTACTTGGCATGAAAACTGGATCCATGTGTGTGTTACATGATTGTATATTTTATATATAATACTAGGTGTATACTACACATGTATTTTACAAAGTACATGTGATTCCTTGTATAACCTTGAGGTAATTATTACTATTGTGCGTGTAGTCATCTTTCTTGATTTTCCAGTTAAAATAAAAACTTTTAAAATCTGGGATAGTCTGTGTATACTTTTTACTAAGTGCCGCAAATACCTAGAATAATGTGGTACATGCTGTGGAAAGCCAGTAAATAAAAATAAATAATGATAGATGATATTTCAAGCCAAATTCTATTCTGAAGAAATGTCTTGATATAGACGATATAAAACCACTGGACTAAGTGATATTTTCTGAATTGGGAGGTAGACACTTCGCAGAAATGGTGTGTGTATGAAAGAATAAACATGCATCATAGGCTTTACTTGCCTGTTCTTTCCTGGTGCAAAGCAGCTGCATAGGCTTGGACAAAGGAGGCAGAAGGGATCCTGGTGGCCAGCCACCTGCTTGTCTGGAACCAAAATCTGATTCTTGCCCCTTGTTCCAAACTAAACCCACTCCCATAGTCTTCATTCTAGACTTTTCAGTCCTGCAGACCAGTGAGAACTGGGAGTCTTAGGGCGTTTTGAGGTGGTGTATTTGTGATAGGTATCCTTCACCTCACATGATCATTCACTATGTCCCTTATTTTCTAGCCTTCTTTTTTCTTTGCAGCTAATGACTTGTTATCAGTTTTACCAGTGAAAGAGGTTGATTTACTTTCTCCTACCCATTATCTTGCCCGTTGGTATACGAGAAAAGTTTGAGAAGGGTGAATGTCTGAAGGAGTAGTGTCTGGGTTCGTCACCATTACTGTCTTGCCCTTAGGGCTTAAGTTAGCAAGTATAGTAGCAAACTTCCATGTGCCCACCTTCATTCTAGATGGCTTTTCTAGCCTTCTGTTTGAGTCTGTTTGATCTCCGTATCTCTTTATTGCTAAAAAGGAAAATCTTTGCCTCATTTTTGTCTGATTTCACAAGTACTCCGGAGTAATTGCTGTTATCAAACTTACTCTAAAATTTAAGTAGAATGACGATTGTCCTTTTTTTGTGCTCCTTTTTAAAGGTTCCAGTACATCTAAGACTTATGGTGCCTCAAAGACATTTGGAAAAGCTGGAGGTACCAGCCTGGTGAACAGTTCTGGGGGAGCACAGGCCAGAGTGGTGCCCATTGCCAGCCTCACCCCTTACCAATCCAAGTGAGTCACTCCATCGAATAAATTCACGATGTACTTACAAAATAGTATAATCAGTTCTCAAGGGGTTTTGAGTTATTTAAGTGTGAACTTCAAGGTCATCGTACATAAAGTAGTCCCCCACCACCACTTTTTTTTCTGAGGGGTGGGGCACAAACTGTGGCAACCTTTAACTCTTTTATAGAAGAATGGCCAAAAAAGCAGTCAGCCATAGCCTGTGGAGTTTCATCCATTTTGAAATGACTTGAAATGGAAGATATTTAATGCTTAAAGAATCAGTTGATAGCCCTATGAGTAAAAATAAATGCTCTAATTCAGAAGACATTTATTTCATCTTCTTATCATATACACAGTGACTTTTAGTCCAAAAATTGTTACTATTATTCAGTTGGCTAAAAGGATCTATACTATTTGTATTAACTACATTAATATACCCTGAACAGATACTTATTTTATATGACTTTTTTCCATTAAAAATCAATCTTAGCAGTTGAAAATTAGTGAGTTCTTTTTTCAGAATTCTTTCAGATAGGTTTTTATTTACTCTTCAATTCTTTGCAATGTAGGGAAGGTAAGTTCTCCTGTGAAATTATAAGTAAGGTAATTAATGTACCCAATGCTTATGTTTGGGATGGGTACCATCCCTCATTCATTCATGCATTCATTTATATATATATGTGTGTGTGTGTGTGTGTGTGTGTATACATATATATATTATATATTAATGTATCATTGATATACAATCTTACGATGGTTTCACCTAAACAGCCTTGTGCCTCCTTTTTTTTTAGTGGCTTTTGTCTGAGGTCATTCTGCTTAGGGTGTTCCCTGTGGGAGCTCACCCATGCCGTGTTCCATAAACCTTGTGTTTATATTCAGTGGGTGTTAGAAAGGAGACAGAAGTTTGACACCAGTTCTTATCAGTTCCCATAATTCAAAGTAGTGGCAAAATATAATTGCTGGATTTACTGCATTTTCCATCGTAGAACCTTTCATTAAGGGGATATTGTTGCCTAGGTGATGCTTTTTCGAGAAAGGAAAGAGTTCATAAATTTACTTATTTGACAGGAGAATGAGTTAGTGTTAAATTACCTTGTATGTTTTACTATTTGCTTTTTCTATACTGTAAAATCTGTACATCATCTTGGGTTTTAATTAGCTGGATTAAAATATAGCTTACATTGAAAACTGGAATATACATAAAATAAAGAAAGGTTATAAGAAGACGATAGAAAACCTTTCAGATCTTTTCCAAGTAAGACTGTGAGCACTAATATAATCTTTGGTTTTCAGGTGGACTATTTGTGCTCGTGTTACCAACAAAAGTCAGATCCGCACATGGAGCAATTCCCGAGGGGAAGGGAAGCTTTTCTCTATAGAACTGGTTGATGAGAGTGTGAGTATTTGTCAAGTGGGGAAATAGTCAGCTCTTTGAGAAGCAGAGGACTCATCTCTGTGCAGACCTAGAAGGGGAAAAAACAGCAGTAGGCCAAAAAGAAACATGATTGTTACTGTTTTTCCTCTACTATAGTCTTTTGATGCTGTCTGGGAGCACAGGGTTAAAGTCCCCAAATAAAATCGTTGATCGTAAATGAAAGCATTTGTAGTAATAGAAGTCAGTCTCCTAAATGTGTGAGCAACCTCATGGGCAGCCTCTGTCTTGACTTGCTGACAGGCTTAGTTGAAGCCATAGGAGGTGCTGTCTGCCTGTGAGCAAAGTAGAGCTTTGGGCCACGGCAGAAGGCATGCAACAGCCACCTTGATAATGGTTTTGTGGGACAGGGCTGTGCCCTCTATGCTTTACTTAAACAAAACTGAACCATGATGAAGATATAAAAAAAATCCAAGTTGTAGACTCTCGACAGTCTTGTTCTCTGTCCTTAGTTCTGTTTATAATTCCTGATGTGCACTTCAGTCTTTTCAAATTGCTGCATATTTCCTATTTGTTCAGACCTTTAAGAGAGCAGAAGGAAATAGATGGTTTGATTTTGGAAGATGGAATAACACCCCAAATGTATTGACTGTATGATGGCAGAATCAATATCAGAACCAAATTTTTTTACCAGATTATTGGTCTAATCTATCAGTTGGCTAACATGTCAGCTATTTATTTAAGTTTCTTAACCATCTGTAGTATTTTGACTGGTGCAAAATCAAAAGGGAAAATCACATCGCAAGCAACTTGAAAACATGACTTGTAATGTTTTGGCAGCAACTCCTGAATATGAAGTAATTCCTCACTTGGTGCAAACGTGAGGAGAGCTGGTGAATCACTGAGGTTCAGCCTCCTTCCCTGTGGGCTTCACTCATGTCACTGAGTGTTCAAAATTGTCTTATTCTTGTTGTCAGAATATTAAATTCACTGTTGGGATTTTTGTTTTGTTTTTGTTTCTAACTTGAGATTAATAAAGCATGGTAATGGAACAAGTTGTTCCATTGGGGTTAATAACTTGAATATGTGACTATAAAGTGTATGTTTCTGTGTAGCCCTGTCACAGACCCCATTTGTGCTACTGCTTTAAAGATGTCATTTTGACACTAAAGTGGCTGTTTGTCACTGGTAAAACTTAATGAACACCACAGTTCTAACCTGCCTCTCCCATGCTTCTGCAGGGTGAAATCAGAGCCACTGCTTTCAATGAGCAAGCGGACAAGTTCTTTCCCCTTATTGACGTGAACAAGGTATGGTAGTGTCAGGTCTAGAACTGAGATGGTTGAGTGGTGGGGTGAGGGTGAGGGGACTCCAGTCCATTGGAGAACTGTGTGGTGAAGAGTGTCTATGTTCAATTTAATGGACTGTCCCATGTTCTATGGCTGGGGCTCTTTTGTAGGTCTATTATTTCTCTAAAGGCACCCTGAAGATTGCGAACAAACAATTCACAGCTGTTAAAAATGACTATGAAATGACCTTCAATAATGAGACTTCTGTCATGCCCTGTGAAGATGGTCATCATTTACCTACAGTTCAGTTTGATTTCACAGGGATTAGTGACCTAGAGAATAAGTCTAAAGACTCACTTGTAGGTAAGTCTGCATTTGAGAGCAAAGACAGTGGTGATTTTTAGTTTTGGGTGCAACATAGGGGAGGTGTAAGACTGAAGCACTTGCTGGTCGATCTTTGGTCATGCTATAATGGGAGCCTTGACCATGTCTTGCTAAAACATTGTGCCTTTTTTATGTCTATTTTAGACATAATTGGGATCTGCAAGAGCTATGAAGATGCCACTAAAATCACAGTGAAGTCTAATAACAGAGAAATTTCTAAGAGAAATATCTATCTGATGGACATGTCAGGGAAAGTGGTGTCAGCCACTCTGTGGGGAGAAGATGTAAGTACTTGCATAGAGCAGTCAGTGCATGTGCACAACAGTCAAGACATAAAGAGCTGTGAAGGTGGTTGTCTTGTCCTGTGAGTTGTGGGCTTTGGCCATGTAGGCCATATACACCTTTCCCAATGAAGGATTGGGCTGTCTAGAGAATATTTGAGGTCGTTTATTTGATTTACTTCTGTAAGATCTGCTGTGGTTGACATTTCAAATCATAACTTTTGAGCATAATGAAATGCTCTTCCCTCTAACTCTGGGTTCATTTTGATGTATCTCTGAGCAGATTCTTGTGTGTGAGGTTATCTTGTATGGGTTCTGTGTACCATTTATTGCATCTACTACTATTGACTGTTTTCTTTAAAAATGTTCTGTGTGTTCTTCGGCCAGTGACACTGTATTTGGTGTTTTTGTTACAGGCTGATAGATTTGATGGTTCTAGACAACCTGTGATGGCTATCAAAGGAGCCAGAGTTTCTGATTTTGGTGGGCGGAGCCTCTCTGTACTGTCCTCAAGCATGATCATTGTGAATCCTGACATCCCAGAGGCCTATAAGCTTCGTGGATGGTAGGTTTTATGGGTCTCACCAAAGGGGTTTTTTGAGCCTGGGCTTTGAAAGGAGCTGGTTCTTAAGATCAGTTTGTGAGCTGTCTGCCGAGAAGAGGGCTTTGTTACTGCATGGAGTAGTTCCTGTATTTCTGGGAGGCATTATGCCTTCTGAGAGGATGGCATTAAACCCTTAAACTGACAAACCTATAATCTCATGACAAACCTGGAGAGTCGAAGGAAGCAATTAGAATGGATGTGCCGCCTGCCGACCTTGATCCTGCCAGAGCAGGGTGAGGCTGGGCTTCAGCAGCTTCGCGCTGGAGGACTGTAAGCTGAAAGAGCCTTTCTCTTCCGGGTTCAGAGCTGTGGGCTTCTGTGATGTGAGGAGAGAAAGTGCCTTCTTGTTCTGCCAGTGTTTGGTGCTGATCACATCTAGTGTGTGTTCACTGAACTCCTCCGATAAAGTGCAGTGGGAACAATGGGCTTTTGTTGGCATTATATTGTTATTCTCAAGGCACTCGGGATGAGGAGAGCCTAATAAAATCTCCTTGTTATATCTAGCTTTTTACAGTATTAAAATTCTGCCTTTAAAAAGCACTTCAAACTGAAACATGGCATGCAGGAATTGATGTGGTCAGAAAATACACTTTAACTCTAGATTGAGCTTAAATTTGAATAGCTGTAGTCATGGGGAAAGTGATGGTTTCCATCTGTGTCTTAGAGTTTAAGTGAATAAAACATTAACCCGTATTACATACTCCCCACTTTTTTGAGTCTTTGTGAACTAGTAGCACTAGTATTTGAATAGTTTCTTGAAATATCCACTGGAGTATTCTTGTCACTTAAGCCAGCCTCATGAGTATGGTCTCCATGTATCCACACTGAACTATTCTGGGAGCCAGTATTGCATTAGAAGGTAGGGCCTGTTAATACTCTGACCAGAAATAACCCCAGCTGTGGCTTGTCCTTATTTCATGATTTTCTTTCGGGCTGTAGAGCTTGACCCCAGGTTATTTGCACGCTCACATGAAGGTCTTCATATTTCACTTGTCAGTAACCATGATCCTGGTCAACAGAAAAAGATGTGGCTGTCTCTAGAATAAAATACCTTGGCATTGATCAAAGAGAAGTTCATTGTGTACAGCCAACCTAGGCAGAGATTGGAGCTGTTCAGGTCTTGGTTGTAACAGCATGGAATTTTACTGTAAGAAGGGCTGCCTCTCTCCTTGCTCTGTTGATTCCCGATGAGCTGTTTTTGGAAGCAAATATCTCCTTGCAGTTTCTCAAACCATGAATTTGTGTAGCTAGTAGCGGTGAAACAGATTTATGGACCTTGCTCTGCCTCCGTGATGGATTTAGGCACTTAGCTGACAGAATGAGAAGGCAGTTGTCTGCATCTTAGGGCAGCATCCATTCTGTTAGATGGTCTCTTTTTAAGGAACCTCTTCAGTATGTTCTTAGCTTTTAGTTATCCTCCTGTTGGATGACGTTGATTATCAGATGACATATGGTGGCATAATCTCTGGCTGACTCCTGCCTGCCACTGGTATGTTTCTGAGCCTCTTTTCCTTCATGTCAGCTGATAGATGACCAAGAAGTATAATCAATTTTAATAATAATGAGACAAATTAATTTTAACATTTAAAATCTCACTAAGAGATTAAAGATGGAGGCATGAGAGGTGAGACAGAGGCTTCCTCCTAAAACCACATATAATGTGAAAATATAATTAATACAACTACTCCTAAAAGAGCAACAGGAAAGAGGACTGCGCCAGACTGCATACACCTGGAGAAAAGAGCAGACCTCACGGAACAGGGTAACTTACCAAAGCTGTGGCCCGGCAGGACCCAAGCTGGAGGAAGAGAAATGGAGCTGGAAGGGACTGGAGGCTTGGGACTGCTGAATACCTAACTCCTGAGATATGCTCTGAGAGCACAAACCTACATTTCATGGTGCTTGCATGGTACTCTAGTGACTAGGGGGTTGGAAAGCTAAGACAGGCAGAATTCCTGGAAACACTGAGATTCCAGCCACTTGTGGAAAGCAGGGATCCATATCCGGCTGCTCTGGGACAAAAGAAAGGTGGGCAGTCTGAGAGACTTCCTAACAAGGAAGCCCTTAGCAAGACGGCTGCTAAAGGGGCAAGGATTGCACAGAGTTTACTGCTCAGGAGAAAGGACAGGTAGACAAAATTGTCTATGTACATACTTCCCAGCAGGTTGGGAGCTTTCACGATCTTCAGGTGCTCCAGCTCCCTGGCTGGCTACACAGCTCCAAGGACCCCTTCTGGAATATGCAGCCTATTGCACCTTTCTTCCAGCCACCCCACCTGGCTCGCAAACTGGTAAACCCTACCCTGGCGTTAGGCCAGCCTGAGGGAAGATCTATCTACAGCAACTACAAATGCAAAGCATAGAGACTTATACTTGTTTGCTCGGCCCACTGGTTCAGGCAGTGGAGTCAGGCATAGCAGCTGGGAAGCAGGAAACAGCTCTTTCCTCCCCCCAAGCACCAATACCACTGCCCTGCGACCCCTAACATTGCTTCAGGGGCTGAGCAGCTCCAGAGAGTAGAGCTTCTGGGCACTAGAGGGTGCCATATACAAATATGAAACACCAAAGGAACCTGGTTCAAAGTAAAATTATTAATACAACTCCTGAGAAAGATTTCAATGACATCGACCCCATGAATCTTCCTGAAAGGGAGTTCAAAATAAAAATCATTAACATGCTCATGGAGGTACGGAAAGATATTCAAGAACTCAGGAATGAATTCCAGTCAGAGATCCAATCATTGAAGAAAACAGTGGAGGGTATTAAAAGCAGATTAGATACGGTGGAGGAGACGATAAATGAAATAGAAACTAGGGAGGAGGAATACAAAGAAGCTGAGGCACAGAGAGAAAAAAGGATCTCTAAGAATGAAAGAATATTGAGAGAACTGTGTGACCAGTGCAAACGGAGCAATATTCGCATTATAGGGGTACCAGAAGAAGAAGAGAGAGAAAAAGGGATAGAAAGTGTCTTTGAGGAGGTAATTGCTGAAAACTTCCCCAATCTGGGGAAGGAGATAGTCTCTCAGGCCATGGAGATGCACCGATCTCCCAAGGAAGACAACACCAAGGCATATAGTAATTAAAATGGCAAAGATCAAGGATGAGGACAGACTATTAAAAGCAGCCAGAGAGAGAAATAAGATCACCTACAAAAGAAAGCCCATCAGGCTATCATCAGACTTCTCAGCCGAAACTTTACAGGCCAGAAGGGAGTGGCATGATGTATTTAATGCAGTGAAGCAGAAGGGCCTTGAACCAAGATTACTTTATCTGGCAAGATTATCATTTAAATTTGAAGGAGGGATTAAACAATTTCCAGATAAGCAAAAGCTGAGAGAATTTACCTCCCACAAACCATCTCTACAGTGTATTTTGGAGGGACTACTATAGATGGAAGTGTTCCTAAGGTTTAATAGCTGTCACCAGAGGTAATAAAACCACAGTAAAAAAAGTAGAACAGCTAATTACTAAGCAAATGCAAAATAAAATTAACTATCCCCAAAGTCAATGAAGAGATGGACAAAGAGTACAGAATATGATACCTAATATATAAAGAATGGAGGAGGAAGAAAAAGGAGGAGAAAAAAAAGAACCTTTAGATTGTGTTTGTAATAACATATTAAGTGAGTTAAGTTAGACTCTTAGATAGTAAGGAAGTTAACCTTGAACCTTTGGTAACCACGAATCTAAAGCCTGCAATGGCAATAAGTACATACCTATCGATAATCACCCTAAATGTAAGTGGACAGAATGCACCAATCAAAAGACAAGAGTCACTGAATCCATAAAAAAGCAAGACCCATCTATATGCTGCCTACAAGAGACTCACTTTAAACCCAAAGACATACACAGACTAAAAGTGAAGGGATGGAATAAAAACAGATCAAGCAATGTATGGAGACAAATGACAACAATAATTCAACACCGCAAAATCTATGGGATGCAGCAGAGGCTGTGCTAAGAGGAAAGTATATTGCAATACAGGCCTACCTCAGGAAAGAACAATCCCATATGAGCAGTCTAAACTCACAATTAATGAAACTAGAAAAAGAATAACAAATGAGGCCCAAAGTCAGTAGAAGGAGGGACATAATAAAGATTAGAGCAGAAATAAATAAAATCGGGAAGAATAAAACAATAGAATCAGTGAAAGCAAGAGCTGGTTCTTTGAGAAAATAAAATAGATAAACCCCTAGCCAGACTTACCAAGGAAAAAAGAGAGTCTGCTCAAATAAACAGAATCAGAGATGAGAAAGGAAAAATCATATGGACACCACAGAAATACAAAGAATTATTAGAGAATACTATGAAAAATTATATGCTAACAAACTGAATAACCTAGAAGAAATGGACAACTTTCTAGAAAAATTCAACCTTTCAAGGCTGACCCAGAAAGAAACAGAAAATCTGAACAGACCAATTACCAGCAACGAAATTGAACTGGTAATCAAAAACCTACGTAGGAACAAAACCCCTGGACCAGATGGATTCACCACTAAATTTTATCATTTAGTGAAGACCTAATACCCATCTTCCTTAAAGTTTTCCAAAGAGTAGAAGAAGGAATACTTCCAAACTCATTCTATGAGGCCAGCATCACTCTAATACCAAAACCAGGCAAAGACACCACAAAAAAAGAAAATTATAGACCAGTATCCCTGATGAACATAGATGCAAAAATACTCGACAAAATATTAGCAAACCAAATTCAAAAATACATCAAAAAGATCATCCATCATGATGAAGTGGGATTCATCCCAGGGATGCAAGGATGGTACAACATTCGAAAATTCATCAACATCATCTACCACATCAACAAAAGGAAGGACAAAAACCACATGATCATCTCCATAGATGCTGAAAAAGCATTTGACAAAATTCAACATCCACTCATGATAAAAACTCTCAACAAGTATAGAGGGCAAGTAGCTCAACATAATAAAGGCCATATATGACAGACCCACAGCCAACATTGTACTTAACAGTGAGAAGCTGAAAGCTTTTCCTTTAAGATCGGAAAAAAGACAAGGATGCCCACTCTCCCCACTTTTATTCAAAATAGTTCTAGAGGTCCTAGCCACGGCAATCAAGACAATACAAAGAAATAAAAGGTATCCAGACTGGCAAGGAAGAACTCAAACTGTCCCTGTTTGCAGATGACATATTATACATAAAAAACCCTAAAGACTCCACTCTAAAACTACTAGATCTACTATCTGAATTCAGCAAAGTTGCAGGGTACAAAATTAATACACAGAAATCTGTGGCATTCCTATACGCGAACAATGAACTAGCAGAGAGAGAAATCAGGGAAACAATTCCATTCACAGTTGCATCAAAAAGAATAAAATACCTAGGAATAAACCTAACCAAGGAGGTGAAATACATATACTCTGAAAACTACAAGACACTCGTGAGCGAAATTAAGGAAGATACCAATAAATAGAAACACATCCTGTACTCATCGATAGAAAGAATTAATATTGTTAAAATGGCCATCCTGCCTAAAGCAATCTACAGATTCAATGCAATTCCTATCAAAATACCAACAACATTCTTCAACGAACTAGAGAAAATCATTCTAAAATTCATATGGAACCGCAAAAGACATCAAATAGCCAAAGCAATCCTGAGAAGGAAGAATAAATCTGGGGGGATTATTCTCACCAACTTCAAGCTCTACTGCAAAGCCAAAGTAATCAAGACAACTTAGTACTGGCCTAAGAACAGACCCATAGACGAATGGAACAGACTAGAGAGCCCTGATATAAACCCAACCATATATGGTCAATTAATTTATGATAAAGGAGCCATGGACATACAATGGGGAAATGAAAGCCTCTTCAACAGCTGGTGTTGGCAAAACTGGACAGCTACATGCAAGAGAATGAAACTGGATTATTCTTTAACCCCATATACAAAAGTAAACTCGAAATGGATCAAAGACCTGAATGTAAGTCATGAAACCAAAGAACTCTTAGAAGACAACATAGGCAAAAATCTCCTGAATATAAGCATGAGCAACTTCTTCCTGAACGCATCTCCTTGAGCAAGGGAAACAAAAGCAAAAATGAACTCATGGGACTACATCAAACTAAAAAGTTTCTGTACAGCAAAGGACACCATCAACAGAACAAAAGGCACCCTACAGTATGGAGAATATATTTCTAAATGACATATCCAACAAGGAGTTAACATCCAAAATATATAAAGAACTTAACATGCCTCAACACCGAAAAAGCAAATAACCCGATTAAGAAATGGGCAGAGGATATGAAGAGACAGTTCTCCAAAGAAGAAATTCAGATGGCCAACGGACACATGAAAAGATGCTCCACATCACTAATCATCGGGGAAATACAAATTAAAACCACAATGAGCTATCACCTCACACCAGCAAGAATGGCCTACACTGAAAAGCCTAGTAGCAACAAATGCTGGCAAGGATGTGGAGAAAGGGGAACCCTCCTACACTGCTGGTGGTAATGTAAGCTAGTTCAACCATTGTGGAAAGCAATATGGAGGTTCCTCAAAAAACTAAAAATAGAAATACAATTTGACCTGGAAATCCCACTCCTTGGAATTTACCCAAAGAATACAACTTCTCAGATTCAAAAAGACATATGCACCCTATGTTTATTGCAGCACTTTTTACAATCGTCAAGATATGGAAGCAACCTAAGTGTCCATCAGTAGATGAATGGACAAAGAAGAGGTGGTACATATACACAATGGAATACTATTCAGCCATAAGGAAACAAATCCTACCATTTGCAACAACATGGATGGAGCTGGAGGATATTATGCTCAGTGAAATAAGCCAGGCGGAGAAAGAAAAGTGTCAAATGATTTCCCTCGTTTGTGGAGTATAACAACGAAGCAAAACTGAAGGAACAAACTAGCAGCAGACGCAGAGACTCCAAGAAGGAACTAGTGGTTACCAAAGGGGAGGTGTGGGAAGGCAGGTGAGGAGGGAGGGAGAAGGGGATTGAGGGGTATTATGTTTAGTACACATGGTGTGGGGGATCAAGGGAAAAACAGTGTAGCACAGAGAAGGCAAACAGTGAATCTGTGGCATCTTACTACACTGAAGGACGGTGACTGCATTGGGGTATGGGTGGGAACTTGATAATATGGGTAAATGTGGTAATAACCACATTGTTTTTTCAGGTGAAACCTTCATAAGAGTATATATCAATAATATCTTAATAAAAATTAAAGAAGAAAACTCACTAAGAAAACCAGTAATACCTTCCAATAAATTACTTTGGGTTATATATAATCTTTTGGGCTCTATATCAGGCTTAGAAGTTCTTTCACTGTGGGAACATATTTTGGTGCCCTGTTACAGTATGTTGACTGTCACTTTCTCTACTGATACATTTTGATGATAAAAATGTACCTGCTGACCAAGGTTGAGCATCAGCAGCCCAAAGAGCTGTGTCAGAGCTCTTCATTGTTGCTTCTTTGCTGTTGACTTCTCACGTTGTTTTTAGGACTTGGGCCCCCTGGCCAGTGTGATGTGAAAGGCTGATTTAAGGCTGTGGTACTTCAAAGCTGTCTTTCTTGACCACTGGGGGGCATCAAAGCAATTGAGATAAAAAGTGGTCATTCAGTTTCTCCAGTAGGCTTAAGAGACAATGGGGAAGATCCTAGGTCAGCCCTGTGACCATGACCTGTGATAGTTGGGTGGGAGGTGGTTTGCCCGTATGGCTTACAGGAACAAGTAGCATATTCAGTACGTGTATCAAGTACCTGTTATTCTTTGTTTATATTTCAGGTTTGACTCAGAAGGACAAGCCTTAGATGGCGTTTCCATCTCTGATCTCAAGAGTGGAGGAACAGGAGGGAGCAACACAAACTGGAAAACTTTATATGAGGTTAAATCGGAGAACCTGGGCCAAGGTGACAAGGTATCCTACATTCCTAACTTTTTCACAAAAGCATATAAAGTGTGCAGAAGGATGATTTGTGATACCATCTGTCAGACTTAAATTCAGAGCTATGATTTTTTTTTAATTGAAGTACAATTGATATTTAATTGAAGTACAATCTTATATTAGTTTCAAGTATACAACACAGTGGTTCACCAGTTACGCATCTTATTAAATCCTGACCCCACTAGTGCAGTAACCATCAGCACAGGAAGATGTTACAGAACCATTGACTGTATTCTCCCTGCTGTTCTTCCATCCATGTGGCCAGCTTATATGATTGAGATTTTGTGCCCCTTTATCCCCCTCACTCCACAGTCCCCAGAGCTATGATTCCTCACTGAGGCTCTGACCTGAGCATGGTGTGAGGTTGAGAATCAATGCCAACGTGAAGAAGCTGTGCTCGCTGATGGGAATATGTGGTGTCCTCAGGTTAAGAGTGTATCTGACTTAGTTGTTTAATTCTTACAGAGATCTTAATGGAGTGGTAATGACCAAGTTATGTATTATAATATGAACTGCCATTGGGTCCATACGTCTTTTCTGGGATTGTTCCTACAAATTGCAATGCCCACATACCAAGAGGAGGTTTTTTGCAGTTGGAGCTCATGCGGAGCATTAGGCAGGCTCAGTGCCTGCCATCAGCCCATTCACGTGTACGTTCAGTGGCTGCACAATGTTAATCACATGGGCTGAGAGTTGCCAGTGTTCTCTGGCAAGAATTGGCTCTGGTATGTTACAGCTTCCCTTTCACTGTATTTAATGACCCTTTCTCCCATCTTGCTCTAAACCTGTATTCTGTCAGCAGTTCAATATTTAAATCATTTGTTTCTCCTTTATACTCCCAAAACAGCAGTTCTTGCTTTATTATTTTCATATTATACAGTCTCATTTCACTGTACTCCCTTATCCATCATTGTCATCACCTGCAACTTACAATGCTGTTATTGTACACCATCTTGTGACCTGAGCATTAGACAGATCTGTGTTGTCCTGTCACAGGAGCAGCACCTCTTTGGGTTGTCTTGTCACCCAGTTTCTCTCTTAAATCTAAAGGTAAAAAGAATGTAATAAGAAATCAGGTAACCTGTTGGCACTTACACTTTAAAGTCATGCTTTGGATCTGGACCTTCCCTAGAAAAACAGAAAAACTCTTTAGGCATTCTTCGAGGAGACTTAAGAGCCTTGAGAGCCTCCCAGATTGGGGACTCACCTGAGCTCTTTATAAACATCCACATTATTGTTTTGCCTTTTTCTGTCAAAGACATTGGGAAGTCCCAGAGGTTGCTGGCCTGGCTCTGAAGTCAGAGTACCCCTGAAGAGAACTGCTCACCCCCCAAAATAATTCATCCCATATCCTTCCTGTGAGAGTTAAAAAGCAAAACAAATAATATAAAGCTGCCAAGCATATGACTTGGTTCTTACTACATTTCTTTTCAGTGAATTTTGCATTCTGCTCAGTTTGATGACTTTAAACCAGGAGTTGACAAGAGTTGCATGGGCCAAATCCAGCCTGCTGCCTGTTGTAAATGAAATTTTATTGAAATGCATTCATGCTCTCATTTACATATTATCTGTGGATGCTTGTAGCTGCAAAGGAGACTATGACTGAATGGCTCATAAAGCCTGAAATATTTGCCATCTGGCTTTTTAAAGAAGTTTGCTGACCCCTGGCCTAGACAAAGTTTTGAATCTAGGCCGTTTAAATCACTGTGACTGTTTTTAATGTGGCGGTAGTGGTTGCACATAGCCATGCTAGATTTTACTGCCTTACCACCTATTTCCTAGGTCTGTTACCTTTGGAGGGTCAGAGAAACAGGAGGAACAGGTCTTTGTCTCCTGAAGTCTTTGTCCTTCATATAGTCTATTTCAGTTTTAATTATTTGTATCAATTTAGAATTAACTCTTCTAATTGTTAAGGAATAATATGCTTTAAAACTCAGTTTATTACTACTTCATAGGTTTTGTAATGAGCAGAAGTGATTTCTGAAACTACAGAATGAATTATTTCCTATAAGCACATTGTGATCTTGAGAATCAGAATTTTTAAACACTTACCACTTATATGTAAGGGCAACCTTTGGCTGACTCTTAAGTCCAGTCCTGAATGTTCACCTGGTGCTCTGTGTCTCATGTCACTCTTTTCTCCTGAAGGCGGACTATTTTAGCTCTGTGGCAACCGTGGTGTATCTTCGCAAAGAGAACTGTATGTATCTGGCCTGCCCAAGTCAGGACTGCAATAAGAAAGTGATTGATCAACAGAATGGATTATACCGCTGTGAGAAGTGTGACCGTGAATTTCCCAATTTCAAGTACCGAATGGTCCTCTCAGTGAGTAGAATGGGTAGATGAGAACCACACTGTGCTGTTTCTTGAGTCCCTGCGAAGTGCCAGGCACTGTAGAGACAGCAGCACAAGCAAAGCACGATTGCCTGTGGTAGGAAGCCTGCAGATGGGCAAGTGCTGAGGAGCTTCTTATTCTATGAATGTGCAAGTCAGGGCCTTTCATGCAGCTGAGTAGCAGTCGGTTCTCTCCTACTGAACCTTGTTTGTCATACCAGTAAGCTGTGTTCAGACACCTGGCTGATTTCAGTCTGCTGTGCATGTAGTGCAGCTCCGCAGTCACGGTGCTCGCCTGCTACTGTTAGGATGAAATAATTTGAGGTGGCATTTCTGGAGAGCAGTAGTTGTGCTTATACTGCCAGTGCCTATATTTAGTTACTCTTCTTGTGGATAATCTATTCCTGTAGCCTTAGTAGAGCTGACTTTAGAGGAATGTGACGGCATGCTGATACGGGATTGTTGCTTTTTTGCATTGTAAGAATTGTTTCTTTCTATTTTAAAAACCTTTAATGTGTAAAGGGTGTACCTAATAAAAAGCTATAATAAATGATAATAAAGATACAAGAGAACGGGTACTCAAATTTTTCTAAAAGGTGATTTGGGCAGTAATTTACAGAAGCTTTAAAAATGTGTATATTTTCAGACCCAGTCAACCCTTGAAAGGAATTTCTTCTAAAGATATAATCAGAGATGTTATAACTATATAAAAATGACTATTACTCTGTTGTTTATTTTGAAAACTTTGATACAACTTAAGTGATCTTAATATTTTGCTGGCTAATTTCTTTATTGAATACCCATAGAATGGAATACCATGAAGGCATGAGAAGTTGCCGTTTATTTGATAGTTTCCATAGTTAAAATATTTGAAAACTATTTTTAATGAAGACTGCTAAATGACATACATCAGTTTGAGCTTTATTAATGGAAAATAGCAAATTTTAAATGGTATGTTTTATATAGTCTTGAGGTTTGTACACAGAAAACAGACTGGGAAGATGAATACCAGACTGCTGGCAGTGGTTATTCCTGGTTGATTTTTAATGTCTTTGTATTTTTCTGCATTTCCCTTTTTTTTCTTGTAATAGAAAATTAAAAAAAAAATCTCCTTAGATGAAAAATGAAGGATACTACCTGTCCTTCCTGCATTCTCATTTGCTCCTTAAAATGTTAGTTTGGCAGGAAACTTCTACACTTAAGCATCTTATTTTCTGTAAGCAGTACACTTCATTGTTGAAGATAAAGAGAATTGTTTTAGATAGTTTATCAGACATTCTGTGAAACCTGACCCACAGCACACGGGTTTCACGCGATGCTTGCCCATGTGTCTCCATTGTTGCTGTTCTTGCCCCACGTCAGGTGCTCTGATGTGAGCATGTGCTGAACTGTAGATAGGAGCCCCGGTGTATGCTGCATTCCCTTATATATTTGTGAGTGTTTTTAACCGGTCACCTTGTTTTTCATCATAAATTTTGATATTAAAGCTCTGTGTATATGCAGTGAATATATGCAGTCATCACAATGATACCTTTAAAAAGAACCTTTGCTGCCTTTTTTTGCTGAGCCTTACTTTAGCAACTGTGTTCTTTGTGATCCACTTTCTCCCTTGACTCTCCCTTATTCAGTTTTACATCATGGTCCAATTGGAGACACTTGATTGCTTATTTCTGTTATTGGGTAAATCTGGACAAAGGCCCTTGGCTCAGGCTTTTCAATTGTCTGGGATGCTCAGCAGTGACTGAGAATCTCATGGAGCTCCTCCTAGTGACTGAAGGGTGAGCACTTTAAAGTGCAGAGAACCGCCCTGGCTCATTGGAGTTCAAAACCTTTAGTGCAAAGGCCGTTGCAGCTAGAGGGGAACTAAGTGTGCCTGAATTCTGCATCTGAAGGTCTTACTGGGCTGTATCTCCACTGAGATCTGTAATCACACATCCACAGCATATCATGTTCCTGCTGTAATCCAAACTTACATTAACTTCTTTCTGTGATACTTTTCACATTCTTTGAAAAGAATATAGCATATACAGTGATAGTGGTTTCTTCCCCTGGGAATTACTTTAATGAGTGGTAAAAGTTAACCTTTCAGTCTTCCTGAGTGTGTCTTTCTTTTATTATTTCTTGAAATAATACAGAGTTGCCCTTTTTTAGGTAAATATTGCCGATTTTCAAGAGAATCAGTGGGTCACTTGTTTCCAGGAGTCTGCAGAGGCTATCCTTGGACAAAGCACTGCTTATCTTGGGGAGTTAAAAGAGAAGGTTGGCCACATCTTTTATTATTACTGTAATAGTTGCCATGCTTTAACACTTAACCACTTTTTACTCTTTAATATTTTTTGGTTTGTTTCTGTTGGGTGCTAACGTTAAGTTTCTTTGATGATGATTTGAGAACTCATCTGAGTCTAATTTTGTTCATCTTGGGTGTGCTAACAGTGAAGTAATGAAATAATATACATCAAAGTACTTTACATAAGCACTTAACATGTATAAACCACTTATTTTCTTCTGTTATTGTTAGCATACCAGAGTTGATGTGCCTGCAATCACTTGAGATCTAGAAGATAACTTCTGAAATAACCTGAAGTACAAATGTGCCTTTTTAAGAAGGAGCTAGTGGTTACCAAAGGGGAGGGATGTGGGAGGGCGGGTGGGGAGGGAGGGAGAAGGGGATTGAGGGGCATTATGTTTAGTACACATGGTGTGGGGGATCAAGGGGAAAACAGTGTAGCACAGAGAAGGCAAACAGTGAATCTGTGGCATCTTACTACACTGATGGACAGTGACTGCATTGCGGTATGGGTGGGAACTTGATAATATGGGTAAATGTAGTAACCACATTGTTTTTTCATGTGAAACCTTCATAAGAGTGTATATCAATAATACCTTAATAAAAAAATTTTTTTAATGTGCCTTTTTAATAAACACCTTCCTGAAAAGTTGAGTAAAATTGTGGTTTAAATTCACATATAAAATTCTTGCAATCTTGAAGGGGGTAGTTTAATAACCATAATATTGCACATGTAATTGTAGATTAATGATACCAAAATAAATTATAAAAAAAAAATTCTTGCTATCTCAGGTTGTCAGATGTAGTCCTTACAAAGTAACTTTCTTTCATAAGGTAACTTTATCCATCTCACTTTTATAAGTTTGTATTTTCACATATTAGATTTATTTAATGCATGGAAGAAATTATTAATTATGCTAAACTTAGGCGAAGTATTTGCTCAGATAAACCATGTAAAGACCAGTAAAAGCTGTGTTTTTCTGGGCCACACAGATTGGCATCTCTATAGATTGTTTTCCCTACTTCCTCCAAGTTGGCTAGAACGCTTTTAAAAGACACTAAGGAGAAAAAGGATTTGTCATTTGTTGTGGCATATTTCTCTTATTCTTTCCTGTCTTTCATTCTGTCCATTTGGCCCTGCCTCCCCCCCTTTTTAAATTGTCCCTAAGATCTCTGAAAACCTTCCCAACAAGCCCTTTTACAGAAATAACTGGAATTCACTGTAAAGTATGATGCTCTTTTATATGATTTGCCTGGTCCTCTATTTTCATATCAAATTTTAAGGCTCACAGCATCCTTTCAGGGTTTTTTTATAAGCTTATTACATTTGATGGTTTTTATTGCTGGTGAATAAGGACATATAGAAACTCTTCCCTCAGGATCCACAATATTCTTGCAGCACGCCACTCCATGCTTTCCCTAATCTTAGAAGAATAATGGCAGCTGGTATAATTTTCTGAAAGTTGAACACATTGTTTTATTTACATATCTGAAAGCCCAGAGGACTCGTGTGTGTGTGTGTGTGTGTGTGTGTGTGTGTGTGTGTGTGTGTGTGAAGTAATCCTTACACAAAAGAGAGTTTTATATAACAAAGCTGTTTTCATGTTCCATGTGGCTTGCAAAGACAATACTTAGCTGATACAAACTATTAATTTTATATAAAGTTATTATAAACTTACTTTATGCAGTTATATAAAATGCTTTCTCTGGTCCCTCTCTGTTTACCAGACTTTTTTTAATAAAGAAGCTTAATCAATTAGTATTTCAGGTATCAGAAATAGGAGAGGACCATATTTTTTAAAACTTGCCCTAACTTTTGCCCACTTTGCCTGTCTTCACTTGCTCACCAAATCGCTAGCTCTAAATACGGAGGCTGAAAATAATGTATGTGACAACATGAACTTCTTTCTGAGTGTTTTACCCTCAATTCTTAATTTATGATTAAGAGGCTGAGCCTTAGATTTATTCCATCACAAACTTCTAAAGTTTAGAACTGTGTTCCCTAAGAGTGTTTCTTTCAGTTTGTTATGATAAAAATATACATAAAATAAAATTTACCATTTTTAACCATTTCCAAGTGTAAGTTCAGTGGCATTAAGTAGTACATTAACATTGTTGGGCAGCCATCACCACCATCCGTCTCTAGAGCTTTTTCGTCCTCCCAGGCTGAAAGTCCGTACCCATCAAACACTAACTCACCGCTCTCCCTCCCTCCTGCCCCTGCCAACCATCATCTACTTTCTCTCTCTGAATTTGACTACTTCAGGTAGAGTATTTTAATTTTTAGTAAAATCCTACGTAAGTAGTTTTATGTAATGTCACCTGTAGATATGTCATTCCTAAACCACTGGGGGTGATAATTTTCCCAGAGAGCTTTTTTTCTCAAAGTCTTTTCAAAATTCTTACAGATAATTTCAAATGGTCCAATAATTTCCATGCCTAAAGTTTTACATTTGGTTTTTTACAGAATGAGCAAGCATTTGAGGAAATTTTCCAGAATGCCAACTTCCGATCTTTCACATTCAAGATCAGGGTCAAACTAGAGACCTATAACGTAAGTAACGTCACCCAGGGTCTAGGGGATCGCGGGGACACTGGTGTCCATGGCAGTGTAGTCATCAGTTGATGGCTTACTGTGTGCCTGGCCATGATGAGTGCTCTGTGCTGATTGCTCGCTGAATCTGTCAGGCACTGAGGTACCAATATCATCCCCATTTTCAGGTAAAGGAATGGTTCAGAGAGGTTGTCTTGTCCAGTGTCAAGCATCTAGAGAAAAAATTGCTGTATGATCTTTTCAGTTAAAATCTTGGGGTTTTTTGTTCGTGGACTGACAAAAGGATGATGTGTCCAGTGGACTCACAAGATTTGGGTTCTAGAGTCAGTATATGAAACAAAGACCCCGTGTAATTAAAGTTATCTTGAAAATCCCTTAAATTGCCCATAAGATCATAGTTGTATAGTCATAATAAAACAGCATTTATTGAGCCTTATTATCTGCCTGATAACTGTTCTGCACCCTTTATGTATATCATCTCACTTGACCCTGGCAGTAATCCTTTATGTGTGAACTATTGTTACCCCATTTTACCAATGAAAATACATAGGCATAAGAGAATAAGTAACTTTTCTAAAATCACATGCCAGCAAGTTGCAGAGCTATGGTTCCAACTCAGGCAATTGTACTTCAGAGCTTTGCTCTCAAACATGCTTATAATTAGGACTACTTAGTAATTACCAGACATGCTAAAGTGCATGAGCCCCTGCGTTGGACTATGCAGCCTTGCCGGACATCACCCCATTCTGCCTCTAAAAGCACTGTTCAATCCTAAGAAACAGGTGAGGAGGGAGGATTCTGAAAACATCTGTGCTTGTTTCAGAGGTTTCTAGTTGTTTTATTATTAGACCTTTACCTTAATACCTGCTAATAGACATGTTTGTTTTTGTAAACATTAAATGAGATGGGAAGTCAAATGTCACGTGGGGGGGGGTCAGGAAAAGGTTTGAAGGGTCAAGGAGGCCCCTCACAGTTTGGACAGGGCAGGTGAAGTGCAGAGAGGTTGCTCCTTGCAGAGCTGAGATGGGACCAAGCCAGGTCTTCCTCCTTTGTCTCTGATGCTGTTTCCTCCACACCACACTCAACTTTCCAGACCAGCTGTGTGGCTTTAAGGAGGTCACTTACCTTCTGAGTTCTTCTTTCCCCCTCTATAAAGAGTCTAAATTGAACTTGATAAGACATCTAAGGTCCATCCCACTTGATTCCAGGTCTCTTAGTGTCTGGGAACATGAGGGAAGGGACCTGTGTTGAACGGAAGCTTCTGTCCACTCTCCTAGTTGCAGAAATTCCGGACTTGGTGCTCACTCATAATTTTTGTGCACTGAATTACTGAACTCTGAATCCAGCATGTGTTTGTGTTTTCTCTTACTGGGATCATTGAAACTACTGAAGCAAAGGGGGTTATCACCACTGCTCCATGCCACAGGCTTTCCTTCGTTCACAAATGGCTTTTCTGTTCTCAAAGGATGAGTCGCGAATTAAGGCCACTGTGATGGATGTGAAGCCTGTGGAGCACAGAGAATATGGCAGAAGGCTGATCATGAACATCAGGAGAAACGCAGTGATGTAAGAAGAGCAATGCTGATTGGACAGAAGTTTGAAGATACAGAGCTGAAATGAAATAGATTTCCTCCCACCCCGTGTGACAGTTCCACTTCCGCTGCACAGTGACAGAGCCTGCTTATGGTGGGCAGAGTAGTTTCCTCTCCTGGGTGCATCTTGGAACCCATTGGTAGGCAAAGGAAAATCGGCTCTGATGGCTGTGGCGTAAGTTGTGTCAGACCTAGGGGTTCAGCCAGTGGGTAGCGTGATACCTGTCACTCCCTCTGTCTTCAGGCTTTTGTCAGTTTTAGTAAGATTTCATTATCTTCAAGCAAGAATTATGTCACAAGTAATTGACCTTAAATCTGCAGACAGTGAAATAAATTATGTAACTAGGGTTTCCGCTTCTTCAGTGGTGACTCCTTTGCAACTTGGGTTCCTCCTCGCAAGAAAGCCAAGAAGCAGTTGTGCAGACCTGGGCGTTTTAGTATGAATATCTTCCTAGAATTCAAAGGCTGTCTCTAGAGGTGCCACGCACTTGTTAATGCTTGGAATGTCAATAGGGCAGAATTATTAATCAAAGATACATCTTTTATATCTGAAGAATATCCTTCCTTCAGGGTTTAATAGACTGAGTCAGGTGGGTCTGATATTAATCAAAATTGTCTCTTCTGAAGAAGGCTGATAAGCATTGGCTTGCCTGTCCCCTGGGGACATCTAGGCAGCTGCAAAGCACTGCTGTGGTTTTCATTTCCTTTAATGTTGCATTTTGGCTGGTGGGTGCACACTTTTTCTACCTGTACATATTTCTTGCATTTGTATGTTTCACTTCTTGACTAAAGCTATGTTACATAGAAGGGATTTTGAAATGAGAAGTCCTTTGTTTCCCTTGCTTTGTTTTAATAAACAGTATATTCTCTGCTTGTGAATCCTACTTTTCTCTGAATGCAAAGGGTTCTCGTAACTGGAAAGCAATTAATTAGCCTTCATAATAAATGTTCACTTGGGGGAGATGTTAACTCATTAAAAACTTGAAGATTAGTCCAAGGCTTGGAGATCATTTTTTCTAATGTCTGCAACCCTGAAATACATCTTTAGAAGAACAAAAGCACTAAAAACAAAAGCCATTGTGCCCAAGACTGCTGATGATCTGGAGCTTCGGGATTTTATTGATGTTTATACAGCAGTCTAACGCCAACCAGGCTTTGAAATATATACAGACAGTGAGCTAGTAAGAAAACAGTAATTATGCTACTGGGCTTTTCAGTCAGCAAGAGCAAGCATGCTTGCTTGGTGTGTTCCTAATCATATTAATTATCTATCTGGTTTCTGCAACCTACCACTTGTTTGCAGCACATCTCTCTCCAAGCATCCAGGCAGTGTTGTAGTCAGCCAGCAGCCACAGGACCTGGCTTTTAATTTGTGCAGGTGTGGTACGTGCAGGCCTTTATGGAGCTGTAGGGTGGTGATATCCTGTTTCATCCTTGGCTGTCCTCTTCAGGAAGAACCAGCTGG